>BLKR01008967.1:0-448723 GCA_011170035.1 Teleogryllus occipitalis
CTATTTTGAATGGGTGGTGAGTATGCTAGCAAAATACTTGGTAAAACCTCATACTACAGTGTCGTGAAAATAAAGGGAATATGTAGAAATATTCCCTGTTTGAGAGCTAAGAGTAATTGAAGCATTAAACAATTGATATCATTCTTCCCGTGTTTCTATAGAATTCTCTTCACATTGTGTCTTGGAAGTACAGCGAGAACGCAAACAATTGATCCAGACTATTCAGGAAGTCTCACATTTCGTTGTTTTAACATTTGGAATTAGAATATATAGAACCATATATAGAACGTTTTTCATATTAGGAGGAAATGAATCATTCGAATTCACTCCGAGAATCCTGTCATATCTTCCACATACTAACAATGTCAGTAAAGTTCGGTATAACAAGGGAATAATTCGTATTTTTCTGTTAATGTAAAAGAAGTGGATTGGAATATTATGTTGTTTTTTCCTGATGTGCGTTTTACTATTATTGCTGGGAAACTGGCCAAACAAAACCGAAAACGATTCGACTGATTGATTTATACAGATAGTATGATAATAATTATATTGTAACGGTATTGACCTATGCATTTCTTTCAAAGGCAGGTGGAAATGAAAATTTCTTCTTGTCAGTCAGGGTCGAATAACGATAATATCAGAAGGGACCTTTAATATAACCAAATTATGAGGCCCTTGGAGAGTGTTGAAATATTATTTTCTAAAAATGAACGATAATAAACAATAAATTGTGCAATTGAAAAATATAGTATTAAAATCGTGTATTTACACATAAATGAATTTAAAAAAGGATTCGGGTCTTCTATGCATAAATTCACCCCTGTTCTCAGTTCTAATGAATAATATGGAACCAACATCAGTTTTACAGGAAAATCAGGTTGGGTTAATAAAATATGAATCATAAAACTCTATAAACTGTGATAATATTAAGATCTTCGACTTGTGACAATATTCATTAGCAAATGCAGCATTTTGTCATCGTAGAATATCCATTCGCAATTATCGTCTAAGTACAGACATGAAATGCCTCCCATAATATCATACACGCTTTATTTTAGTGATTTAAGAGTCATTCCGAGTCTGGAAAAATAATTGCTATCTGAAAAGGAAATTAGAGTATATTGAAGAATTGATTATGGTTTTAAGCCGGAAAGCAGCCATTCTTTTGATCTCTGTTGGAGTTAGAATGATATCATTGTGAATATTTGAAAAACATTAAAATTTGACATTTATTTATTACTTAAAAATGGTTACTTCTATCCATAGACGGCCAAGACTTAAATTTTCTGTTGTTAAGATATCATTAAGGCAGCCAAGAAACCGTTTAATAAATTAATCTTCGCGTGCCGTTCGGCCGTGCATTAAACAAATGCATACTGAAAAAGTGATGATGTAAGCAGTGTAAAGATGTCATTGTTTAATCCCTGATGAATACATATCACTGTAAATGCCTGACATGCACTAAACATTCGTCATATTGCCTTATAAAGGTGTAGGTTTAACACTTAAACAAAGCTTTTTTGTTAGGACAGAGCTTTCTGTTTCTAGAATAATAACATGAGTGTCAAAAGAAGCGTACGGGCGTTGAGGGCATGAACAGGCCGTCGCCGTGTCCGCGGGCGGCTGCGCGGCGGGGCCGGCGTCGCCCTCGGGGCCCAGCACAGGCCGGGCACGTGTTCGCGGCCGCGGCGCGCGCCTCGCCCGCGGACGCGACGGGCCGGGAGGGGCAGGCGCGGCGCGGCGGGAGGGGGCGGGGAGGGGGCTCGCGGGGGCGTGCGCGTGGGCGCGGACTCGGGTGGGGCGTGGCGCGGGGGCGTGGTGCGAACCCGGGCTCGCCGAGCGCCGCGCCGCTGCGCCCGCGCCGTGGACGCCCGTGTGGAGGCGTCGACGCCGCCGCCGCCGCCGCCGCCGCCGTCGCCGTCGTCGTCGATGCCGTCGTCGTCACGTGCTCGGGTCGCGCGTGCTGCGGCGTCGGCGTCGCAGGGCGCCCTGGCCGCCGGTGCGCCCGCGTGGACCACGTGGTGTACACAGGCGCTGGCGCCGGTAGAGGGGGTTGCAGCGGCGCGGGGTGGGGCGGCCCGGCGAGCCTTCCCGCGCTGGGCCGCCGCTGCCGCTGCCGTGCCCCTCCGACGGGCCCTCCATCGCTTTTCCCCTCGTCGCGGAGGGCCGCAGCGGCGGCGGGGCCGCGGGGATGCGGCGAGGGCGGCGGCGGAGGCGGCGGCGGCGGCCGCACGCTCCTCTTTCTCTCCCGCATCGACGCCCCGCCCTCCCCCCTCCCGGCGGCCGGCGGCCCCCCCTCCTCGGCGCCGCAGCCATGCCCGGCGCCGCGGCGGCGGCGACGGCGGCCGGGCGGCGCGGGGCGGCGCGGGGGCGGGGAGCGGGCCGCGGCGGCGGTGGCGGCGGCGGCGGAGGGCGGGCGCGCGCGCGCTGGCGGGCAGTCTACGACCAGGCGGCTGGCGAGTAGCGGCCACTCCGCGCCTCCACCGCTTGCGCCGCATCGCCCCGCTGCCGGCCAGCGCCGTCGCCGTCGCCGACGCCGACGCCGACGCCCCGTCGCTGCGCCCCCCTGCCGCTGCGCCGCCCGCTCCACCGCTGTCGCTGCCGCCACCGCAGGCCGCTGGCGCCTCCGCTGCCGCCGCCGCCGCCGGCGCCCGACGCTGCCGCTGCGGCCTGTCTGCCGCCGGGGCTCGCTCTCTGTCTCTGTCCCTCCGCGAGCGCGGCGTGCTGCGCCGGCCGCTCTCCTCCGCTGCGCGTGCTGCGCGTGCGGCTGGTGCTGCTGCTGCTGCTGCGGGCGCGCGGGCCGACGGCTGCCACGCCGAGCGGGCTCGTGAGCGAGCGGGCGGCCCAGTCCAGCGGCAGTGGCGTTGAACATGTTTATTCCGGACACCTTGCGCAGCTGCATGGTGGAACCCGACGTGTCGACATACCTGCAGGCTCCATCCTCAGGCCAGGTGCATACGCTGCGCTCGCGCTTTCGTTGCTGCAATTTTTTTCTGTGGTTGTTGTTGTTGTGGTGGTGGTGGTGGTGGTGGTGGCGGTGGTGGCGGTGCTGTCTGTCGCGCCCCCCCTCCACTCCTCCCCACTGGCCCCGCGCCGCAACTTGGCGCACTTGCACCATGTGTCCCTTTGTCGCCTTTTTTCCCTGCCTACATTATTTACACACACGAGCGCGCGTTAGCGTGGCTCGCGCAATGCGACGTGGAGCTGTGAAGCTATTTTTACCTCCGCATCCTGTCGAGTACGGGCCGCTTTCTCTCCCGCGGCGACGACGTGCACCGCGGCGCGGCGCGACGGCCCAGCGGCGTCGGCGACGGCGGCGTCTCGGCGAGGGCCGTTGATCTTCGCGGGGTGGCGCGGGGGCGGCAGCGCCGGCGACGGCGGGGAGGCTCGGCTCGGTTCGGCGTCGTGGCGCCAGCCACCCCTCTCTGCGTAGGGGGGGCGACGGCGTCGGCGGCGTCGCGGGGGTGGCGGTGGCGCCGCCGCCGCCGGGCTGGCGGGCGCCGCCGCCGCCGCCGCTGCCGCCGCCGCTGCCGCCGCCGCAGGGCGCCGCGGCGCTGGGCGGAAGGGTCGGGCGCCGCGGCGGGCCGGGGGCGCGCCGCCTTTCGCCACGTGAGTGGGCGGTGCCCGCCGCCGCCGCCGTTGCCTCGCCAGCGCCGCCCAGCTGGCCGCGTGGGGCGGTGGACGCGCGCGTGGTTGGATGCACGCGTGACGTACACGCTCCCACGCCGCGCGTGGAGCTGAGCGTGCGGAGCCCGCGTATGTCTTTCCCGACCGCGGGAAACGCGCTTGCTATATGCCGTGTCCCCACCCTCCTGACGCGCCCCCTGTGAGTGACAGCTGCGTGACAACCGGTGAAAACTATCGCCGATGTCGTTTTGCAGCTCTCGGAATATAGTTCTGCTTTGCAGACGTTCGCGTGATCGTTTTATAGACGATGGAAAAGCGGGATGATGAAACGTGCGTCTACAACGCATTGTGTAAAGTAGTGTGCTCCGTGTTAATCCGACATTATTTTTTTGCAATTCTAGGGGTTGTGTTCAATCTTTTCTTATTGTACGGTTTAACCTGAAATTTTGAAACAAGGATGTTGTTAAAATAAATGACAACAGAATGAAATGCCTTACTCAGACGTCACCTGTTAATAATGTCTTAACCACTTTTCTACCCTTCATTCTTCATCGAATGCGTCTTGTCTCAGTAAAACACTTATTTGCGCATTAACTTTTTACCTATATCCGTCTAATTTAGATGTCGAGGTATCTAAACATTTCAAGACTGTCGAAACTTTGGATCACGATGCTTTACGCTATATCTAGAATCGCATTTAATCAGAGAACTAGTAAAAATTATTTTGCACACACGCAGCCAACATTCTAGAATGCATATATACGATTCTCGACATCCGACACGACAATCGCATCGATATAAACAAAATGCGCGCTCCTGCAAAATCTCGACGCCGCATCGAGAAAGCGCGTGTGTTTGCCCGCACAACCGTATAGGCCGTGACACCCGCAGCCGATCGCTTTGCATGCCACGCGATTTTTCACGCGCGCGGGCCGAAAATTTTTTTTCTTCTTTCGCCGCGGCAAAGCGCGAGAGCGAGCGTGGTCTTACGCGCACACGCATGTGTAGCACGCGTGACAGTCGGCGAGCGCTTTTCGCGTAGCGCCGTGGGCGGTGGCGGCGGCGTCGTTTGCCAGCTGGCGGCGACGCCGCGCGTTTGCCGGCCTCGGCCCCGGCCCCGGCCGCGGCAACCGCCACAGCCGCCGGGAGTCTGCACGCCGGCGAGGCGCGCTTGGGAAAGGCGATCGCTTGGCGAGAAAATGTCTGTTTTCCACTCATCTACACTCGAAGGCCCAAAAAAGAGTCGGTTTTCCTTTGTCACAACCCTGGTAGTTTGTGGGATTGGCGATGACGGCGGAAATCGAGCCGGGTGTCAGAGGGGCGACAATTGAGGATCAAATTGCGGGTAATAGAAAACGTTCCCAGCATCGGTTGTTTCGGTATCTTGGTGTTCAGAACAATCGCATGTATTCGAGAAGACCAGGGTTCGATTCCCGTTCGTAGTCACTAATGCTGTGAACAATTTAGAAAAGTATGGTTTCGATCAATTGTATTTCCTTGGATAATTCGCTTTATAAATGAAATATTAGTCTTCGAGGCAGGGAAAAGTCGAAAACCATATTATAGGGATAAAATATTTTATCAATGAATGGGTTATATTATTGGCAGTTTTTAATTCCTCCTACGAAGAGAATCAAGTTCCTCTTAGTCTATAAAATATGTGTATTTCATTTGTTGTTGAAGACTTTTCGGTAGTGGAAGATCTACAAAATTTTATAAGTATAACATAACGATTCCCTAAGTGATAATAGGAACATAAATTAATCCTGAAAACGTTTGAATTATCATGGTACAGATATATTTGGGTTCTGAAATTTACACTGTTAATTTGTTACTTCATTTGACTTGAAGTGCAAATAAGGAACTGGAATTCTTCCCGCAAATAGGTCTAAATTATGAAGATACTCATATATTTAACAACTTACAAAAACTCGCACTATTTATCTGCAATTGTCTGGGCCATGAAATAAGTATCTTTAGGGCTTCCTCTCAATTCGTTTGGAGTATAAACTATCCGTTTAACTGAAAAAGTTAATAAACCGTATTTTTCTCAATCACGTGACGATCGTGACTCCATCGACTCCAAAAATGTCTAGCTCTGCCTTCAAAACGCAGACCATGAAAACATTGACATTTCGCCCTATTTTATTCTCGGTAAGAAGAGCGCGGGACAATTTAAAAAGAAAAAAGAAGCAAACTATTGAAGTCCTCTATCCTGGCTGGCAAATGAAAAAAAAATAAATGAAACGGTTCCAAAATGCAGCCCCTTTCCGCAATCGCGACGTTTGTGTGGAGGGGGCCCTCCCCGGCCGCCCGCGGCCGCTCGCGGCGTACACACAAGGCATGGAACTGCCCGAGCGAGCGTCGCACCCGATGCAAACACTGTGAGAGACGGGTGCAGACGCTGCCGCGAGCGCGCCGCTCCGCGTGTCCCCCTTAACGCAAATCTCTTGCTGATTTGCCTTTGCGAAAAGATTGCATTACACGGGAGTCAGTATTCTCAATTCTCGCCAAAAAATGCTGGTTTCCACCTTATTTAGAATTCAACTTCTCTGTGTGTGTGTTAGAGTAGAGATCCCAGAATTTAGGAAAATACGCACAAATACATGGTAAATAAAACATTGACATTAGCACATCAAAATGTGCTTTTGTTATAAAGATGGACGTACCGTTCACAGCGAACAAAAAACATCAACGCGAACATAGCCTACGGTTATGGTCGGTACGAAAAGTGCTCGGAAATGAAATTCTCTGCATATAATAGAACGAAATTAAGTAAAATGGACGCTAAGGGGATTCTAAAACGTGTGCAGATTATACTTCTCCCCATATGCCACGTAGATGTTTTTACTGCTTTTTGACGATTAATAAATTAATTGTGCACGAGTGACAATTATTTCCTAAACCATAAACCCAACAAATGATTCTGTGGAGCGTTTAGTGAGTAATTAGTATGATGACTAGGAATTTACACTGGTACAAACTGTATTAGTTTCTTTCTAAAAAAATCCACAACTTCTTTTGATATTGCCTCAGCACAGGATAGTGCGTTGTTCCCGGATGACGCGAACGCGAACGTGAAAGCCTGCAGCGTGCGAACTTCCACGGTTACATTCTCCTCCGCCGATGTGAATGATTCTTTTGAATGACATGGCACCAGGCGTTTGCGTTGACGTTACGGTAACGTTTGTGTCGTTGTGAATGAGCCTTAGGGCGCGTCGCAAACATCGCGCGCGCGAACGCTCCGCCAAGAGATTGTGTGCCGCGCCGGTGGCCCCGCCCCCAAGGATTCACACGCGAGGGCAATCAGCCCGCCACCAATGAGAGCTAAGCATGCGGAAGCACCTGGGAATCTAGATGTTCAAATAAGTTTTTTTAAATGTATTTATTCTACAGCAAAGCCCTGCATGATTTCACTCTTCCTTGTGTATGTTCCTGAATTTAACGTTGCAAACAATAAGCATTTTGACGTTTGGAAGGGAGAAAAGCTGCATTTAGTGTTCAAAACAACGCAAGGTATTATCTTGCCATTTGCGCTGCGGGTCAAGGGAAACTAACCGAAACCCCGACCGAGTTGGTTATCCGAATAAGTATAGATAATGTGTATACGTGAAAACTATGATTAGCTACCAGCCAGCCAATGTCCGTCATTAGAAAGCGCCCGGGAATGGAGATGTCGAGAGAAAAGGTGGTCTTTATTCACACATTTGTATTTTTGTTTTATTTAACACCAAGAATAGTAAAACTTTATGTGACACACGCTCTTTGAAAGTGACTAACCGTTCTGTTTCGGAAACACTGCGATGCATTACTTGAATGAACCATTTGGATGTTTGGCAAACTTTTCGCCGACGACGCAAAAATGTGACGCCTCTGCGCCGATCGCATCTCGCTGTTTTTGGCGATCAACGGTCTCTGAGATGAAATTTGGTGCTTAGAAAAGTTATATCATAGCAGTTAAGCACCAGATTTTATTTACTTACTTTATTTAACGCTAGTAAACAGTAAAAAACTGTACGTAAATGTTGCCAAAACGTTAAGAAGATAACATCCTCATTTAAAGTCCTGATGCGTAGCAAGGAAATAAGGACTCATTTACACAATGTGTCAGAGGCAACTCAATGAAAAATCTAATGGCAATGACGCTGTCAATAAGTTTAAATGTGAACTATAAGTTAAAAATGTGACGTACTCCCGCGAATCAAAGCAAATAATTCGAGAGAAACTAGATATAGTAGTGTTATAATAAAATTTGCAGAAATATATGTCGTTCTCTGTTCGTTAAAAACGTGTCCAGTGCTCCACGAACAGATGCATTCATGAACAACTCGGAATCTGTGTTGTTATAAAAGTTGGTACAAATAATTATAATCGTTTAAATGTTTACTGGGTTCTAGTATTTTTTAAATGCTTAACCGTTGTGTCGCTATAATCTGCCGGTCATTTTTCACACTTTCTTTTTTTAGTTTTTAAATGCACTTTCTGTATAAAAAACTAGTTGGCAGACGATATGTGCCTGAACCATGCCACGCGTTCAGGAACACGTAGGAATTGGATTATTAAAATAAATTGATATGGCAAAGTGTAATCCCCCTCTAGTTTAAATTAATTTTAATAGTAAAACTCCGGCTTATCTGTTCAGTTGCTTCAAGTATCGGACTTCCGTGGACTCCATTATCACAATCACCAAAACGGAATAGGAACATTGAAAAAAGTCCAAAGGGTTCCAAAAAGTATAACCGTCTGTAGGTTACGTGCGTTAGTCCCAGTAAAATTTATTTTTCCTAACCATGACGGTTCGGGATTTCGTTTTACCATGACGGTAATGTAATCATATGTTCCTTCATTCCTCTCGGTCTCGGAACACTTCTTTCAGTAAAATTCGTGCAGTGTTCATTTTATTAATAATATATTAAGTGCATCGATGTATGTATTTTACGCGAACAATGAGTAGTATGGCATAGCAAGGGTGCTGTGATTTAAGCTCAAAATAAGACACTATAATTTGTTGCAAGTTACTCTTCTTGACTTGTGAAAAATAATGGTCCGTCGCGGTTTTCGCAAAGGTCCACTTGCTTTGGACCGAAGTAGTTGTGATTCCAAGACACCTAGATCACTGCGAAGTTGGGGTTCGCTTATGATTTCGCCAAGCTCTTTCGTCGCCACTCCATCTGATGTCTTCGTTGCTGACGCCAGTTCATGATATGTACGCTCATACGCCGTTATTGCCTGAATTATTGCCTCTAACGCCGCAAAAACTTTGTTTTCCAATGGTAAATCCACCGCCAGTTCTGAACAACAACCGCGTTGCTGTGGGCTAAGTATTCCACGGGCTAACTGCGGTTACAATTGCCTTTTCCTCAGTGCTTTAGAGTAAACCGTATTCCGCACCTGTCATTTCAAAATTTCCGATTTTATTGACTTTCGCGGGTAGAAAATTGTTGATCAAAAAAAATTCTCAATGCAGCTGCCGCATTAAGCTCCGTTCGTATTATCTCACGGGTTCCTTCGATGCTAATATCTTACAGCACGTTAGCGCGCTTAGCGTATTTTTAAAACTTCTAAACATTTTTTCCGCCGCCCTTGGATCCATAGTTAATAACAACATAAGCGGAACTGTTATAATATTCTAATCAGGTGTATTGCTTGTCATCGCGAGCACCGGTAACATTTATTCAATTGAAAACCACGTGAAATTGATATTTGTACTGAATAACTACTCGCTGTATTGAAAACTGATGTCCATCTCGCCTGAGCTCCGCGAATTGTGGTTTGTTCGGAAACGCCTCAGCGTCTTACAAGTGTCAGGCGCCTACGTAGGTTTCTTCAGCCCTGGCGTTTGCGAATTTTATTCCCTTGGCCGCTTGAGACGTCGGTCTGCCACTTGTCACAGCGCTTCCTCCAACGCGTCACTGAGCGTCGCACGTTGTTCCTAAATCCGCTACGCCCAAGACACCGCATCTGGTGTCGCCGCCATTGCCGTAGTTCTTTGACACTGCACGCTAACCGTCTTCTACGCCACTCCGTTGCGAAGTCGCCGTCCGACCCTGTGATCTTTTCCGTCGGAAGTTGCCGACTTAAAATGCTCCGTCGCCCCTTCTAAGAAAGACTCTCTCAGCTGACAACGCCTTGCAATTTTTGTTGCGTCTCAATCTCCTTCGTTAATGTTCGTAACTGAAACTCGTAAGTTGGAACCATTCTTTTTGCGGTGAAAACCTTAAAAGGTTAGCTGGGAGGAGGATTTTTTCGGAGGTTCGCCCTCTTTCCATTAAACCCCTGGAGACGTTTCGATTGACAATGAAAATAGTACGTGACGAATTATCATACATGGCATTCAAGTTTTTTTTTTGTTTTTTTTCCAACTGCCACTTCAGTTATTTTTTCTTAACTACGCCAAGTTTTCGGTAGATTTCAACTCCATGTGTTTTTACCTTCTGATTAGGTCGTGGCAAGCACTATCTAACCACCGCGTACCTCATTATTCCCCCTTAAATTCATAGTTTCATAATTGTCCGGCAAAGCGAGTTTTTCATTATTCGATTCGTGGACACCTACATTCCGTCCAGGAAGTGACACAGGAGTTTTCCCTCGTCACGCATTTCCAGTTAACCATTCAATCGCTCCTTGAAAGATCATCTCAACCGTTCGCGATGACGCTCGCGCCGTTGGACGCGTATTTCTCCAAGTGCTAACGCGGCCTCGCTCAACGAGCATTTTATTCTCACTTAATTTGATTTGATTTAGTTCGGTAAAAGATCAGTAAAAAACTGTGTGTACCGTATGGGCGAGAAATATTATCTGCCAGCGATTTCTTAAGCTCTATAATTTCTTCCACATCTTTTTCTACACTTCTTTGAATGATGAATAAAAGTACCAACAAAGAGAGGTTAGCGACATTTTAAAAACCTATTTTTGCTCCCGAATTGTATACAATTTATGATAATCTCCATAAACCAATTACAGATTGCTTTTTTAGTATACCTAGCAAAACAGTAGCCTACGACCCTGATTTCACTCCTACCAAACTAGCAAAAGGAGGATAAAACGTGCGCATAGTGAAACAGTCGTAAGCGATTTATTTATCAAATGCCGGCATATTTACGACATGTCATAATATAAACAAAAAATTGTAGAAAGTATATAAACACTAAGAAAACAAAATGCAAAAAGAGAAACTACTATACCAAACAATGTAATCCTCATAATTAAAATTTGAAATCTATTTCTTCGGAGACACTTCAGGATCCCTTTCCGACTATACCTAGAATAAATAGCGTGATAGTTCGGTGATGGGAATGAAGACGGAAAATTGGTTGAATAAAAGCGGGGAAAAGGGAGAAACCCGAGGCAACTTGCCGCGAACCGGCTTTGTCCACTCCAAACTCATATGGATCGGGGTTCGAACCTCGCACCCGGGGGTGAAAGGTAGACGATCTGAACACTACGCGACGGGTCGCTCTGACTTCGGAAGGATATAGTTGCACTTGCCAGCCGTACGCGATGACGAACCCATTGGATTGCCGTCGCCTTCCTGGACGAGCGCGATTCCGCCTCCGCGATCCTACCCACTCTTGCGGTTGACTGCGATGTCATCCCATCCGCTTGCGATACGGCCCCCGAAGTAGCCACTGATTGATTAGGATCTCGACTCTGGAGTGGTGCCGCGAAGTTGGCTTCGCTTAAGCTTTGACCTTATTGAGGATGTGTCTGGAGTGCCAGACTACTTCATGTGAATTACTTGCGTCGGGACAGATTAGCGATGAGGATTCGCGCAAATGTGATAGTCGGCACGTGAGTTGGAATGGTGGGGAAGAAATTGCACTATCCGGACATCCGAGATCGTGCAAAGTTATCACTCGCAAAACCTTACATAACCATTTCTTAATTGGTTTCTTGTACACGCTGACTTAGAACTGTTGCTCTGTGGTGTGGATTTTACAGTTTCCGAGAATCGTCTTCTTATCGCGTATTTTTGCTGTAGCTCTTTTGACTGTGACCTGTCATTCGTAAAACTGAAATTTCAAAATTTATTGCGTTAAGAAGATGCGATAAGACTCCTCGTTATCATGCATGCTATCAGAAACACTCTTAATATTTTTTTAGTATTATGTCATGTATGACACTTTGTAATTATTTTTCTTCTTATTCAAGTTTTTTGTCATGAGTGTGCATGTTCAAGTGTTTGCGTTCATAATTTAAATATCTTTCTTGGCAATCGTATGTTCTATTGACTTCTTTACAATATGTATAATATTAATTCCTGCAGATAACGGAACAGAGAATAGTGGTGCATTCAAGGTATAGAGTCGAGTGAAAATTTACCGCGTACAGTGCCAGAATAATTGTATAGTTTCTAGCTTCGAAATGTTTCGGACAATAAAATGTGAGCATTCTGTAATTTGAACCCAAATAGAGAGCTGTCTTCATTTTTGGTATTGCTTCCTGATAGCAAAATCATTGTATAATATGATAAATTTCATCTTTGTATATGAACATCTTATTTCATTCCAATAATATGATTTTTATTTCTCAGCGCCCCTTAAAATAAGACAAAAAAGGTCATAGAATATAATCCGTTCACACATTTGTGCGATTATGGAACGAAATATTCGGAGCGTATTACAGGATATTATTGAAATATTCGGAGAGCAAACTCTTTGGTTTTGGTTCGCACGTATGTGTGACATGAGAAATATCGCAATTTAAATCTAATGTCACAATTTGATATAAGAATTAATTTTTGGTGTATGCGTTGTTTTGTTTCGTATAATATATACTAATAAAGTTCGTCCATAACGTATTATTCTACTAGAAAAATCGATAAAATGTCATTAACTGATTTAGAATTTGCTAATTTTTGTTCTATTACATCGCACTGAGCTCAGCCAAATGATTTGTTCCTGCTGCCCATTCACAGAATTTATTATGTGATTTTATTAATAAAGAGAATTGTTATCAGGATATGATTATAAGATCTTTGATTGGCATGGCAAAATTGTGTTGCATTCACGGAAATGAACTGGTGTGTGTTGGCGACGTAGTATTTGATAACAGTCGTCAAAGTTCTTCACTTGTATGACTAGTTTGCACAATTACCGACATTTTCTGTTCTGATTCTCAAATAGTGCTGTTAACACCCCGTTGAAACAATGTTCGCATCACATAATATTTTCTGATAATTTCCTACGGCGTGGCCAGCAATATAATTTTCTACGGTGAGCAACGTTATCGTAAAATGCAAAAAAAACCTTTCCTTTTATATCAGACATGACCCGCGTTGAAATATATGAAATATACTGCACATTTTTTATTCACGTGTGATGTAGATTCTACCCGCATGGACTTTATTAGTCTTCGAAAGCAGGAAACTATGAAACCCACGAAAAATTATATTAATAATGAGGCTTAGGGTATTTGTAAACTTATTGAAGTGTAAGGGATAAGTTTCTTATTGTTATGTGCGCTCTGTTCTTATTATTAAATTTTGATGGACCTTGCGTCAATGTTGAAATTAAATTTCTTCATGCTTCAGGAGAAGTGTTTTCAAGGGTGTAATGAGAAAATATCTAAAATATTAAATTGAAGAAATTTGTTTGTTGAAATAGATTTTCGATACATATTTTGAATTGGATAGAACAAATTTACTGGAGTCACGAATTTCTGTGAGTCGCTTATTCAGATATTCACCTCCCACCGATCTAGTAATTTGAATGGATCTCAGAAAGAACGGGTTGGGAAATACTCGTTTTAATTAGGGTAATTGCAGTTAATTAAGGCACCTAGTGTAACCACCTCACCTGCGATAGGATTATCGTCTACTGTTGTAAGATACTAATTAATTCGGTCGTCACCTCCATCGCCTCTGACTTGGCTCCTATTTTCTCAGATGCCATTTGAAGTCCCTTTCACAGCGCATGTATCCCGGCGTCAAAAAGTACGGCATGTACGCGATAAGTTTGCACTGCGTATGGACTGCAGTCCATGCTCTGGGAACCGCTTGTGACAACATCTAGAATGTTGCATTCCCGCGAAATGTTAGAGTGTATGTATTATGATGATTTCTCATATTGCCTTTTGCAGTGTTTATGCATATCGACAAGAACATTAAGCGCTTATACGCATGTATTTCATGACAGTTGTACAATGTTCAAATAATGCGATGCATATATCACCTACACATGTGTATATACGATGCATTGTACATGAAGTACAAAAAAAACTGTCCATACTTGAATATAATGATGTCTTCTTCAGCTGCTTGCTCAGTCTCATTTAAAATGTGAAGACGTGCACCATTCGAAACTAACAAGAACCTGTCGGTCTGTTCCTATCCTATAGGCTAATTTAAAATTAAATATTTTATAATCTTTGGTAGTACTTGGGCAAGCTCGTAAATTGCATTTTTTCGGAGATTTTTTTAGATCGTTAAGAACACGTAGATCGGCAAGTACACGTTTTGTTACTCTCCATCCGTTGCGCACTAAAAACATTTTGTTCCCAGTTTTTCAAAATGAGTTTATAACTGATACTCTCTCAATATCCACATTGCATTTTAATAAAGTATTTTTTTTTTAAACTAGAAACGCCAGAGAAACATATGTGAAAGTAATGAATTTTTACGATGTACATTTTATGTACTTTTAGTACTTGGAGTGGGTGAGCCGTACGAAAACAATTTGCGTCATTCTTTGTCGTTTTCATTTTTTTCACATACTGATTCGAAGACTTGGCAAATCCGCAGTATTGACTGCGTACAACGAATTGATTGTATACACTTCTCTTTCAAAAAATTAAAACGACAAATAATGATGCAAGTTGTTTTGGTACAGCTTACTCCGTCCGTCTGAAAATGTATATAGTTCTTTGAAACATTGGGAAAAGAAAAGTTAATAGTGTCAGTTAATACGGATAGGAATGGAAGGATAGTAATGATAATTAATGCTTACTTAATTATTAGTACTCATTGCTCCGTTCGACGCTAAGTAAAAGTAGATGCTAGTACAACGTTTGATCTGTATTGCTTAGCAATTAAGTGCGTCAGAGAGGGATACATGAAATGCCTGTGGTAAACAAGCGATACTTGGAATAACATATTCGCGGAAGGTAGTGAGGCGAGGGTAAACTTAGCGTTGTCAATACTGTTGACGTAGCAAATTTCGGGAATTTGCTATTTCGCTTCCATGCCAACGGCCATAGAAAATAGTATTTAATTTCAAGTAACTATTCCACTAATGCAATTAACACCTATAGCTTTTAACAATACTTCTTGTATTCCCAAATCAGGGCGGTGTACCTAAAAAATCGCCTTTTCAATCAGATTTGTTTCTATTCTCTGCACTAGCCAATCACGAACTGTGATACATTTGCGCAATACCACATGACTGTGATTGCGATACACTGCACGGCCGTGGTGAAACTGACGACATATTTAAGGTTTTTGAACGATATGCCTTATAACAATTAATATTTGACGCATTCTGAAACTGTTGAACGAAAAATATAATTGTTGAGGAACCTAATTAAACGCCACTCCTACATTGCAAATTTTCGCGTAATTCCAATTCACTCGTGGTATTACCTATGGAAAGATAATAATTAGGGAGAGGATTTTTATGTCCTAAAAACTCTTGAAATATGATTTTGAAAATATGATTTTGGAATGAAAAGATATATTTTTGTGCAAACAATATAATCTATCCTATTTCGCGAGAGAAATATTTGAATTAAATATCCATCTCAATGAAGTACTTGTATGTCTTGTTAAATGTCTTCTGACTAGTTTAAAAAATATGTTCGTAAGAAATATCCTACATTTGCACAAGTATTTTATCATCTACAGAGAAAACAAAAACGCAAAGTGTGACTAGCTCTTTCGAATCAATGAACGCTCACAAAACAATCGATTTTATGATAAGCTGAAACATTTTATAGATAGCCTCTGTTTTAACGAAGTATGCAAAATATGAGCCTTTAATTACATGAATACGCACGAACAAAAAAATCGGCCAAATATGCACAAATGTGGGCCAACATATTAATCTATATAGCGTCATATTAGAATATGCAACAAATAGCGTCATATTCTAAAGAAATTTCACTTGGCTATGCATTGAAGCAACGGGCAAAGATATGCAAAATCATAGAAATCCGCGCCCTAAGAATCAGAATCCGGATTTTTTTAGATCGTTAAGAAAAATGTTCTCTACCTTCTCTCATGAAGAAACACGTATTCTCACGAAGATATCGCATTCTTTTGCTGAGCCGTATGGCAAGTGCATGAAAGGTGTATACAATTGAAAATAAGTAAATTTACCCTTGTAGGGGAAAATTACTCTAAGATGCTTCAGCGAAGTTGTGCGTACGTCTTCACTATAGTTGTGTCCAGTTTCGCTTAAGAGAAGTTCTTCGAATCCTCCGTCGCCATGGGCGCTGTGCGTTCTGGTCGCCATCGCGGCGGCGAAACCTGCAGGGCGCAGGCATCCTCGCGGGCAGATGCCCGTTTCTTCTGTGGAGAGTGAAGAGATTCACGAAACGCCTTCAAAGCAAGATACAGTTTCTGTATGGTGGTGTGAAGAAACTTCGAAAAGTGCATGTGACGTTTGGGGAAAGCAAATTCACCTTTTCATTCGGAGGTGAAACAATGAAATATTTCCTCTGCGTAGCAAACAAGCTCGAGATGGAGTCTACTTGTTCAGTAGTTTTCATTATTAGTGTAGGCATAATGAGGATTTCGTTCTGTTATGTAGCATAAACAGAAGAACAGTACTTTGGATCTTAGTAAATTTTAGTTCTCTAAACATGAATGTTTTCTTGTAACGATGAATGAACTTCTTGTAAATTTAACACTATTTCCAAAAATATTACCGTATGTAATACTACTCCGCAAGTAATTCCTTGTAGGGGGACAAAATCGTATTCTTTTGCAAAATTTTAATGGTTCAATGAGTGTTTTAGGGTCCGCGTATTATCTATTTAAATGCCAACAAGAAATTATAATAACGAATAATCAAAAAAGTTTAAAAACCTTTTTTGTATGAGCAGGCTGCTTCCGTTGACAAAGAAATTTGATATTGAAAATAATATGGCGAATAAAATTATTAAATTCTGTAGCGTTTCATGATGGTTGATAGAACATAGTTATCATGAGTGTTATATTTACCATAGAATAATATTTTACTTATTCGCATGCTAGATAAGGTAATTAGTCTCTTGGTGTGTAAAATATGGTGGAATGTGTCTTGTCTTATTTCGAAATAACTATGTTAATCCAACAAACTATTTTCTCTGTGTATTGCTCATTCTATTTCCGTACATACCATGCTTCCAATTGAGATGTAAAAGGTCTAAAATGCCGTATGGCAAGTGCAAGAAAGGTGTATACAAATTCCTAATTCTCTGAAAAGAACATCAGTTTGCAGTGAAGATATAAAACATTGTTTCTCGTCATAGAGAATCCTCAACTAGTTGCTGCATTGTCAGAGGTTTAACGACCCAAGACGATATTAATGTATTTTTGACGAGACGAAGTTGTGCGTACGTCTTCACTGTAGTTGTGTCCAGTTTCGCTTAAGAGAAGTTCTTCGAATCCTATGCGTGAATTTATAGCTGGTTTATGCAGTGTTGAGAATAAGTAAAGATCGACCTATTCTCTCCTTTTATTCGGTCAGTATAAACGAGAGAATATATTTTGTATACTATCTTGTAACAATGACCAAACATTTCAACGCGTTTTTGTCACTGTGCTTTTGCTGAGAAGTGTTTTCTGCAATAGAAAGTGAATGTAGTATTGAAATTTCTTCTCCACTCACATTGAGAAATGTAATTTCGACAAATTCTTTTCCTTAATAAACACTGGAAGTCATCTGCTTTTAGTCACATAGTCTCCCTGAACCCCGTAGTTTATATCTTTTATCTGATGCAAGCATGCTAGATATATTACTATGTAGACACCAATCTTCAGGAACTTTTAATAAGCATGAAGCATTTTTTTCTTCGAAAACGTACTCGTAAACGGGAGTAAATTTTTAACGTATATGTAAACATTTTCGCAGCATTACATGAGTATCTATCCTGCTGAAAAAATACAAGCTATCAATAACGTGTAAAATATTGAAGATGAGATGACTTTTGACTAAAATATTGATGATGACTTTTTTAAAAATTTCAAATATTGAATTGATCAGATTCACTTAGTCATTATAGCAAAGTTTTTCATCAAGAAAAAAAGATGTTTCTAAGCTGCATTATGGCAGTATGTGTGAAACCAAATTGTATCTTATTCGTATATTTAATAGCGTGAAGTGTCAGAATCCTTGAAAAATTAGTGGGAAAGGTGTGACATCTAAACTCTTAGAAATTATGTGAAATCCAACTCTCTTTCGACAATACAAATTGTTCCGTCGCTTTCGAGTAAGAGTTTTGCGCCTTATATTTTCAAATTAGTATTTGCATAGACGTTACATTCGTTCAGACATTTAATTAAAAGAAGTTAAATGCAGAAAAATGGTATGTTCAAAATTATTTTCTTTGTATTCCAATTCAATAAAAACAGAACATGTAGCTATTAATCGCAGATCGGCATTACAGCATTGACCAGTATGAAAAAGTAATATGGGATTCTTAAGTGGTGTTCCTTTATATCATTACAGGATATTAAAATAGACGATATACAATTGATATCTATTGCAAAGAGAAATCCAGTAGCTTATATTTTACAGAAATTCTTGTCCAATCTTGATCAAATTAATTGCTTTTCAAGTTAAAAACATTTTGAAATCATCCAAAAAGTTATGTTGTTTGTAGGCAAGGCTTATCTAGGAGAGACGTCTTGACGTTACAAGAAATACAGCATCAACTCTTGTTGCAAGTTATGACTTTATTAAAAGAGGTATTTAAAGTTATTTCTCCATGTGAACTCAACCGCTTCGTTTCGCTGAAAAAAAAAAAAAAAAGTTGATACATTACATGTTGGCCGTATTAAAACTAATGAACACCCTTCGCATTGCATTTGCCTTTCAAGAAGTGATGCTTTTGATGAAGTCGCAATGAAGAATAATGACTTATTTCTTGAAACAAAAAGCCCTCTTTTTCTTCTCGTAATTCTTTGTAAAAGACGTTATATAGCGACCTGGGTGGATGGTTTGGCGTGTTCCGTCATGAGTCAAGTACTCGATGCATAAACATTTCGAGACAAATTGAGCCCGTCGGTTTCATGTCGCGCACGTATTGTTCGTTATCGCTGATCGCGAGGACGGAAGCCATTTTTTCGTCTTGTTATGCAAATGCCACAAGAACAGCGCACGACAGAACTTCGAAAATTCAATTTAACGCAGCTTTCTTCCCATATTTGGACTTCCACTTCGAAACATTGTTCTACTCCGCGGACGAATTGGGACTTCGTGCACACGTTACACATGTAAGCGCACCATCGTTATTAAACATTAAAATATGAATTAATGTTGATTGGCAAAATGTTGTAGTGGACGGCAGCTGCGTTGCAATCGTGCAATTATGTAATAATCCGTGAACCGGTTGCACGGGAGTGAGCCCATCATGTGTGGGAGCAGACGAAACGCAGGAGGCATGGAAACTGGGGTACGCCTCTGCGGCGCAGTATGAGCCACATGCGTGTAGCCAAGTGTGCCCACGATTTGGTATGCAAACATCCGTAAAGATGAACTTAAAAGTTTTGTAACGTATGGAGGAAAAAAAACTGGTTATGTGGTTTGCCCGGTAGTATTACAGTCATTCGTCGTGTGGTTGTATGTAGGCTACTGCCCTTTTGTTTTAGTTTTGGGAATTTTATTATGAAAATTCAATTCTCGGTAGCTAGGCATGATCTATATTAATTCATCTTTTGAAATTGTGGAAGCGTTTTAAAACATTTGAGACTACTAAAATTTTGCGAGACAGAATATCAATGTATAGATTTTGGCCCAAGGCTTCTCATATTGGCTGAATTTTTTCGGATGCGTGGTCACAAATTTAATACTACAATAGATTTGTAATTTTTAATGGATTTAGGGCGGCATTTCTGAACAAGTTTGTGCAAAGGTCAGTTATTGTATTGCTATATTTGATCATATCGCTGTGTGAACTGTTGTTTAATCCTTCTACTGTTTTCTTTGACAAATTTTTCTTAAAAATCTGCTGCGATAAAAATCACGTCTTTTTTGTTTCGCATTAAAAAATCTTCTGTTTCGTTGTACACTTTTTCAAGACAAAACGTTGGCGGTCATGCACAGAGAATTAATACTTGACAAGTTAAGACTGCGCGCAGACGGTGCAAAATATCGTAATGCACCCCATAGTGAGATTATATGTAACTCCAAAAAATTGTCACTACTATATCTATTAAATTACATCTCCTTCTTTGCTTTTATTGTTTTTTCATTGCTGTTGATTACCGTATAACTTTTGATGTAAAATCATAGGTGGAATATTTAAAGCACGCCGTCACTTCTCTGAATTTAGGGATTTACTTCGTTTTTTCCCTCGAAGTATAGTTATGTGATGTCGATTAGGTTGAAAAGAGTTATTTTTTTATCATGCGTGGCCCTCACAGTATGTTTAAAGAAACTGCGAGTTTATGAAATCCTCGGGCAAACTGTCCGCGGCACGAGGCTCGTATGATTGGCACATAACCTTCCACCGTTAGGTCTCGGATTCGATCTCAGGCCAATCCATGTGGCATTTGCGCTGCACAATACGAACTCTCTGCAGGTTTGCTTCGGGAGGGAACTTACCCGTTATCCCTGCTTCACATTCCGCCGTTTTTCTATCACCTTGCACCTTAACCTTATCGCTATCATCTACGCATTACCTCGTCAGCGTTGGTCCTGAATGTCCTCAGCAGCTGGGCTACTAAACTTCAATAAATAACCGCGTGCTCATTGCGTGGAGCCTGGCGGTCCCGGGGCGCGGCCGTGGTGAGCGCGGGGCGACGACGGCGACGGTGGCGTCGAGGCGGCGGCCGCCGGGGTCGCTCGCCCGCTCTGGCGGCGCCGCACCGCTCCGGCGGCGGCACCCGCGGCCGCCGCCACTTCGGGCCGACCTCCTCCGGGCGGCGGACCAGCCCCCAGAGATGCACTGGAAGGAGAGGCAAACGTGGCGATACACCGGAATGTAAAGAGAGACTTATGGCGATATACCGGAATGTATTGGCGAACGTGACGATAACCCCGGAAGGCATTGGCAAACGTGACGATAACCCCGGAAGGCATTGGCAATCGTAACGATAACCCCGGAAGGCATTGGCAATCGTAACGATAACCCCGGAAGGCATTGGCAATCGTAACGATAACCCCGGAAGGCATTGGCAATCGTGACGATACACAGGACGATATACCAGAAGTCACAGGAAGACGTAGCGATATTTCGGAAGGCAAAGGAAAACGTGGCG
The DNA here is from genome assembly GCA_011170035.1 of Teleogryllus occipitalis. Taxonomy (NCBI): domain Eukaryota; kingdom Metazoa; phylum Arthropoda; class Insecta; order Orthoptera; family Gryllidae; genus Teleogryllus; species Teleogryllus occipitalis. Next base: position 21,029 of record BLKR01008967.1, read on the forward strand.
ATATACCAGAATGTATAGGAAAACGTGGCGATATACAAGAAAGCGTAGGAAAACGTGGCGATATACCAAAAGCTATAGCAAAACTTGGCAATACCCCGGAAGGCATAGGGAAATTGGCAATACCCCAAAAAGCAGAAGGAAACGTGGCATTACAAGTGAAGTCGTCAATAAACGTTCTGATACGACGGATGGCATCGGAAAACAGAGATATACCGGAAGACGTTGGAAAAGGTAGAAATACATCATCCGGTATCAGTAAATGTAACGATGCACCGGAACGAATTAGAAAAGAGCAATACACCGACAGATAACGCTAAATGTAGCTATTCCACGAAAAATCGAAAACGAAACATCGAAAGTCGAAAGCGAAAACGCAGCAAAATTCCAGATTATATCGGAAAGCTTACCGATATTCCGGAAGATATCGAAAACGTATCAGACTACCAAAAGTCCAAGAATACAAAAAATAACAAAGGTAGCAATACACCAAAAGGCTACGCAAATAACCTCTGTGTTTTTCTATCTAAGCAAGGGATCACGTAAAGGCTTTAGCCTCCTCGCTCGCCTCCGTCAAGGGGCTGCGTCGGGATACATCGCAGTGCATAGGAAAACGTAGCAATACTCCGAAAGTTTTTGAATGATCCGTTCCTTCACTCGAAAGATGTGAAAATAGGTTCATTTACTTCGAACGAAAATGTGAGTTGTTATAGAAATTTCTTCTTTACAGTCAGTCATTGCAGTCGACATTATTTCAAAATTAATATATCCTTTACCAGTGATATTTTTTCACACAATCGATGAGTTGTGTTTAATAAGACATATTAGGGTTCATACATTTGCAATGCCGCAACCAGTATTTTCCTAAGGATGGACGACAGGGGTTGTGTCCAGCGGACTTCGCATTTTCTTGTTATTCAAGAATGTTTCATTTACGCTGAAATTAAAACTTTTTTATTTGTTAATTTATAGTTATTTATAACTCAATCAATTGTGATATTGAATGACTTTCATCACTAGAAAATCAGAAATCTACATTTGTGAATCTGCGCCATTGGCGTGGGGTGGGGGGTGAAGTCGCATGAGCCCTTCTTTCCTGGGTAAGTGATTGTAATTTTGGAATTACCAGTATTGTTCAGTTCTGGATAATCAGGTAACAATGAATCATGAACAGGCCCTATTCGAACGATTTCTATTCTCCTGCTATTGTTAATAGGTACTAGAATGAAGTTAGTCAGTTTGTATATCTTCTCTACTCTTGCATTATCCATTGCAGAGATTTGGTATAATGCCGAGACAGTTGTTGAGACGTTCCATAAATGTGTCAACGGTTAGTGCAATACCAAGCGTTTTGAAGTGTGAAAGGCAAGCTGATTTTCTGGCCAAACGCCATGAGAAATAGGTCGAATAAAAAAGAACACGCCAGACGATTCACTTGCATCTTCATAATAAGAAAGTTCTGAACTACTTTTAAGCGTATATTAATGTAAATGATAACGAACACTACATATCAGAACATCAAAATCTGAGTGTTCGCCCAACATTTGATGCAAGTGATTCTTCGTCAGGCAAACGAACATACTAGTTCGAGTATTTTCCAACGCGAGTGTGACACATGTTAATGCTATGATAATGAACCAAAACAATGGCAGCATTCATGCGACCGTCACGAAACCAGAACCGCTCAAAATCGTCCAGTGTTATTTTATAGCAATCTGCTACGCAGATTCATTGGGCGTGTCGCTTATCTTCTCTGGCCGCCCGGTTTTCTCGCACGACGCGTGAAGGACATGGATGTATTCGAAAGTGCAAAGAAGATATACGCTTCAATATGTGAACGCAGTAATTTTTTTGTTATACCCTTCAGTATTTACTGTGATCTTTTAGATCGAGAAATTTGTAATGAGGCGCTAAAAGACCGTGTACGTTGTGTTAATATAGAAGTGATATGAGGAGCGTCGTACGTAACAATCGTTAATTTTGGTGAACAAAATTTAATAATTGATGCTACTGCTAGAACGATACATTATGTCTTTTGAAAACCATTTTTCAATACGTACACATGGAAACTAGTTCTCTTCCTCACTGTTTATTGATTGGAAAGGACAATCTACTCCGGTTATAGTGAACTTTGGGGACTAATATTTTTGGTTCACTATATCCGTTGATGTCAAAATTAAATAGAATATTTCCATGCGATTTAATTATTAATACAGAGATGCAAAAAATACATTACGAGCAACTGAAAACTTCAATGCCTGTATTTGTCCTTAAAAATCAGTTATTTTCAATTGTTTTTTCCTTACCTTTTTATTAGTTATTTCTCTAGATTCTTCTCCAGAGTTCTTGCTCTCTCTCTCTCTATTTGATTCTGCATTGTGCTGTGTCTAATTATCGCAATGAAGTCTTGACACCCTTCAATACCTCTTGCACTGTTGGAACACCGTCCACTATCGGAAGGCCCTTTTACTCGCGTAATAACATACGAGATGCTTTGTTTAGCGGGATGGCGCAAACGGCTAATGAGACTAATCGCTTTTCCGCGCGGCACGGCGGATATCGCCAGGCTGTGGCAGTCGCATGCTTCCTGTCGCTTACGTAGAACTCAACACGCTTTGTCCCGCGAAATATAAAGTAACACCAAGACTGAAACCGAAGTTGTAGCCCACGCAGGACACGGCCTTTTTTTTCTGCAGTGAAACCGAGTGACACAAGATCATCAATAAGGTGCCCATTACCGGCCCGCTACCTTCACCTCAGATTATGACCTAGATTATGACCATTGGCCGACGATATTGTTTTCAAGCTGCATAGTGTTGGAAATTGGGGGACTGAGGCGATATATTCTTTTCCAGGAGGGAATTAATTTCCAGGACTTTTTATTTCCTACATTCACTACAGCCGAGGTTCACGTTCCCTATAACCAAATCTCCTTATGCTTATTTGTAATTCACTATAACCGAGAGTTCACTATATTCGAGTTCACTGTAACCGGAGCCCACTGTGTTACTTTTCGGTACGCCTGGGGCAAAATAAACTTTGCCGTTTGCATACGACAAAGAAGCCATGGCCATACTGGGTACTACAAAGTAAACAAAACATGAGAATTAACATGGCTGTCACCTCTGATATTGAGAATGATCCCAAAAGTATATACTTGTATGTTTCCATGAATTCGTAGTAAAAATCATGTACACAGCTCGTTCGAAAGTGTCTTGGCGTACTTGTGTCAAAACACCGGACTCGGTGCTTTTCATCACCTCGTCCGTTAGCATTTTAGTCGTACGCCAGTGACTCGTTTTGTGTACTAGTAACGTAAATAACTATTTTTGCATTTTGATGCCGAGAAACTATTTTCCCCTAGTATTTTATACTACACTGCGCTAGTGACTACGCTAATGGCGATGAAATTTCTTTATACAGCCTTTCTTTCACCCGTAATTAAAACTAGTGGAACTATTTTAGAACTCTTCCTACCACTGAATTACGGAAGAGTTGTTTTAGAAAAAATATTTTTAAAACAAAATTAACTTAAAAAAATAATATATTGATTTTAATAAATAAGATTTTTTCCTAGGAGATCATAACGTGTGAAGTTTAAGGTATTTACAGTTTTTAAAACATATTTCGAAATTTTATCCAACTCTGATTTGTCTTGAATATATTTTGGATTAGTATTTAATTACACTTAAAAATAAACGGAAATAGTTTGACAGCTGCAGCAATCTTCTGTAGGATTGTAGGTTGGAATTCCGCATAATACATGGTTGTTTGCGGGTAGTATGTAATACAACAGGAAACACTGAGCTTTTTAATCATATAAATAGTAGTTTATTAATTCACAATTGTGGAGGAAAGACAAGTAACAGTTCTTTGTATTGAATCGCCAACATGTCACTGTAAGGGAAAAATAATTATATTTAAGATTTATAAATAACGTAAACATTGTGCGTAGTACTATTTTTAATATAAAAATATCAATATCATTTTTGGTACCTTGGTATTTGCATGCCTTCTAATGACAACTCTGCCTCCATATCGTCTGATCCTAAGAGTGTCGCACTCATTTTTTGAGCATATATGAGGGAGAAGCTTTGTCCTCACCTTTGCTGGCCAGGCGATGTTTAGAGTAGTGGTCTGCGTTCCATTGTATAAGTGATGGTCGGGTGATTGCGAGGGATGCAAGATGATAGATGAGTGATTATGGATGGGATTATATTCAATTAGAATATTTGATGATAAGGGAAAGATCGCGCTGCTTCAGAAGTAGTGCAAACACGCGTGACTTACGCCGAATTGAGGTCCACAGCATTTGGCTTGGCGTATTTGGACGCTGTTCCAAGCTTCTACATCACTGAAGCCGTAGCCATTAATGTAGATATTGCTCGTAGCTCCTGCGTATGTTTTAAATGTCAAAACATCAGAGATCTACTTTTCTTGTGGCGTTGGCTTTTTTGAATTGGAATTAAAAATGTGTGTGATTAAACGTTTCAATTGAGAATTAGCTCGAACTTGTTTTTTTTTTACTATAAATAAATGAAACATCATACCACAATAATGTTCATTGAACGCTACCACATGAAAAATACTTATAGAGTCCGTAAGAATCATTTAGATTTAGTCATTTATTCAATCTCATAATACACTTATGATTAGTTCTCTACTTGAAAATTAAGATCAATTTCACCTTGTCGTCGTATAATGTAAATTTAATTTAACACATAATTCGAACTAAAAAATTGTTAAATCTATACAACGGTACAGTAAGACTGAATGAAACATCACATAATTTTGATAAAATAAAAATATTTTAAAATGCTTAGCACTAATATTTGATCCAGCAGATCATTATCTGCTAAATATATTATACGCATGACATGATTCATAAGACAAACGTGCCTCCGTATCCCGGCTGCTGTGTGCTTCCCAGCCAGCGATGTTGCGCACGTGGTGGCTCCACGCGTCATTCACGCGACCGCAGCGTTCGCCGTATAAAGCGCAGAGGCATTCCGAAACCACACTCACACCCACGCAAAAAACTCCGCCGGTGTGGTTCCAGATGGAGGCGGCGAGCTTACCGCCCGCAGCACGCGCCGCCGTTGCTCCCCCGCCCCCGGCCCCGCCCTCGGCCCCGCCCTCGCCCACTCGCCTTCCCCTGCGCACATTGTAACCAAACGACAAAATCGGGGACTCAATCTTAAAACACTTAGTATTTATTTATTTATTTATTTATTTATTTATTTATTTATTTATTTATTTATTTATTTATTTATTTATTTATTTATTTATTTATTTATTTATTTATTTATTTATTTATTTATTTATTTATTTATTTATTTATTTATTTATTTATTTATTTATTTATTTATTTATTTATTTATTTATTTATTTATTTATTTATTTATTTATTTTCTATTTTATTAAATATTGATATATATTTGCCCAAAATAGGCAAATCGTATGATCTGAGTGTCTGGGGACGTTCCATTTAACATAGTCCCTCTTTTACTGCACAATAGACTCATATTTCCACAACATGCTGGGGATATTTATTTGCTCAACTCGATTTCGAAGGCTAGAAGGTTAACATAAACTTCTTGGTGTAAGCCGTTGTACACGTTTCACGTTGTTGATTTTATTAATACATCGCGCTGTGCCCACTGAAGATACTGACGATTTACAACTACTGAGGATTTACAACTAGTGCAAGGCAAGGCTTGCCAGTGGGTACCTAGCGTCACGGTTGAAATCCCCCCTCCTCGCAAGCAAATTATTAAGAAATGATCGTTGGCTTCCACGAGCACCGTCATGCGTACGGATGCCCGGGTGACGCCGCGTCGAAGGCTATAATGCCACTTTTCTAGCATGTCTTCCTCAGGGGTGAAGTGTGTCAGAATGGTCGGCACTCTAGTGTGACTCGGCACACGACTTTGTGATCACTACTGGCGTATCCACAACCTGTCATCGGAGAAAGCGTGATCTAACTGCAATGATGGTAGATGACAGTTAGGCTGCTCTTTTCTCACGACAGGTCTTAGGTAGGCCACTTCTGCTCTCAATGCCCCGTATGCAATGGTGCGCCCGAGGGGCGGGCGCATCATATGGGAATGGGCCTCCTCAGAAGCGAAAGACATTTTCACAAATATAGTTCTTAATATTTTTTATCGCTTCACATCTCAATGGCAAACGTTGTAAAGAACTATAAACCAACAAATAAATATTAATGTTAAAAGGATCATCAAGGATTTTTTTATAAGAAAACACCAACTGGTTTGATCAGTATACCTATAGTCAACCCGCCCTCCAGGCAAGAGATGATTTTCCGCCACTGATCCTATTATACAATAGATTAAAAAAGCGTTGATCGTTGATTGATTGATTAGTGACTCTGGAAGCGGCAACTGCTAAGGCCATTAGTTCCTTAAATGTAGTTCATATTTTCCCCTTGGAGGATGGCGGTAATCTTCTCCCGCTGGTCGGCAAGGTCCGGCGCCGACCTACCGTCGGCTAGCGGGGTTTTCTCCCACCAGCGAGGCACCGCCACAGCCGGACAAGCTCTGACCTTCCGACCGGTCTCCCGGCATGTGTTGTAGTGGAGTCCATGTTTGTGTAAATGTGTGTAAGTAAGGGGGTCGATACGACAAGGAAGGGGAAGGAAAGATCGCGCGCGGTCCGTTGCTCATTTGTGAGGGTACTGCCCCGGCATTCGTCAGGTGTTGATCGACGAAACAACGGAAAACTACCGACCAGACCAGACAGCCGCTAGAATTCTTCTCCAGACAGCGGCTGAATTCGACCTAGCTGTCTACCTAGTCTCGGAAATCCTGCCACGGATCGATCGGTAGTTTTCCGTGGTTTCTCCGATCAACACCAGGCGAATGCTGGAGCAGTACCCTAACAAACGGGCCACGGACCGCGCGCGATCTGTCCTTCCTCTTCCTAGTCCTATCCTCTCCCCTTACACACACACACTCACTAACATGCACTACACTATCACACATTCCGGGAGACCGGTCGGGAGCTTAGAGCTTGTTCTGTCTGAGGCGGTGCCCCGTTGGTGGGAGAGTCCTGGTTAGAGGGAAACCCCACTAGCCGACAGTAGGTCGGTGCCGGATCTCGCCATCCAGCGGGGAAAGATAACCATCTCCCGAGAAAAAAAACATGCACTACAGTAACGGGACTAATGACCAGAGCAGTTGACGCACCCGGAATCACGAAAAAATCAATCAATCAATCAACCTGCCACGGACGGGACTCGAACCTAAGACCTCCCGGTCAGAGACACAGTAGTAACATCAGCTAACTCCGGCGGTACGTTGGTGGTTGCGGCCGCGTTTCCGTCACGTGGTCCCCCCGCGGCGTGGTCCCCGCCCCTATGCGCTCTCGGGCCGCGGCCGCCCCCGCGTGGGGCCATCTCCCACGTGCGCGCGGCGCGGGCGGCAGGCCTCGCCTCCGCAGCCCCGGCGCGCGCGCGACGCCGGCGAACGACGGAGCGACCGACCGGCCGGCCGACGGCGGCGACGACGACGGCGCGCGACGCGAATCGCGCCGCGACTCGCAGGAATGCGACCGCCGCGTCGCGACGCTCCTCCGCCCGCCCGGGCCACGTGGCCACGGTTCGCGAACGGAGCAGCCGCGCGTGGTCGCTGAGGGCGGCCGAAAATAAACCCAAAGGGGGAATAAAGGTTTTATAAATAACGAGTGGTTTTTCAGTTTAGGAATGAAACTCCAGCGCTTTACATTGACGATGTTTTGGACATTTATACGGCCTTCGTCAGGGCTACAAAATAGATTTTTTTAAATTATAGAGGGTGTATGTACGGTGACCATTTCATTCACAGATAAACTGTTTTTTGACACTTAAGCAGTTTACCTGTAGAATTATAAATCACTTAAATCGTAAATTCTTTGGTTTCTTTACCTTATGTGGCTGTATCTCATATATTGAATAGTTAGGTTCTCTGTGTAAAACCATAGAATGAACTACTTAGGTAAATTATTATCTTACAGGTAAACCGCTTAAATGTCAACCAATTGTTTATACGTGAATGAAATGTTCACCGAACACATTACTGTATATAATTTTTCAAAATATTTTTTTAGCCCTGATGAAGGCAGAATATATGGCCGAAACGTCGGCAATGTTAATTGTTGGTTTTGATTCATTGACCTAAACTCAAGAACCACTCGACGTATAATTCCAACGGGTTAATGATCAGTGAAAAAAGGTTTTAGTTTCCGGTTTCTTTTCAACTGCTTGGCCATATAGCGGCCACTGTAACTTTTGTCTTTTTGGTACCGGTTTGGAACACATACTAACATCATACACAATCATCCATGCACGACGCAGGATTCGAACTCGCGATCCTTCAAGCCTAGGCAGCTACGGTCCTTCAGGCTTAAAGACCTCGGCTATCCAGGCCGGGTGTTATAATAATCTTCATTGTAATACCAATTAAAAATGCAGGATTCAGAAATTGATTAGTGCAATTTTTTTCAATTATGATTGGTATAATTAATGTCACAATTATTGACTTAGGCAATATTAAATGTTGAGTATCCTTTTCTTTATTTTAACTATCATTTAACTTAAGAAAAAACATTTTATTTTTACTTAATCCTCGATATATGAAAAATTATGCCTGCTATGGAACAATTTGTGAATTAATTATTCACATCACCAGGTAAAAAACCTGTAACATTTTGTAAATAAATAAATATTAATAAAATTGATGGCAATCGTTCTTCCAAACACAAGGAAGCCTGTTATAAGAGGAAATATCTACTTCTTTATCTTACGTTGTTTTTCGAAGTACGATTGCTATTATTTTTATTAATTTTTATTTATTTACAAAATATGTTTATGGAAATGAAGTTTGGATCTAATTTGAACGTGCGTGGTTGAATTTCGTGATTTCTTGACAATATTTTAATTTCGAGCGTCAGTGCAATTTTTTTTAAATGCAGAGATCGATTTAAACTTTAGAGATAGATAAAAACAATTGTATTTCTCATTTTGAAAACGTCCCGTACACTTGTGGTGAACCACGAAATCAAATAAATAGAAATGTTAGTGAAATGAGACTAGTTTAACGAGATTTCCCCATTACTTTGGAAGCATGTGATTTATAACTCTAAGAAGCGCTTACAATGAATTATCTTTCCTTGACGCGGATGTTATCATCAGTGGTATCACCTGTCATCAGGGCTGCCTGGACGAGGACTCATAGTGCAACTGTGTATTTAATCGAAAAATATAACTGAATTCAATAGTATAAAGATAGGAGAAGAGAACGTCGTCTGTGGCGTTTTCTGATTCCATTTTTGCTGGTAAAGAGCGCATTATCCCATCGTGCCTTAGATTAGTGAACTAACGCAATAGCTTATTTTGAATCATACTTTTCTTCCAGTCTCAGTAAATGAATTACCGCTGAAAATGATAGAATTTAATTTTAAACTGTGGCCCAATTATGTGTGTTTCTGGAAGAAATAATTTTTGAAAAAACTCATGGTTTGTAGTTTTTTCTTCAGTGATTACAGCTCTTATTTTCGATATTACTACAAAGCGTACTAGTCTGCGATCATCATCCGCCCTTAAGATGCTCGTTCCGACCAACTGCTGCATTCACGTGTTTATCCGTTGACGTATTTATTTTCCTTTCGGAAAGCTTTCATCCTGGCTCGCGAGAGATCCTGACCCTTCATCCGGAAGCAAACTAATACTTTTCTGTGCCGTTAGTTTTGTTTGTCGCTTTTGGCAATTCTTTTTGCGTTCCCTGGGTCACTTTTTTCCTCAAGGCCTATTAAACTCTCGGCAAGTGTCCTGTAGACGACCACAAAACTGTGTCTTTCACACTTTTGTTTCCGTACGGTTTCTAAGTTTTGCTTTTCTTCTCTGCTTGCAGCAATATCCAAGATGTGTTGATTAGGACAAGAACATTATGACAACTACTGGCTTAAATAATCCAACTGGTAATTTGTGTTGTAGGTGAAAGTTTTTGATTTTATTTAATAACTTATTATTTGGTGTAGAAACTGAAGCCAAATTTCAATATCTCCGTTTGTAAATGGCGGAAAACAATCTTATTTCATATAGACTAATGTATAATTAAAGCTCAAATAAATCTTCAGTGTTTAATTCCCGTGATGACGCTGCATTAAATTGTTATAGTTATAAATAGAACTAGAGCAATTCTTAATAAAATGTCGTTTAGACGGTTCCTCTTTACGTATTCACTATTACGTATGCAAACAAGTACGAAATAATTCCATAGGCTGAAAGGTGACCAGGGAGGAGAAATAATCTATCATTGTAAATCAATGTACTCGCTTTTCAAGTGTTACGAAAATCCTTCTTAGAGAGTTTAAACGCTCTTTACGAAAACTTAGTAGTAGTACGATAGCTTGACGTAACGTGGGACGCGCAGTGTTGCAAGAATCTGTCCGCTACTGGTTTTCATCACGGAGACACCGTTCGCTAGTTGCAGGTCGCGTATCAGAGGTAGGCGGCGATCAGGCGGTTTGATCAGAAACTAGGCGGCGTCGTAGGCGAGCGTCGAGCGAGGCCAGCGCCCACCAGCGCGGACTCTCGATTATAATGAGCATTGCATATTTATCGAGAGCACGCAGCTATCGCAAACGCTTCGGAGACATGCAAATCCTTACTTTATCAGCGGTTGCAATGTCAACATTGTGCGTCATCGAAAAGAAATAACAAGAAGAGAGACTGGTTGCATTTATTAATTCATGAATGTGCGCCCGGAGTATGATGACATTCGCAATTCAGGTTTTTTGTTCTGCTGAGATGATTATTGACACGTGATTTATTATCTATTTATCTTTGAAATAAAGTGTCGTTTATTGCAGACAACTCAATAATTAATTTCGAGTTCATTTCTACCGAATCAATAACTTGTTCAATTAGATTACATTTACCATCTATGTATCCCGTAGTTTCTCCGTATTCCCATACCGCCCATTTATGACTTTCCATAATATTTAAAAAAGTATGATATAGTCAAGTAAAGTGTTCACCATTTTTTCATGTTCATGGAAATATCCCTAAATTATTGCCTTTAATCTAAAAATTGCAGCTCTAGTTGAAAAATATTGCATACAATGACTTGATTAATATGTATGTAAAAATTCACAATGTCATTTAGATTAATCTGTAATGGGGAAATAGCCTTCCATCCTGTCTGTAGAGCTACGTTAAAAATATTGTGCTACATCTTACAATTCACAATGACATTTTTCAGTGTGAAAATGCAAATACTATATAAACGGTTTCGATAGTAATGGAAACTATTCAAAGACTACGTAATCTGTGCGAATCTTGCCTCAAATCAATTAAAACATAAAATTAATTTTTAAACAAATGGTACTATTAGTAGTACGTATTATTCTTTCTTTCTCTCTTTCTTTGTGCACAGTGTATCGGTTGGAAGAAATTAGACCCGAAATGTTTCATGACGACCCTCCTCCGACCCTCCTCCGACCTTCCTCCGACCCTCCTCCGACCCTCCTCCGACCCTCCTCCGACCCTCCTCCGACCCTCCTCCGACCCTCCTCCGACCCTCCTCCGACCCTCCTCCGACCCTCCTCCGACACCCACTTCTCTTTCTAACACTCTACTAATCCGTCTTCCTCCCAGTCGTCCTTCTTCACTTCATCCTCCCCGACTAGTAGCAACCCTCCTCGTCTCGCTTCAACCCAAAGCACCCCGTCCGTCCCTCCCCGCCTTGTTCCACACCGCCCCACCCCTCCGCCCCGCCTTGCCGTCCTGGATGGTCGTCGTCGAGCAAAAATGTTTGACGCGCATCCCAAAGCACGTGATTTACCTCACAGCTTCCTCTCAGTATGCGCGTCGGTCTGACACAATTTCCTCCCGCGACGCGTCAGGCTCCCGCTGACCTTTTCAGCCTCTTCCGTCCGTCAGTCACCTTGCTCGTCCCCGCTCGCACCCTCGTCTTCGCTCGCAACGCAACGCAGCGCCTCTTGCGCTGTCACATCGCCGACTTGCATGCGTAGATCGTCACGCCGCGCCGGCGGGCTCTTTCCCTCGTTTCGCCCAACTTTTGCGCCATCGCCCCGCCCCTCCCCGCGCTCCCCGCCGCCCACCCTTCTCCGCTCCATTTCGCTACGGCTTGCCTCATTCCGCCCCGCCCCGCTACGCATCGCCTCACTCCGCTCCGCCCTGCCCCGTCCCGCCTCACTCCACCCTGTGCCGCCTCGGTCTGTCCCATCTCGCTCCCTACGCCACGCCTCGCTCCACCCTTCTCCTCCCCGGCCTGCCACGCCGGGCCGTGTTCAGCCTCGCCCCACTTCTCCCTGTTCCGACACGCCTTGGTCCTCCCCGCGCCGCTCCTCCCCGCGCCGCTCCTCCCCGCGCCGCTCCTCCCCGCGCCGCTCCTCCCCGCGCCGCTCCTCCCCGCGCCGCTCCTCCCCGCGCCACTCCTCCCCGCGCCGCTCCTCCCCGCGCTGCTTCTCCCCGTCCCGTTCGTTCGCGCCCCGCTCCTCCTCTTCGTCCTCCTCCTCGGGCCGTCCACTTCTCGCACCCCAAGCCGCCGCACTACGCATACGACGACGATGACGCATTGGCTACCCTCGCCCGGGACGAGTTACGATGTTTGCGCGCGGCGGCCGCGGCAGCGGCGACCACGGGGTCTGTGGCGGCGGCGGCGGCGGAGGCGGCACCAGCAGAGGGAAATAGGGCACGGCTCTTTTTAACCGTAATTATTAATGGAGACTTATTCCGCAGCCCGGCGCGGTACTGCGAGGAGTCGACGAGAGCGAGCGCGCCTCGGCCAGCCCGCTTTACGGCGGCGAGATGCGTCGTCGGCCGCGGAGGCGTAAATGTTGCACGCGCATTCGCTTAGCCTCCGCCCGCTGCCGGTCGCCGGTGGCTGCGCCTCGCTCCGCCCCGCCCCGCCGCGCCACGCCACGCCGCGCCGCGCCACGCACGGCGGCGCACGCTCGGCGTTTCGCACTGGCGATGCTCATCCCGAGCGATTAGAGGCTGATTTATGGCTCCGCGCTGAGGCATCTGCCCAGATTTAGTGATATTGTGGACGGGCGTCTTGTTTAAAAAAAAAATGTTTTCCTTGTCGGGTTATATTGTATTCTTCCTCTGGGTAATGTTCTTGTTTGTGCTACTTCGTTCCTCTTCCTTTCTTCTGGTTCTTCTCTTTCTCTACCCAGTTCTTCTCTCTATTTTTTGTTATTTTTATCGCCATTTCCTATAAGTTTCGTATTGCTTGTACGTGTTTGTCAGCGTTAAAAAGGCATACATTGTCTTTAAAACGCGAACCTAACCTTTCCATACCCTTCCTCACGTTTCAGAGTAAAACGACTGCCGTCTGCGGATTGGAGATCACGGGAGTTTGTGAACGTACAGTTCTTCGTCTTTGTCGTGAAACTGGCGTAAATCAAATATTATGAATATTATGTATATTAATTATATAGATGGTAATGATAAATGAATTGTACTTGTACAATGGTCAAATGAGAGGCAGGATAAACGAAAGAACCTTGAGAAAACCTCCTTCAAGCTTCCCTTTACCGTCCGTAAGATCCACGTACTTTCTTTGAAAACCACGTAAATTATACTTTTTGATATTTTTATTCCGTAAAGAATCTTGGCGAAAACATGAGGAATCTGGATTTGAAAACCTCGTAAGTCTGACAACAACCTCTGCGCCTTTTCAGGACAATTTAGAAAACTCGTAGGCCGATTTGCTATTACATGTAACTCAATAGTTTTAACATGGTCCAATAATAATAATAATAATAATAATAATAATAATAATAATAATAATAATAATAATAATAATAATAATAATAATAATAATAATAATTAATAAAGTCCCATTAACATTGATGCTTTAATTACAATTTCTTGATACTTTGTTATAATGAATAATATATATATTTTTTGAAACCTACATGCTTTTCAAAGAAAGAAGTCCAAATTGATATATCAGGTTTTGAATGCTAGTGCTCCAAGGGTCGCCTGGTGTGGGAGATCGCGGGCATGGGCATGGGCGTGGTCGTGGGCGCTGCGGGCGTCCCGGGCGTCGAGGCGCCGCGCCGGCCGCGGCGCCGCCGCCTCCGTCGACGTCGTAGTTGTGAGCCGGCGACGCCGCGTCCCCGTGTAATGTCATCACGGAGTTAACCGCGCTCCGGGTCCTGCGAGGGCGGCGGACAGCTTTGAAGCCGCGCCTGGGAAGACACTTAAATTAACTAGAGCACACCCGGTGAGCGCCGCCGTTCGGACGCGGGACTTGGGGGAAGTGCACGTAACGAGATTGACGACAACGGCGGAGACCGTGGCGGCGGCGGCGGCGACGGGGGCGGTAGTAGTTTGCAGTAATCGCGGGGGCGTTAGAGGAGGCCGCGCTGGGACCGACTGCAGGGCCGATGCTGACAGAGGGCGGTAGACAATGGGGAAAATGGTGATAGCGATCACGATAGGGAGAGCATGGAAATGGAATCCCTGTCTCCTTCCCTCAACAAAAGTTGCGATGATCCGTTTGGGCCGAATCTTCTCGACAGAATGCTGTTGTGGGTAGATCTGTATTGCTGCTGGAGTCGGCGAGGCAAGCGAATTTTCACGGGACTGCGCAATACCCGAGACAACGGCTACAGTCATTTAGTTTGGAATATGAGGATGCGGATCTGCACGTTTGCCTGAGAAATGCGCAAGTTTGAGAAATGCCGTGTGAGGAGGCATGCGTGTAAGGGAAAGGCCGATTGGTGGACAACAGGTGTTGATGCCAAATATATCGGCGGGGATGCGATCAAAGAAGACGAAGAATATCAAAAGAACTCGCGCGAAGGATATCTTAATTGGACAACGTAGGAGAAGAGTCGATATCAAGTATAAGGTCGTTGACTGACTAGCAAAATGAGGGTTTCGGCGACTGCGGGTCGGAGAAAACATGGTGAGCAACGCAAAACATAAATACGGCAAGAGTGACAAGATGCACGTGGAAAACGAGAGCTTCTGACAAGCCGGGGCCAACGGGAAAGAAATAATATCCATGAAAGACAACACAAAACAATGCCTGCGTAACCGAAAACGTGGTTGATAAAACTGACTGTGAAACCGAAGCTCCTGACAAGAGGACAGCGGGAAGGTAAAGATCAGCGGCGGTCAGCGCCAATCAAAGCTGACTGCGTCAAGAAGAGGACAATGGAGTTAGCGAGGATGGAGACAACGCGGAGTTGAAGTTGTTTAGGGGGCGGAGCGGCGTGACGCTGGAGAGGCCGAGAGCCGCTGGCGGAAGGTCGAGGCCTATGTTGGGGGGTTCGCGGTGGAGCGGGCAGATTGCGAGAGCGGCCGGGAGCCGGCTAGTCCGAAGGGATCGGCGGCGCGCGACTGCGGAGGAATCAAGGAAGTTGCTGGCCGGTGAGCGCCAGCGATCAAAGAGCCCGGCCGGAGGGGCCGGGCAGCTTGCGGAAAGAAGTTGCCTGTGAGAAGGTTGCGGCACATCGGCCGCGGCTCTACTTACGAAATTAATTACCTCGTACAGGCGTCTGTTTTCATATTGCATTTTCCACCAGAAAAATCAGATAAAAATAAGCTCATTAATTATTTTTAGAATAAACATGATTTGAAATGCAAAATTATGCCTTTTATAAAATAATCAGATCTTTATTTCACACTTTCTGCTGAAAGGCAAAAAATTCAATGTTGAGAAGAATTATCGCGAAAAAAATAATGCTACGTAATATATTATTTAAATTAAAGTTATATATTTTGCGAACCAAAGGCGAATTTGGAAGTTCTCAGGATGGTAACATTTCGGTGTGAGGGAAATATTGAACAATCCACAAACTCCTGTATGAAACCGAAATGACACCTGTAAATAGTTGTCCGATATGCCTCAGTAAAGAAAACTGTCGCTAGTGATTAAAACAACGCGCATAATATCACCGGGACATTTTTATTTAAAAAAATTCCAATATTTTTTCTTGTGTTTAGAAAAATAAAATTAATTAGATTTCCAAACACTGGAGGGGTTTCCTTGAATTCGCAGATGGTCGTACGTTCATGCACAAGTGGCTTCATGTTACTGTCAAATGCAGTCAGCGAGATCGCTCGCGCATTACTGACAAGCACTTTCTCTATCTTGTTTTTTTTTCTTTTTCAGAACAAGTTACCGATCGCACATTGCACCTGCAATGCATATCCAGACAGTCATTTGCATGTCAACAAGTTCCTTATCAGCAAATGCCTAAGAACGCAAAAATAATCGGCATCGTCTACATTTATTTCAAGAAAAATTGAAGTAAACGTTGTATTACTCAAATATATTGGGAAGCCTTTAATAAAACGGGTTTATTGAACTTTAAGTAATATTAATGTTTAATTAAAATGCAAAGTTTAAGAGAACATTTCAAATTCCGACGTTCTCACATATGCAATTATGTCAATTACATTTTATCAGACAAATATTTTACAGATCGAACGAGTCAATAGTTCTGAGCCAAATGTTGATATTTGTGGCTTCAGGAAATTTTATTTTTATCAGTAATACTTAATGATAATGTATCCTTGTTTGTCCTTCACGACACCCGTCGCCATTGTTTATACTGCTGCTCTTTTATTAATGCAAGGTATGGAATATAAATTGTTGAATTATGAAGTTATATTCAGAATTAATGTTATATTAACATTCATTTTTATTTTCACTTTTAGTATGCAACTCCGAGTGGATGCTTGTAACTCATCAATTATATGTTTATCTTTTTATATCTTTGTGTTCGTTTTGACACCACATTCTCGCTTTTCCCTTCATTTTTCTTCTGCAAAACAGATGTATCATAACACAATATTTTTTGTTTGTTTTGGCTACGATTATGCAACATCCAACATCTCCTTTTTCTTTCTTTCTTACTTTTCTTTTCTTTTTTTCCTTTCTCCTGCGCCAATATCATTCCATTCCTTGATTCGCCTCAAAACGTTCATCCACTGAGCAGATACTAGGTATCCTGGTTGGTCTTTTGGGTTTCCCTATACACAGATAGATCCTTCGCTGCCGCAGTTTTGACTGTACTTTTCTATTGTGTATGTCATCTATTGCATAGTATCAATATTTTACTTTTATTTTATTTTCTATGAATTCCACCTGATTCTCCAAAATAATAATCTATAAAAGAGCCTATATTTGTGCAATGTACGCTAAATTGAAGCGTTCTACAGTCAACTATAGCGTTGTACATTCAATTGTTGTTGTTTTTCCTAAGATCTGTATTTCTAATTCTCGGATGTTTCGGACAATCGAACATTTTGTTTAGCAAAGTGTATAGTTCATCAATTTGTTTTATCACAACCGTGTCTCTGTGGTAGTGTGTAAACTACGAAACAAGTTGCACTTATTACTGCATATCCATGTCCTAGCCAAACACATTAGCATTGCGAACGCTAGAATGACTTAATTCTGCTCCAGACTCTTAATTCAGGGTTATCTGCGTATTCAAGATTACGTGACTTTTGTAGTTCACATCACATCCTTCTAAGGTCATCTTACTCGGAATATCGTTCATATCGAACTTACGGACCATGACAGTCTCCTTTAAGAACTGGGAAGGAGTCTCAATGTCTCGTGTGCAGTGCAGATTACGAGAAAAGAGATGCAGAAATATGTATTGTTGGCTCTAAAATTATAGTATCTGCTCGACTATTATTCACTGCACTATTTTAGGCAATGCTGAGATGTTCTTTTGTACTTTACAAATTGCGTCTATGCTTAAAACGATTATCAATTAATTTCGAAATTGAATATATTGAGAGAGTTTTGCCAACATTTAGACATCTCTTAAGAAAAGTTTGCCTGTAATTATTATTTTATTTCAATGATATTTGTACCGAAAATGTTCTACCATTTGTAGAATATTTTCCTCCAAACATTACTGCAAGTATTGTCCTGAAATTCTTTTGACCTACTCGGTCGAAAAATTAAAAAAAAATATAAGATAGCTTGACAATATCGTTGTTTAATAAACTTATTGAAAGGCATCGAAATTAACTTCATTGTTGTTTTTTGTTTGTTTTTGGTGCCCTCGCTATAAATTAAAAACCTTAGGCATTCTTAGCTACGCTATTATCTTTGAATGAAGATCATGCACATTCTGATATAAGCTAAAGCTTGTTTTAGGGTTCCGTAATAGCGCAAATGAGTTGAACTGGTTGAATCCAGCATCATAAAAATATTGACCCCTAACATTTTTTATCTCATAGACGCTCAAGGAAAAATCTCTATCAAACTAGTGGTGCTAAAACATCACGTACTTGCTCGCCCGTATTTTCACGCAAAATTACGCGAAAAGTACTCAAGTTTCATTTTCGAAACATTGTACATGCTCTTATTTCGAAATATATCTTTAAGGAACATATTTCATTAAAAAACTCTATCTTTAACATTTTAGTTGTCGGAAGACTCCGAAAAATTTTTAACTTTTGCAAGTTTCGAAAAATCGGGGTTTTCAACGAATATGAGACCTACACCATTGTCTTAAACGTCCTTCACACTATCCAACAGCACAATTTAATCAAAAACGATGGAGCCATATTTTTTTATTTTGGAAATCTCCAAGGGGCTTCATGTTAATTCGCCTCAAAATTAAAATTTTGGTTTTAAATTCGAGGGACCGCGACATCACTCAGATCGATTGAGGAATATCACTTTTAGAGAAAATCGGCTGAATGGTTTAGCCGCTAGCGATGCTCACAGACAGACAGACGTTTTACCGTCATTCAATTTTTCGGTATCAAAAACCCACAAAACATCAATTTTGGCTACACCACGTGTTAGAGGATTTTTTTTCTAAACTTAGCAATTGGATTTTTTAGTTTTCTTTAACAGGGCCCTGTAATAAGTTTTTCTGCCGAAAATTTGACGTTTTTTCGCACAGCATTGCATAATTTTCTCTCTATTCTATAGAAAAACTGAGAAATTTAAACAACTGCAAGTTAATCCTGAAGATAACTGTTAGGCGGTCGAGAAGTATTAATACTTAAACTTAAGATGTAAAGAGAGCTTGACAATATCGTGATTGAACTGGACATTTTAAAACGCAATAACCAACAAATGCACGATTTCTGTTGTTGTTTTGGGTGACATTTTTACGAGAATAACCGTTTTCAGTTACTCGGATATTCTGTGCATCAAAATAGCTTAACGTTCCGGTTCTGGATGACAAATTCATTGTTATGCCTTTTTCTTTGTACTGTACTGTTATAAAATCGACATAACACAACCAGAGGAATGAAAAGCCACTCTCAATGACCGACGTCCGTAAGAATTTAACATTCCACCGGTAGAAACAATCTAAACAAATAAGTTGTACGTAAAAAATGGGTATGAGAACACTTATTCCAAGAACTTGTATTTCTTGTTTATATGATTTCTTTTCTTCTTAAAAAACAGTGCTAATAGAAATATTGAACTACCCACGACATATAACACAAATAAACGACTCGGTTTGTTATTTTCTGTTTATCAGCGTAATTATGTTAACTATTTGGTTGTTTTTTATGCTGGCTTTAGAGCAGGGTCTCCCAACGTGGTTGGTATAGTACCCCCTGTAGGTCGGTGAAATTTTGAAGGCGGTCAGTGATAATCAAGGGGTCGATTAGGGGTCAAAAGCCAAATACGAAATGGCACTTGCTCAATATAGTCACGATCCCATTGATAAAGAAAATAACTTTTTTCTGTTATAAAGCAAAACAAATTATAATAGTAAATTACAAATTAGTCCTTCTTTCTTATCGGTCTTTCATCTTTAGACGATAGAATTCGATTATTCACAATCGAGGTATTTACGAGAATATCGATGTACAGAATTGTTGCATTTAAGGCATTTATGAGCAAGTCTTTATGTAATTATTGTGGACCCTGTGTATTGAATATAAAACGTAAGAGATCCATGAGGCCCACAATAGTCTTAAAATGGGTCGATGAAAGAAAAGGTTGGGAATCCCTGCTCTGGAGATACACGTCCTGTGCAAGCACTTACACCCCCTCTTCTCCCCGCTCCCTGCTACGCTGCTCCGTATGCGAGCTGCGAGAGCGTCCAACGGAGGTCGAGTGGAGTGGACGCTACTCGTTTCGAAACGTTGCATATGGCGAAAGTTGCGTCGCGTAGGAAGGCTAAAAAGTAGGGTAATGCTTGAGAAACCGGAAGAGAAGGAATGCGCGAGTTGAGCACATCCACATTCCAGTCGATCGCTACCGACTCCTCACATCGCTTGAGTAACTGGTGCTACGGTCTGTGAAATCGTGAAGAATTGAGAGTTTTGTGGAGAGAGGGGGGGTTCAGATGTGAATTGTATGCAGAAATGAAGACGAACGAAAGTTGACGGAGAGAAAACTTCAATATGTTTACATATAAATGAGTAATTCTTGTCTTAGTAGTTTATGGAGCTGAAGGTGAAATACGTCAACGAAACTTGGCCATAGACAGTTTCTTTTTGTTTTCCTGGCGACCTAAGGGAGATAAATTAATTTTTCCACATTCGAAACAAGGTCAAGAAACCAGAATTGATTAGAAAGCAAAATACTTACTCTTCGTAGTAATTGCGACATTTTCGGGTAAGGACCTTGGTCTGAGAGGTGCAGATTTGAATGAGTGTGTTCCATGACCGTGTATGCTCCTTGCCGTTCATGAGTGTTGTGTGGCGAAGGGACTCCGTGTTGCGCTAAGCCCACAACTGAGGAACCGGTATGTATGAGAAAGTTTCGTGTACGGTCCCAGGAATACCCCTCTAAAGGTGTTGTGTGTTCCTGTCTAAGACCAGAAACAATCGGAATATTGATAATATTTTGTTCTTACAGGTGCTCTGTTATGTTGACATAGAAACGGGTGGGAAGAATAGAGCTTATTCGAGTATTCTTGAAAAGTCAGAATAACATGCACGTATTGAACCGGAAAATTGTATTCTGCTGATATTAAGTATAAACTTCCAAGACAATACATATCAAGGGGGTTCTCTTGTGTGAATTTTACTTTATACTCGTTGTTTATATAAATATGTGTTGTTGCAGTCACTATTCGAACAGATGCTAACAAATACGTGCTATAGCATAGCTTGCTTTACCCACTGCGTAGAATATTCCTTAGCTATTTATTTTTTTAAATAGTCAGAAGATATTGTTGTAGATATTTCGCAAATTGTTGTGAAAGCAAAATATTCATTACATAAAACCTTAATTAACGTTTACGCAACGGAAGCTTAGATTTAATCTACCTCTTTGATATATTATCTGAATTTTTACGCTGCAAAATATCTTAGTACAAACTGGAAGTAATTAGTTTTCTCAAATGAATCTTGGGCAGTTTATTCTCTTTCACTAATTCATTTTGGTATTTTCTTTACGAAAAGCACTGGCAAGACCATAACGTATAAGCCGAATGATTAAAAGAAGTCATTACAAAGTGAATGAAATTAAATAGCAAAGAAATGACTACGAAATTAATTATTACTGATTTATTTTTTTACATTATAATTTGATATTGTGGCTTCATTTACTATTCTAGTTCTGTTGTATCCAGTCAATGTATTCATAATCCAGTATCAATATTATGTAATATCAATGTGTGAAGAACATGCTATTGCACGTGTAGGCGATAAAACGGAATCAGTAAAACCTAGCGATAATTCCTCTGCCTGGTTGACCCAACGCACATACTTAAATCTCACTGGATCGTACATTAGGATTCATAAAGACATATTAGAATTAAATATTTCAAAAACATTGGGCCCGTTGTGTTTTTAATGCAAAAAATAACATCTTAAAAATCAAAATTTCATGTTGAAATATGTTTTAAAGAAATATTCGCCACCATGTACTTTATGAGACATAGACTCAGGCATATTTATTAAGACACATGAAGCTCAAAGGTTTTGGCCTTCTCTTCCTCTCACATTTTATTTTTTATGTCTTGTAATAGATTTGTTCCTTACGCTTTTCAGTGTGCACACAATAAAAATATGTGAGAAATTTTGTAAAACGTGTATTAAGGAAATGTAGAGAGAAAGAATGAACGGAACCGGTCCTAGTCTACAGGTTCTCTTAACAAATAGGTTCCCTATGCCCTTTCTTCTAATATAAATTTTTCTTTATTCAATTAGAGAGTTACCGCAAAGGAACTGCTATTATTTCTCTTAATATTCATAAAGGTCCTGCTGACATTTTAAAATATACGACTGTATGGTAACATTTAATTTATGAATTTTGAAGTACACAGAAGAGACAAAAATATAAACCATCAATGATTCGTTACAAATATATTTATCTCCTTAACCGCAACATGTAGCCATATACATCCTACACGCAAGGTATCCCCAACGTAAGGCATCCAGTTCTTCACATTAGCCTCCAAAAGAATCGACCGCTCTATGCCAACGCCGTTGAAGGCGTCAAATACTCTCAGCCTCAGCGAAATAGAATCTTCTGATCTAACGTTTCATTGCTGCGAGAAAGATCACGTGTCTGGAAGCGTATCCCTCTTAGGAGGCTGATCAACCACCCAATTCAGCACTCGTGAGGATAGTACACGTCGTACTTAATAAATAAATAATAGAAATTAATAATACAATAAATAAGTAATAAAATAAATAAATAATAAAAATAAATAAATAATAAAAATTAAAAATATATAAATAATAAAAATAAATAAATGTAAATAAATAAATAAATAAATAAATAAATAAATAAATAAATCAATCAATCAATAAAAATAAATAAATAAATAAATAAATAAATAAATAAATAAATAATTAAAATAAATAAATAAATAAATAATAAAAATAAATAAATAAATAATAAAAATAAATAAATAAATAATAAAAATAAATAAATAAATAATAAAAATAAATAAATAATAAAAGAAATTGCACTACGGAGGGGAAGTTGCTCGTCGTCAGCCGATGGAATTGGACAGAGTACAGCCATCAATCAGAATTGAAGCCCATGGGCCGTGGACCGCTTTTTCTACGCAGCCGCCGCGCGGTGTGGCTTGGGGCTCACGCACGCGCGCGTTCCTAGAGCGGTCCGCGCGCCAAGCCGTCGGGCGGGTTTCCGCGCGTGGGCCTCCGGACCGCTGCGCCGCGCGCCGCCCGGCCGGCGGAGGCTGCGGCTGCGGCTGCGGCGGTGACGGTGGCGGAGCGACCTCCTCGCCGGCCATAACGCACGCGCTCAGGTCCGCGACTGGCGACGCCGGGAAATGCGGAATATCGAAACAAGGGAGAAACATCGACCCCCGCACATTTCAAGTTGCTCGTTCGCCTCTTCGGAGGAGAAAGAGTTGCTCGCTGAGGTCGGTCGGCGAGCGACTTTCTGCGGTCACATTTACGCGCTTACGGACGTTTAGGCGCTCGCTGCCACAGGTAAATTCTAATCAGCGTTGCAGAACTGGGTGAGATTATAAGATCGAGCACTGAGAGATGTGATAACCGACTACTTTCTTAATTTTTGATTGATTGATTCCGAGCGCATTAACTGCTAAACACATTAGTCCCGTAATTATAGTGCATTTATTCCTCGTAAGGAGGCGGTGATCTTCCCTGCTGGATGGTGAGATCCGGCGCCGACCTACCTGGCGGCTAGCGGGATTTCCCTATCCAGTATCTCCCACCAGAGGGACACAGCCCCAAACGCAACAAGCTCTAAGCTCCCGACCGGTCTCCCGACATTTGTGGTCGTGTAGTGCATGTAAGTGTAAGCATGTGAAAGTAAGGATACGACAACGAAGAGGAAGGAATGATCGCCCGCGATCCATGGCCCATTTATTAGGGTACTGCTCCGGGATTCGATAAACATTTTGAAATGAACTAGAAAAACCTTGTGTTCGATATTTTCATTACTTGTATGGAACCAGTGCATAACAAAACATAAACAAATTATATAAAAATAAAAATTTGAAGGAAGAGAGTTGAAGGAGTATTTTGAAAGAATTCAATTAATTCAAAATTTGTATAATTTGTTTCCTATTTATGATTTTTTGTCAATTTTATGACGAATTATTTCATCATTCACCATTTTTTCATAATTAACTAGTAAGAAGGTCAAGGGATTCTGGAGATCAAGAAAACGTGCAGAGATTTTACTTCTTCCTGATACGTCACATAGTGTTTTAAGTGTTTTTTTAGTTAAATAAAGAGTTAATGATTTAAATACAATACAATATTGTGTTTGTCTTCAGGCAATTCGAACTCATATAGAGGATATATAACTATAGAGATATATTTACTCTCAAGATGACAAAATAAGGATTCCACGCGTTAAATTACACATGAGCATTCAATAAATGAACAAGTGAAACTTCCAGCTGATCTCATAGCAAATTCTGCAGTCATGACCCTCGGCATGTGGAGCTTGTGACACATGAAGGGATTTCGAGACATTGAATGACCTATTTGTAGTGTATGGACGCAGCCCAATCACCGTTTTACACAATTCTCCTGGTACATTTCTGGCAACGCATCTCTCGGTGTGCTGTTGTCGGCCTCAAGCGTGCCGCGAAGCACCGTCCGCCTTGCATGCCCCTCTTGCTGCCAGCCCCACAGTGTGCCCGATGCGTCAAAATGGGGTGCTCAATTGAAAGAAAAGAAAAATTTCATTGTGAATGTTCTAAAGGGTTTTGGTAAAGCGAAATAGTGAATTGTGTTAATTGCGGTGCGTAAATAATACGAGAAAATTAAATTTGAAATTAAAGAAATACGTTGTATAGTGTGAAGAAGTTAATTTGTAATCAATGAAACGTTAATTAGGAATAAATCTAGTGTTTTCCCCATGAGATAAACTATGGAAAAGTACTCAGACGTACGAAGAATAAAACCCAATTGGAGTAGCAAATAAATGTAATAAAATATGTTAGGGTGCTGCTGAAGTATAATTATTGGTAACTTAGAATGCGAAAGAATGTTCTAAAAAGCGAATTTGATCTATACTTTTCGCCTCGTTTTTAGCTGTCTGCATCACTGCAGACACTAAATGGTGTGTCTGGAAACACTGCAATCCGTCATGTATTTTCTTGCTATATTTTTACTTCCTTGTCTATTCGAGTTTACATTGTTTAGTTTTCAAATAATTCATTATTACAACATAATTTACATTTTATCTTCATTATTTTTACTTAAGAGTAGATTGCCCTCTATTTATTCATCATATATTTTCAGCCATCCTTTCCTACGTCTGCCCACATGTCTTTTTCCCAGCAGATTATCTCGGTAACAGTTATCTATTATGACAATCTTGAATATGAATTCAAAATCTGATAAATATTTATGTAATACGGGTATTTTCATCATTTTAATGTATGTTGTCTTAACGTTGTTATGTTCTGTGGTTACTGGAATTCTTACATTGTTGTTATTTATTATAATGTTTTGAAATTTCAGTTCTGTATTATTACCTTTGTGTTCAGAGTTTCTGTGCGTTCGACATTTTTATCTCAGTCTGTCCGTGCTCGACAGACACCCAAAAGAAAACTTTCTGGTGTGCCCTAAAAGCCTTTGCACTCGATGATAGTTTACTGACTAGTAGATAATAGTAAGATTATTATTAATCAAACAGTTCCACTTATTTTTGACACTGAAGAATAAATGTATTTAGCGTATATTATTACATATAGTATTTTCTGATGACGTTTCGGCTACACCTTTTAGCCATCTTCAGACCTATTTGTTTGTACATTTTAACAATTTTTAGTACATAATTTTTAATACATTTTACAATACAAATCTGTTGACAGAAGCTTACCTTACAAATTAGTGTTGGAATCTTACTATACTAGCATATTTATAGTATATACATTATTATTAATGTAAGCGAAAAAAAGAAAAGAAGTTTATAATAGCAAGATCTAAGTTCCCAAGGGATTTCTTGAGTTAGTGATCGAAAGTCTACATTGTTTTTCAGGGTTTAGACAGTTAGTCACGGTATGCAAATTCACTGGCGCTAGTCGATCATGCGACCTCCTTCTAACTAGCAACTAGTAAAATCGAACATACATTAATTAGCGCGCTGATGAATATTAGCGCTTTAGTTCAACTAGTCTGTACTTGTTCGTTCTTACGACACTAGTTTACATTGATACTCAACTTCCCAAATGCAATAAACCAGGCATGTCAAACTGAGCTCGCACGAGCTACTTGCCAGCCTGGGAAGCGGGGCCCTCCTGCGGGCATGGGCAATTCCCCGTTAATTTGCTCTTGTTTACCCTTCAAATCCAAAAAGGGGTGTTCAAACCCAGGCTGTATCGTAACGCGAAGCTCGCTTGAAATAACGCGACGAATGGTTGCTTTATACAAAAACATGTTTGCCGGATGTTGTCAGTCAAACAACTGATATTTTAATTATGTTTATAAATACTTTATTATGAGGGACAGTCAAATAAAAACGAGACATGGAAAAAACTAAGTAAGCTATTTATTATTTCAAAAGTAATCGCCATAAATATTTATAAACTCCCTGTGTAAGACATCGTCGATGCCTTCATAGAAACATGGTTGCAGTTGCCCACAGAAACAATGATTGTACCCGGGCGTGCACCTCTTCGTCCGAAGCAAATCGACGGCAATGAATATCTTCAGGCCTCCAAAAATTGTAAACTCGTATGGGGATAGATCTGGATTGTGAGGAGGATATGCAGCCCAGCGGAACTTCGCAGGATACCCAGCGGAACTTCTGCAGAGTAGTCGAGACAACCTGGGCAGCATGCAGGTGGACATTCTTGTGCAACAGAACGATGCCCGTCGTCAACATTCTTGGGGGTTTGGACCTGATGGTGCGCTTCAGCTTTTGCGAAGTTATTAAATGAATCTACGTAGCAAAAATGTGAAATAAATTAACAAATCTCTATGTGGTCTATCTATTCTAGTAAAATTTGATCTTGGATTCATTATAGTCCTCTCACGTGGGGACAGTTTATTTAACAGCCGATAATCTTTGTTCCTAACGTCAATGAAGGAAGTTCAAGAAGTTATTGCACTCGTAAGTAAACGCGATTACGAAATCAAAATCCTTTTGATTCAAACTAATTTACCTCGCAATTGATAAGTTCAAATATTACTGATGTATTTCATTTATAAGGATAATTTACGTCCCCCAGTCGATCCATTGATGGCCATAGACCCCATCAAAATCACTTCGACCCCTAGCGGGTCGATACCAACCCCTAGAGGATCAATACCGACCCCGTTGGGATCCCCTGTTGTGTTGCATCGTGGTAGCAAGCATGAATGAAATCCTGACGCGGGCGCGGCTCGTATGCCCTACTGTGTTGCGCTGGCGACGGTGGCGGCGGCGGCGGCTGGCAGGCTGGCGTGCGACGCGTGTAGCGCGCTATCGGAACACGCCGTTTATCAAGGCGCAGCCAGGGCCTCACTCCGCGCGGGTCGTGAACTCTGGGTGGCGCGCGCACTTTTTTATCGCGCTCTCTGTACCACGCACGGAGCCATGGCGGCCGCCGTCGCGAGCGGACGTTACCTTGCTGGAGCAGCGCGAGATGAAAGATGGCCCGCCCGCTGTCAGGAGGAGAATGCTAGCGACCGGCTGCTCTGATGGTAGTTTTCCGTGGTTTCTCCGATCAACACCAGAGGAATGCCGGAGCAGTACCATAAGAAACGGGCTACGGACCGTGCGTGATCTCTCCTTCCCCTTCTTATCCTATCGTCACCCTTTACTGACTTACATGCACTACACTACCACCATGTCGGGACACCAATCGGGAGCGTAGAACTTGTCCCGGCTGGGGCGGTGCCCCGCTTGTGGGAGATGCCTGGTTGAGGGAAACCCCGCTAGCCGATGGCGAATCTCGCCATCCAGCAGGGAGGATCACCGCCACTTCCTGCGATGAAACATGCACTACACTTACACTTACTACAATGATCTTAACAGCTGACGTGCCCGGAAACACTATTCAATCAATCAGTCAACGAAGATGACTCGTGGAGCACAATCACATGCATCGGCGTGCTAGATGTACTAAATTCATACTTTAGGTTACATTCTCTCGGTACATTTAAGTTCCGCAATTCCATAATTTCCATATTTAAATGCGTAATGGACTTTTTCGGCCTAAACACCAGATCCTACACCTGGATGGCGAATGACATCGCAGAGAACAGCTTTGAGCCACATTGTGGGGAGTGTACCACTACCTAGAGCTTAGTTGCTCAACTTAATGCGCGCACCTACTCCTTCTAGCAATGTACCCTGAAAGCCCGTAGGACTACCTCGATCTGATTCCTTTCTATGCCGAAGTCGCCCTGATAGCAGACTAACTGTTTACTTGAAGTGTGTTTTATTAACAAATGACAAATGCAACTTTTGCCAAGTAGCTAAATTCACGTCCTCGCAATACGGAAACAAATACATTGTAAAATGTCCTAAGACCGATTTCAGGAGGTTTCAGGCGTCCCTAATGTATAAAAATGCGCTAGATATTACGCGTTGCACAGACCTTTCTTGTTTTACGTAAATATTGAAGCTGAAGGCCGCAGCCTCGTCGTCAACATCGAATTACCAAGCAGAATTATTAGTCAACTGTGGTATATAATGACAATGAGGTTAGGTTAGGTTAGGCAGTATCGTGTAAATAAAAATTTACGACATTCACAGTAGAACTCGAAACTACACAGCTTGTCTATCAATATCCTTAGAAACCTCCCACTAGCAATCTGTCATATATCTAATATTCGTCACCGTAACGGGCTAACATCGACTTCATCCGGCTAAAGTCCGAAGTACATTTCGAAGCTGATTCTATTTCGGACTTTATCCATTCATTTTAGATAATGTGAACCTTAACTGGTTAATTCGGGAATTATCTAGATTCGAATTTTGACCGTGATATGTGCACTTTCTGCTACTTTCTATACAAATAGTGTAGTTTTGTGAACACATTTGTAAATTGCTGGGAATATAAGCTTTTTTGGAAAATTTATTTAATTTTTATTTTGGTTTAAAGTAAAATATGGTTTATCATTGTTTTTCCGACCCTTTTATTCATTTCTTTGTCTCGCTATTTTTTCCCTCGTTTCGTTGAAATGCGACTGGTCGTCTAGCTCCGCCCTCGGCCTTACTTTGGCGCAGTCCCTCCGTATTAGTCGCGCGGATGCAATGCATCGTCCGCGGCCCACGCCCTCCTCCCTGCTGTAGCAGCAGCCCGGTTCCCGCTGCGCGCATCCCGCCTCGGGGCGCGGGATTCCCGCCCCTCCGCGAATCGCCCCGCCCGCCCCGAGTCAGGGCGGTGTTCCGCGGCGTGGCCCGGCCCGGCCCGACCCGACTCGGCGCGCCCGGCCCAGGGCGGGACGCGCTCACGCGCCCGGTGCGTGTCTACCGTGGAGCCGTCCGGCCGATAATTTAGAATTAGGATAACCTCGACGCGTAATATATGGCTCCTTGTGAATGCCTTTGCGTAGGCTATGTATGTCAACGACCTCTCCCCCCCCCTTCCCTCAGCATTGGAACGGCGTACATATAACATTCGGTATGTGTAATTAGTCTCTCGAGCAATTATTCGCAAGGACACGGCCGGCCGCCTGGTTGGCCCGGGAGTGATATGTTGGCATGTGTCGGTATAATGTTGGCGCGTTTTAATTCTTTCTTTTTTTAACGTCAGCGCGGCTTCGAAAATCGAAAGTATGCACCATCGTCCTGGCCTGCTTTCCAGCTCTCCGTGCTCTGAAATTGGTGAAGCGCGACCGTTAATATAAACCTGCGGACGAGCATTACGTAAGCTACCAGTTGCTGTGGACTTAACGTTAATGAATCATTGAGTCGAGGTCACTTCTTTAACTTATTGCCTGGTCGCATTTGATTTAAATTTGATTTGCAGATCGAAAGGCTAAGTGTCGGTTGTTTTATGGGACCCGTTTCACTTCCTGACGTGGAAAAAACCTTCGTGTGCGTAGGTTGTGTTGCACTTTCAAACGCGGTGGTTTTGTTTTTTTTGTACGCATATGTCAGAAGCTCGCGAGAACGTGTTTGTCTGGCGTTAACTGTTGATTTATGCTTCTTCCGTTCGTCAGTTTCACGTGAAATTTAATTTGGTTTCCGAGTCTCGTTTTGCCTGTATGGAACCAATTGCCTTTTCCTGCACGGGCCTGTTTTTCTTGGTTCGGAGGTCGTAAGGATTGTCGAAACCAACATTCTTCTTACTACCTGAACTTTTCCCCTCTCTAGTCGCTACGACTTTGCCAATAAGAGACGCATAAAATTTTATATACTGTAAAATATTTCTTCGGAAACCGTTTTTTCTTATTGTAGCGGTGAATGTTTCCTTCTTTCAGAACAGAGTTGTTGAGACGTTAAGAATATCGGGAGAAATACGATTTTCATGATTTGATTTTCCTTTGCGACATTAATCGTAACATTTCATTACTTGTGCCACGCTTAGGGGAAAACTTTCGTACTCGGGCGATGTCGTTTGAAACTTGAGATGATAATTTGCTTATTCTTTCCTTGCTTGTGAAAATTTCAGAAAGAAGCATCTCGCTTACATGAGCGTTGTGAGAGATGAAGTAGATCTGTAGATGATTTGTTACTCCTGCTTACAATTTATGATCGTTGATAGCTATTTTCTTCTTCAAATAAATCCTTTTTTTAAAATAAGGTGTTCTCGCTTCCTTTGTTGGTAACAATATGGAATCACAAAGAAGTCTGTATTTTTCATTATTAAATTCAATGTATTAATTAATAATTACCTGAATAGTTATATAAGATATTGCATTTGTAAGATACAATGAGCGCCAGTGATTCATGATTTGAAATATTGGACGTTATTGTATGCCGTGGAAATCATGTTGCTGCAAACCTCAGTTTGTTGGCTCGAATTCCGGATGATATATGATCGAATCTGACATGAGTGTACGATGGCAAATCAGCGACAATCAGTGGCAAAAGTTGTACACTCTTTTATAATAAAAGATATCTCGTGATATTATCAGTTGATTAGGTGCGCAACTTTCTAACAATCTGCTAAACCGATTATCAGTTAATATTGTATTATTTTAAGCAGCTCTGTTCTGGACCCTGTTCACGAATTTTGTGAGATCTCTGACTAAACAAAAAACAACATTCCCAAAAATATTTACTCTCGAATTTTTCTTTCCAAATAGATTGTCTTTGAATAATTTTCATCAGTCAAATGTATAGAAACAGTTAAAATCCAAAAATGTGATGTGAGGCATATTGAGATATTCCCTTCTGTTTTGCGTTTATTTTACAGCCCGGACAGTCTACCGGTGATTATTTAACAACCTCTATCTTTGTAATGGTTTTGTTTACTATTCTTTCGGAGTACTAAATAGTGACCTATGATAGAGTCTGGCGAATCTTTACAGTTCATCTATCAGAAAAAAATATACTTGTAGGACGAAGAACGACTTCAAAATTGTCCTTTGCTCAGACGGTTATTTAGGATTGAGTACATTTTGTATGCAGAAAATCTGCGTCATGGAACAACCGGAATATTCTCCCTTTCAGAAGGACTTCTCTTCGTTGAAAATTAAATAATTAGTATTATAATAAATAACATTTAATAATAGTCATGAAAAAAATTATTATGTGATGCAACAAAATAAGAAAATAATCAGCATTGTTGTACGTCCCCGCATAAAAAACATTTTTCCCGGAAAGTCGACGCGAAAGCTTGTGTTGTGCAATCGGAGCGTGGTCTCGTAATATACGTGTAAGGAACTGACATGTGGCGGGTGATCTCTATCGGCGTGTGACGTTTACTATTAGTAACATTTCGTGCAGCAGGCAGGAAGGAGTTCATCTTCGGCAGCAGTATTCGCCGTTTGTCAAATGCACCAGCTGGCCGAACCGTTAAATGCATACTAAGTCGCGAAACTGCATGTACTGCACTGCGATGCATATCAGACTCTCTCAGTTGCCTCTCACCTAGCAGCGCAGTTGCGCGCAAGAACACTAGATGCCTCGCGAGAATAGGCGAAAAGAGGAAAAGTAAACGGCCCGTGAAATCTCTACGGGAAGAATTATGAATGTTGTTTATTATGTGCATAATCCACTTTTATGAACTAAGAACAAAATTTGTTACGTGAACTCCAAGATTTATTCCCATGATTTATTTTGCGTCGGTGTAAATCTGACGGGAGAGAAAAAAATTCCTCAATCTGAAATTGAATTAATAGGAGAAGCGGTTCCGAAAATTCTTGTTATTAAGTAGCCTAAGCGCGGAAACTGTTTTTGGCTTCTGTAAAATGGAGGCCATGAATTCGTGGTTTTCGCATCCCTTCCTGGCGATAAAAAAACTAAATATTTTTGTCTGTTAAAATAAACAAAATAAAAATGCATTAAATTTTATTTTTTTAAATATGAAAAATACAAAAAATAAATATAAAAATAAAAACCAGATATTAACAAACACTTTAACTGAAATAGACATATTTTTATTTTTGTTTATTTATGTTGTTATTTTTTGTAATATTTATTTCCTCAGTATTTTATCTCATTAAAAATAAATTCCAAAAAGAAAACGTGAGTTTCATCATGATGACGGACGTCCGATGAAAGGAGAGGTTGGAGGTCATAATTGGTAAGAGATCAAAATTACAAGACAAATGCGTCGTCTGTGAATGATCAGCCCACGGCGAGCCCATTGATGTGTCGCGGGGTCGGGCCGTGGCGGGTACGCGGAAAACGCGCCGGGGCACGCACGCTCGGCGACCCTGGCCCAGGAGAGCGGCTGCGAAGATGATCTCAGCCCAACCGGTCGGCGCGTCGGGTGGCGCTTGAGCGCCGGACATGCACCTGTCTTGCCCCATCCCCGCGCCACAGGCCTGCCTTCCCGACGCGCGAGAAGCGTGGGCCGGCGCGCATGCGCGGCTTGGCGGAACGGGGCTGCGTACGTGATCGACACGCACTTTCGACTATTGACTTTCGGCCGTTTCGGTGGTTGAAATTGCCTGCTTACTGTTCTCCGTACCATTTTTTTCTTTCATTTTTTGTCCTCTTCTTTTTTTCTTCGTTCTCATGTTATCATGCTTTCTCACGTTTCCTACTTACTCGTCTTTTCCTTTTTCTCATCTTTTTCTTCTTTCTTATCGTTTCGCTGTTTCCCATTGTTTCGTTCTTTCTCATCGTTTCGCTCTTTCTCATTCAGTCTCTCTTTCTTTTTTGTCTCTCTACTTTCTCATCTGCTTCTTCGTTTTTGTTTTCTATTCATTTTTTTACTCTTATTTTTCCTCATCTATTTTTCTTCTTTTATATACTTCACTTTTTTCATCTTTCTTGCATTTAAAGTTTCATCTTTACAGATACACTTTCTTTTCTGTCTAAATTCCTTTTCATTTTCCTCTTCTCTTTTCCATCGTTACGCGCCGACCACGCCCCCTTTTTGGCGGACAACTCGCTTCGAAGAAATTTCTTCGCGGCTCCAACGCACCTCGAGCGGTTTGCGCCGATGACATCGACGACGACGACGATGGCGGCGGCGGCGGCGACATAAGGCCGTGTTGGGGCGAAGGTTTAATGTTAATATTATTAACAATAAAACAACAAGACTCGCGCCCGCGCAACGTGGTGCGGTGCGGTGCGGAGCGACGCGTCGCGCGCCCAACGACGCCGCCGACATTAGGCGGCCTCAAGGTCGGCCGGTTGAGCCCCGGCGCGGGCGAACGCACGCCGCCGCCGCCGCCTCCGCCGCCGCCGCCGCCAGCGGCTCCGCCTGCCGCAGACTCCGCGCGCCCGCGCGCGCATACACACTCGCTCGCGCACGCTGCGACGAGGTTGAAAACGAAAGTCGGGATGGGGAAAGAGGCACGTTCGGGATGCGGCACGAGAAAAGATATCGAGCAAAACATTTATTATTATTATTATTATTATTATTATTATTATTATTATTATTATTATTATTATTATTATTATTATTATAGAAAAACAAATATATCAATAATATTGCAATATATATTATTTTAATTTTTACACTTAAACAGCTTTATTGAAAGAATTTACGAATGCATCAAAATTACTCGTCTCTGGGTTTCTCTTTATTCTCATTGACTTACTCGATTTCTATGTGATATCCACAGTAATATTAGATATATGTGAGATTTAGGACTTCGGGAGTTTTTCGGATGTGGGATTAAGAATCCTAAAAAATAGAATTCACCCCATCCGAGAAATTGTATTTATGAGCACAACTAAGAGGTAAAGTATCGTTAAATCTCTTTCGTCATGAATTAAAACCGTGCTTTTCCTCCTATGACTCGTCAATACGCCACGCCTCTCTCGTCACCCGTGCGGGGTGAAGAGGTGACCGCCGCTTGCACTTTCGGCCAGTCTTTGGTTCGAGCCTTTGCTCACTCCGTCCGCAACCGTTACAGCCGTGACAATGAGTCTGTGCGTATGTGCACGACTGCGCGTGCATGCGAGTGTACATATGCGTCTGTGTGTCTGCCTGGTTACATATGCCGCAAAGTGTACGTTAGTTCGTATGTAGTGGATGTGTGCGTGGGAGTGTATGCGTGTGCGCGTGCTGGGAATGCAAGCGACTCGGGTGTGTGGTCGCGGAGCGAGACACGCCAAGATCTTCAGCACGTAATAATATTGTGTATATTTTTTATAGTACGAGTATTTCTTGAGTTGTGAACACTTTGCCACGGTGAAATGACGGATTATATGACCGTATGTATGCTATTTTGAAACTGTTAACTGTCATTTTGAATAATTGCTCTGGAGGAATATTGGAGAAAAAATAGTAAACGAGTCACTTTATAGCTTAACCACAAGAGCTATTGGGTTATCGTTGCGATGTGGTCGTGACTTCGTCTCCCGTGCAGGCAGGTGTTTCACATTCTGATTGGTTGGAGTTTGTGCGCCCAGATATTTCCTTTTATCATAATGTGCGATCATTTATTTGTTTTGTATTGAATCTCTTTGATGGCGGACCGGGAAGGGGGTTATTCTCTGTCACGAGTGAGGTTTTATTTGGACGATATCTTACCAATGGTACAAACTCGTCGTCTTTCCATGTCTTATTTTATATCGAAACGAGAGTTCCGTCCCGCTGCAACTGAAAAACCCGACGCCCTGGAAACGCACATACGGCGACCCGTTCCGTGGGGGTGTCCACGCCTGCCCCACCCCATCTTGCCCCTCTCCCCTGGTGGTGTGGCGTGCGCGCGGAGGGCCCGTCCCCGGTTCGAGCCCCGCCGCCGCGGCCGTCGTGTAGTCGCCGCGCGCAGCTGCCTGCCTGTTTGCTCGGGCCGCAAGGTGCGCGCGACGCGTCACCGCCTCGCCGCCTCCCCGCGCCGGCTCGACCCGCCTCGCCGCGTCCTGCCCCGTCGCGCAGCCTGCAGGAAAAACTTTCGCTGCTAGGACGACGAGCCGTTTCGCGCTCGCCTCTGCCCCAATGGCACTCGATTCGAGTATTGCTCACATGGCGTTCAAAAGAGGATTCTCGTTACGAATAGATTGTTTCCTTCATTTCAGTAATGTTTAATCCAGTAAACCCTCGTTTGCACGAACTCGCTTTACACGAATTTCGCCGTAACACCAACAAAACGTCGGTCCCGGCAAGGGATTGCGGTAATAAAAATATTACTTTCGGAAAAACTTTCGCTGCTAGGACGACGAGCCGTTTCGCGCTCGCCTCTGCCCCAATGGCACTCGATTCGAGTATTGCTCACATGAGGTTCAAAAGAGGATTCTTGTTATGAATATATAGTTTCCTTCATTTCAGTAATGTTTCATCCCGTAAAACCTCGTTTGCATGAACTCGATTTACCCGAATTTTGCCGTAACACCAACAAAACATCGGTCCCGGCAAGGGATTACGGTAATAAAAATATTTACAATACTCGGATAACACGAATTTTTTTAACACTAACTCCGATCATTTCGGTCCCTTGGCACTCGTGTTAATGAGGGTTTACTGTATTAATTTTTATTATATTAAATGTATATTTATTAGTAAGGGTTCAAGGAGATTGGCTTCAAACTGAAATCCCCTATCTAACGTCCATATGGTGAAGACACATCCTAACAGCTAACTTCCATATGGTAAGGATCGTTCGTCGGTCTGCTGCGCCGGCAATGCGCCCTCCCTGAACTCCATCCGATCTCATTGACGGCGATATACGGCGGCCGGTTTCGTAGCTGCAAGGGGCGGCCGTTGCACTTCGTTGTTTGGACATCCAACCATCGATGGTTTCATTAGGGAGATTTGATAAATTAACTTCGCTAATATCTTGAAGCTGAACCGGGTGGTCGTGCATAGCGTCGATCGCACAACGAAGCAGGCCCCCTTGTGTGGTCCAGCAAGCTTTCCTCACTTAGCAAACATGAAAGAAAATTAATAATAATAATATTAATAATAATAATAATATTAATAATAATAATAATTATTATTATTATTATAAATTTCAATCCTTGTAAATTTCTCGCGAAATGGATTACATCTAAAAAATATTTATAATTCAAGTTACGTCGCTCTCCTTCTGGATCAATTGATTTTTAAATCGCTTCTGCTAAAAGGTTTTCGGAAGAGATTTAGCCACCAATGATGCATAACTCAATCTGAAGCATCCCTCTAAATTCATGTAGTCTCAACTATTTCTTCCAGATAAAAGATGTAAGGAATATTTAAAATGAAAGGTGCATTCCTTTGTGTGCTTCTCAAAAGTTTTATTTTCTGGAATAACGTTTTTTGCCAGCGATATGTGTGAATTAGATAGAATATACTTGATATCTACACGTAAATGAAATGCAGGAATAAAATAAAAAAGATGAAATACATCATTTCACTAAGTCAGTAAATCTGTTAATATATTAATATTCTTCTACCCGAAGATTAAATTCGTAAATAGGAATTTGAGGTATATGGAATATGAGGTAACCATGCTGCTGGCTCGTGGGTGGCGGGATGTATTCATTTCATTCATTCATGTTTAAAATCGAATTCTCAGTAATAAGCAGATATGCGAGAACGAAGAGTTTGCCTAGTATATGGAGATAAATAGTACGTTGAGAAATTATGAGAATAACTGTAATATTTGAAAAAATAGAACAACGTATGGTTTCATATTTTATGCCAATAAATCTCCACTGTCTCTGATTTGTTACTGAAAATTGAACAGAACGCGCTCATTTTACACGAAAATATTTAATTAAAATACGAAAATTCTTATTATTCTATATCCAAAATAAATAAGATTAGCACCATCGAAATGCTCATATTTGCGCATTTCCTCCTTATTCGAGATTGATAATATTATTTTTACGCAAAGTTGCAAAATTTACTGATGAAATTAAAGCTCGTGGATAACCCATTGAGCAAATTTAGCTAATGCCCTTTTGTAATTAACAAGGTGAAACACGCCAAAATGTGTAGATTGAAATTTCAAGTATATCAGCCATGCCGATAGTACTTCAGCGTCGAAATACTTTCTTTTCACTTGAAGCCGAACTCTGAATAATAAGCAAGCGAGTGGGCACCCAGAGCTTGGGGGCCATGCGTGACTTCTTTCATTAATAAGGGGCGCAACGCTCAGGCTAGCCTCACCAACGAGGCCGTGAACGGCACCTTCATATTAAATCAATTTGCGGTGATGTTAGATATAGGAAAATTGATGATGTACATGTGAAAAGTACTTATGTTATATTATGCAGAATCTCAGCGTGATGGGTGTTTGGTTAGTTATTAATCTCGCGTCTTCCATCTAATTTATTGCGAGAGTCGAGTGCCGAAGGGGGAAAAGAGGAGGAGGAGAAAGAGGGGGAGGAAGAGGAGTGTCTATTGAGAAGCATCCAACGTCTGAACAAACTGTTTGCAGTGCTATTTTCCTGTGGACGACAGGGGGTTTCTGATTTACCTACGTAGTAGCCTCTTTCCTGTCTTTTCTTTGTACTTCCTCCTTGTGTTATTGCTATCTCTGTTAGTTTTTTTTCTAATACTAATCCTGATTTAGTCATTCCCGTAAATTTAACTTATTCTTAATTATCTAGTATTCCGTTTAAGCATGCTTTATAAAATATTAAGTTATATTTTACTCATTAGCAATTTTTACTTCATAGTGTGGTATCGTACCTGTGCCTAAAATGCGTGTCCATGTGAGCGTGATGTGAGGGCTTATGAATAAAATTAAAAAGTAATATTTGTTTAAAAATATTTAAAAAGTTGCATGTTGTATAGACAGTTGCCTATTGAAAATTGGAAAAATGTGTTTTCGGTTTTAGGGCGCTCTGTTGATGTTCCCTGTTGTTCCTTCTGTTTCTTGTAATAAATTGGCCGCGTGAAAATTACAGATAGAAAGTGTAGTGCCTATTATATACTGGAGATGGCGGTGTTACTCCCCCGCTGCAACACGAGATTGCGCCGACTTAAATGTCGGCTTTCGGAGTTTCCCTCTTCGGGTATCTCCCTCGAGTGGGACACCATCCCAGTCGTGACAAGCTCTACGCTGCCGACTGTCCCCCCCCCATGTATGGTAGTGTAATGGATGTATGTAATGAGTGCAATGCATGTACTTGTAAATGCGTAAGGGGAGAGGATGGAGCTAGTATGACGAAGGAAAGATCCCATGCGGTTTATTATCTACTACTCCGACATTCGCCTGGTATTGATCGGCGCAACCACAGAAAATCAATCATGCCAATAGTCCTCTGGAATTCTCCTCCAGACAGATGTTGAATACGACCCAGCTATTTAGCTAGTGTCGAAAATATCACTTGTCGCTCGAAACCTAGGACTTGTCGCTAAACGGTTCCGCAGAGGCAGCGGTGTTGACGCCGAGCTATCGCAGCTGGTCATTTTCCCGTAGGACGGCTCGCGGCAGGCGTTTGGCCGGTCGATCTGCTTTGAATGCACTGCTTCGTTCGTAAGACACCGTTCATGTCGTCCCAGCCGCCTCGCCTCTCCGTATCGCGCGCTCGTCCTCCGCAGACAATGCTCGTCGCCCTCCGCGTGTCGTGTACCCATCGCTCACCCCACCTGGCGCACCCGTAGGCGGCGCGTACGCCCGGCTCTTTGTAACCGGTGCAAGAGCATTGCTGGAACACGCGTCCTATTAGAAAGTCTTGTGTGTGTGTGTGCGCGCGCATGTGTTTTGGAGAATTAACAAGTGCTCTTATCCCGTCTTTGAAAATAAGTAGTTTGAATATAGAATTTTTATCATTTATATATATATATATATATATATATATATATATATATATATATATATATATTACTCTAGATATTTTTCTTCCTGTAGATTCGAGAAAAAATTATTATGATAAAATATTACTAATAATTTTTTATATAAAATGAAAGTTCTGGGTACCAGGTGTCTAAAATTCTGGGTATTAGGTAGTTTTTATCGAATGTAGGTCACTTCATCCAACACCCTTTTTAATATTCTAGTGCCTGGTTCCTAATGGAATGTTCGGTGACCAACTATCTGAGGTACTTAGCTTTACCACACAATTTCGAAATTCTGAATGGTGATTTAGATGACGTTATTAGATACGCATAATGCCTTTCACACCACAAAGAAGAAAAAATGCCCATCTTTCATTCAAAAGAATAACAATGAAATTGATCAGAATTAATTTCCCCATCCATAGTAATGTCCATAATCCATAATAATGTTTTATACTACGAACTATTTTCTATTTTTCATTTTAATCTCTTGGCAGGGATGAAAGTATACGTTTTTATTTGCACGCATCCCAAAGCCTACTAGTGCTATAACAATGTGCTCACACACGTTTGGCCGACTCTGTACTTCGTTTCTAATTTAATGCACTGCTTCTTCCGTGAATACGATATCCTGTCCTCCCCCCCCCCTTCACAACCCGCGCAAGAAAGTAAAAGTTCCGTCGTCCGCTTCGACGCCATGCGAGTTCCTTCCCCGCTCCCCGCGCCCTGCCTCCCGCGCGCTAACGCGACGTCCAACGAAATCCAGGAAACAAAGAGCTGTCACGAGCGTCCGCAGAAAAAGGAGTAGAAAGCGGCCACTGGGTGTCCGTCGGCGGCCGCCTCCCGCCCCGCCCGCGCCGCCCATTGGCGCTGCTGCCCGCCGCCCCCGCCCGCCCCTCGTCTCCCGCCCCGTCGCACAGTGAGGTAGAAGCCTACGAAAGACGGCAGTTGTGGCAGGAATAAAATATTCTTGACTGTCAAACCAAATTTTTCCGAGCAGTTCAACCAAATGTGTCATTAAAATACGAGATGTAGATTAACTAAATTGGAATGGAAACTTACAACGAGCGTACTTCTTAATTTTTTACTTGTAATTATGGCACATAATATATATATATATA
The DNA here is from genome assembly GCA_011170035.1 of Teleogryllus occipitalis. Lineage (NCBI taxonomy): Eukaryota > Metazoa > Arthropoda > Insecta > Orthoptera > Gryllidae > Teleogryllus > Teleogryllus occipitalis. The sequence goes on from BLKR01008967.1 coordinate 61,306, forward strand.
TATATATATATATATATATATATATATATATATATATATATATATATATATATATATGATAAGTATCATAATAATAATGATATATAATATATAAACCCCAAATTATTCTACAAAACTGAAATACCTTTTTCTCTATTTAATATAGTAAGAAAATAACTATAAATCACTTGTCGGTAGATGTAGATAATCTCTGTTCTCCGACTGGAGGGATATGCAGTTTTATGAGGGATATGACTTCATGAAATTTGAGTGTACGTTTTCGAATGTAATAAATAGAAACAAATTATTTTCCAGTGTAGAGTAATCAATATGAATGTTCCCGCCGTGAAAATTTGTGAACATCGTGTCGAGTTATCAAAGCGAAATGACAACAGGAATACTTTCTCACTTTTTGTTCGAATTAGATTTAGAATTATGGACAAAAAACAAATTTACGACTTTTAAAATTCTTAAGTTAATTCCTAAATATGCTCATAATGTTGAGCACTGACCTGCAACGAAAATAGAGTAGAAGACTTCTAGTGAGTGAAAAAGTCAAACATCGAGTAAATTTCTAATAGATTAGCGTACTCCGCAGAGGACTTCTGGAATGTGTATGAGTGTGTGTGGGGGGGACGGGACCAATATATCTGCGAGTAAATAAAGAAGAAAACAAAATCTATAAATTTTTTAAGAAGTCTGTTCTATTTACATTTGAATGACGATTCAAAAGTAATACACACAGATACGAAATGCCACACATCATTACGCCAATGCTAAACACCAATATTAATACGGATGAATTATTGGATATATATTTGAATATGATATAATAATGAATAATATCGACCAATGGTGCACCGACAGGCAAGACAGGCGGGAGAATCTTCCGGGAACCCTCTTTGTCCATTACAACTTCCAGATGGATCGACCGAAATTTGAAACGTGCTAGCCAGAAGTGGACAGCTAGCGTGCTGGCCGCCACACTATGGGTCATCCTCACAATGTTTGGTGTTCGTTGATCGCATGAATTCATCACTTCAATTTCTGCCTCGGTTCTCGGTTCGCTGCTCCACTGTGCGTCACCGCTCCGCAGCAGTCTCAGCCGCAGCAGCGGCGGCGGCGGCGGCGGCGGCAGAAAGGAACTTCGCGACGTCTTCTTCTTCTTATTCCTCCCTTGGGCGCGGCAGTGGTGGGGGGCGGGTTGCGGCCAATGAAGATCGCCTCTCATCGAATTTGTTGCTTTGGCCGGGGGCGGCCTGCCGCCGCCGCCGCCGCCAGCGCGTTGTTTCCGATGCCGACCGCGGGACGGTGGGCCCCCGTAGCCGGCGCGGGGGCAGGCGGGGGTGGAGGCGACAGGGCGGGCGCTCGCGAGGAGGGGGCGGGGCGGGGGTGGGGCGAGGCAGAGCGGAGGAGGCGCGGCTATTGTATTCCGGGAAAGGAGTGCAACAGCTCGTTCGCGAGCGGGCGGGCGTGCGTGCGTGGAGCTGTGTGGAGCGGGCGGCCCGGGAGGTGTGGACCCGCGCGATACCATTCGCCTCCCCTGGCCGCCGCCTCCGCGCCCCCCGCTAGACCCGAAAATTTGCATAGGCGACGTGTTGCGATTCGCTGCGCGGCGGGTGGCGCGCTGGGCGAGCGGCGGGATGCGCGGGAGGGGGGAGGTTTCGGAGGGAGTCGGCGTCGTGCGTCGTGACGCCTGTTGTCGCCCTGGTAGTGTGAAACGCTCCGCACTGGTGCTTAAACGTACTGACCGGGAGCGGTAGCTCAGTGCATCAACTGATGTCACTGCAGCGCGTCTGACCGGGAGGTCCTAGGTTCGAGTTCTGACGGCGGCAGGTTTTTCGACACTAGCTTCTCAGCTAGGTCGAATTCAGTCGCTGTCTGGAGGAGAATTCTAGCGGCCGGCTGCTCTGATCGGTAGTTTTCCGTGGTTTCTCCGATCAAAACCAGGCGAATGTCGGAGCAGAACCCTACCAAACGGGCCTACCAAACGGGCCATGGACCGCGCGTGATCTGTCCTTCCTCTTCCTTGCCCTATCCTCTCCCCTCACACACTAACATGCTCCCCTTACACTACCACATATTCCGGGAGATCGGTCGGGAACTTAGAGCTTGACCCGGCTGTGGCGGTGCCCTGCTGGTGGGAGAGTCCTGGTTAGGGGGAAACCCCACTGGCCGGTAGGTCGGCGCCGGATCTCGCCATCCAGCGGGGGAAGATCACTGCCATCTCCCGCGAAAAAACAAGCACTACACTAACGGGACTAATGACCAAAGCAGTTTACGCGCCCGACGAAAAAATCAATCAATTAAACGTACTGATCCTACGGATCGCTTTTTCTATGTTCTACAACCTCATGGTGTCACTTCCATTACTGGTTAAGTAGGTTAAGGTGCAGAGGAGGCCACGCCCAAATATCGCTCATTGCACTAGACGCATTTGACTTCTTGTACTTTACGTATTGAGAAATACATCCATGTATACAAGTGGAGTAGCTTTGGGGGTATGCCAAACGAAAAAGCTCTGAGATTTCGTCTTATTCCTTGTTTAGATTTCCTAAACCTTAAATTCAAGAAAATTTTACATTTTAATTGACACGTTAAAACGAAAAATAGAATAGATTTTAAAAACCTTGCAGAAGAATAGGAATGTACACGTGAGTAATATATAAACTCTGAAGAAAATAGAACAGAAAACTTCGTTTAAGATAGTAACGAAACCGAATAAAAGGATTAAAAGTGACATTTTTCTTACAAAATGTTTTTGGTGGGATAACATTTCAGACCGAACGATGGCGTGAGTCAGAGAGAGCGAGAGGGTGGGAGAGCGAGAGAGCGAGCGAACGAGAGAGAGAAAGAGAGAGACGTGGTCCACGGACCCCCACTTTGAGTATCGCTGCGCTTACAGGATTTGAGAGGCTGACACAGCAGTGGTTCCCGTGTGACGGCTTGTCTTCGACTCGGGTTCGTTAAGATCATGAATTCGTACTTTATTGTTTCCTGTGGTAGTCCATGGATGAAAACACCTCCCGATTATTGTTTTGCTTTTCTTGTAGTGTGATGTTTTGCTCATTTCGTGTCCTTAAATTGTGTCCACCATCGCGTTCGTTTTAAGTTGTGTTTCTTGTGTTTTCTCACATAGATTTCTTTTTACACTTATTTTAATACGTTCTTCCAAAATCTTTTATTTCTATATAAACAATTTATTTTTAGATTCCGAAAACATATAAATAAATTACTCGTCATAATCAAATAAAATTGCATGAACAGATGATAAATACTGTCATATTACCTAATATTTAATTGTTAATTATTTGTTAATTTTAATTGTTAATATTAATTGTTCATTATTTTTCTGAAGATATTTGTTTATATATTTCATGAAAAATTCATTTATTCTAGTTAGTTTGATCACTGTTTGAATAAAGACACTAGTATACACACGTAGGTAAAAATATAGTTGCGATGTGAATTTTAATACAAAATTAGAAAAACGTTTTAATTGTTTATGTTTTCGGGTGGATAAATATAGTTTTACGTTTTTATACCTTGTACTAATTTCGTGCTGTCTTATTCGCCAATCGCAACTTGTAAACGGCGATCTTCTGAGAAAGGCACTCCTATTCCGAGAAACATTGCAGGCGTGGGTTTGGGGCAAGGGGCCGCCGAGCCGACTTCGGCGGGGACAGAGGTTCCGGCGCGCTCACGCCCACTTTGCTCCTGTCTCCCCCCCACACACACACGCGGTGGCAGCGGCGGCGGTAGCAGCGGAGGCCGCGGTAGCGTTTCCGCTCCCATTAAGTCAGATCGCATTCCTACGCCGCTGTGCCGACCCGACTGCGGCTGAGCAGGAGGCGGTGGAAGAACCCCACAGGGGACACACACGCGCACACGCACACACACACACACACACACACACACACACACACACACACACACACATGAGATACAGGGAAAAGGCCTCAGCACTTGCGGGTGATGCACACGGAGCTCCACCTGGGCGGACTCCTCGCTCGCATACGGATACACACGCGTCAACGCCCAGGTTGCGTTTACTTTAGTTTTTCATAGTAAAATTCCAAAATGATGCTCTCGTATGAACTGCACATATACTGGGGGACGCACACATTATGTATGAATGATTCCAAAACTTCCTCTCCTCGTTCCAGATTCCTCCGGGGATACGGGCAATTAATTGCGTAGAGTTGATGCTTGGCTTTCTTGGTCAATAATGAAATGAGGAATGGTATATTGTGAGGATAATTGTATGGGATATACAGGAGCTTGCATTTGCATTCTGTAGTTCAGTTCAAAGGTGTAAGTATCGTTGCCTTAACCGACACTGAACAGAAGTTCTTTTAGCAAAGAGAAGTTTTCGCCGGAGCCGTCTGCGCTGTGGACGATTTGATGATTAGAATACAATCAAAGCAGACGAAATATCACGTTTGAGTATTGGATTCATTAGACAAATATTCATGTTGGAGCTTAGTTTCACGTAGTAACGGAATATTATATCAAATGGAATTGTAGGAAATCGTACAAAAATGTGCGACCAATAAGCTCCAACGTCTCTGGTGGATGTAGGTTCCTGCTGGCATCATAAATGTCTTCATAACGGAATGTGCTGTGGCAGGCAAAAGGCAAAGGCAACCCAACGTGTTTCCCGTAAATGCCTCTTAATCGCCATTAATCATTTGATAATTCGCCAGGAAAGTCAAGTATGCACTCCCGTAATAGGTTGGAGAACATCTCGTTAGGGATTTGGAAATAGAAGAGGAATCTCCAGACAGCTCTGTAAATCTTGAACCGGCAGTGCCTTAACGTTTAGGTGGTCTCCTCTCCCCATGTTCTACTACCCCCCCCCCACACACACACACACACACACTGCTCGAGGCTAGGGGTGGGCAGATTTAATCGCGATAAATTCAATTATCGATGTTATACGATTAATCTCACATTTAAAATCTATTACTTTTACACTTTTACGTCTTTGCATCGATTAATTTCTCCGATTTATTAGCTCGATTATTTAAAAATTAAAAATATTAATTTTCAAGGAAAAATATAAAAATAGCCATATACACTCTAACTTTCGCGGAAATCATGTTTATTTATTTTCCTCTGACTACAAAAAAATAATAGCGTTAAACATAAGCGATTGATTTCAATTTTTAGCAAACCTGATAAAATGAAAGGTCACCATATGTTATGAGATTTTAGCTATGGCATGTTGGTAATAAGAGAATAAAGAGACGGCTTTGGGGGTTCCCCTAGAATTGTTCTGAAGCGAGTACTCCAAAATGATATATTGTAGATAGAGGTGACACTGTCTCTAAACAATTCTCAGAAATTTTCATTTTACTCTTGGCTGCAGTAGTTGTCTCGTAAGTTCATGTACTATTAATATCTTCTAAATAACGAAATTGAATCAAATTGTGTAATAATAAAACTTTCATTTCAAGTTGTTTTAAGATATAGTATGTCCAAACTAAATATTAATGCTTTACCGTTCATGCAGTATTTTTTAAACACGTGAAAAATTAAACGATATTATTAGATTAATCGATTCATACAAAACGAGTAATCTATGCGTATTCCCCGAACAATGAAAGTAACCGATTATTTTTTAATAATCGCCCATCTCTTCTCCAACCCCTCCTCCCCGGCTACTGCTGCTTCCGCGCAGCGTCTTTCCGCCCGCGACCCACCCGGCGACAGCCCCTCGCGACGGCCATCATTTCGCGCTTTGCATTTCCCATCTCGGCCGCCGCCCCGCCCCGCCCCATCCCGCTCCGCTCCACCCCGCCCCGCCCCGCCTGCGCCGAGCCATCTAACGGTGCGCGTCGCTTGGGAGCCGAATGAAGAGTAGTCGGCCTTAGCTCCTTGCCCCCCCCGCCCCCCGACCGCCCGCCCGCATGCCGACCTGCCCGCCTCGCCCCGCCACGCCTTGGGTCCCCGTGCCCCGCCCCGCCCCTCCACACAGCTGTGCCTCGGCATTCACTAGACAGCTGTGCCTAGGCATTAACTATGAATATTTTCGGTGGGCGAGAAAAGTGACATCTTGAAAATCGTCATTTTTTTGTGAAGTGGAAAAATGAGTTTAGAAAACAGTATTGTTCTACTAATAAAAATGTAATTAAGATACTTCACGAGACAGCTGTAATATAAACGATTGTATTCTTGGTCCCCAAGTGGGTTCACTCAGGTTAAAATAGTTCTCCTGTAAAATGAAATGTGTTTTAGATGTGTGGCTTTTCTTGAGCATCATCAATATTAACATATCGAAATAAAGTGTGAATGGCGATGAGATGTATTTAATAATATTCCAAATTGACTATTCATGTTTGCCAAATTTTAAGAAAATAAGGTAACTATACTTCACCTAGAACTCTTATTTAAACGTATTCAGTGATTAAAGTCGCGGACATTATTTTAAGTTTTTTTAAATCCAGGAAATTGATACCTGAAATATTGTGCCATTTCGTGTTGGAATTCACAAATAAATTTTTCATGGTTTATTTTTGATGTATTGGACATTACATGGTAAAGTTGTGCAGAGAACCAGTGTTCAACACACATGTCTTTTGTAAGACTTGTGAATTCGTGGCGAGTCGATATTCACCATTTCCATACGACTGCCGATGCCTTTTCCCCATCGTCGATCATCGGCTGAAGCGAAAGCTACGCAGCCTATGGGCAAATCCGCGGCGCGGCCCCCGTGAGCAGGGCTCCGCTGGAGAAAGTGCTGACCGATATCGGCAGCGAATACTGAAATCGCACGACATCCGCCCAGTGCTTCCGGCACCTGACCTCTAGGCGACCTCTCGATGCCCTCCCGTTACCCTCTTATGCGAGATGCTACTGTGAGGTTCACCGATAGATATCTGGATTTTTTTGATTTTTTCTTCTTTTTTCATTCCTTACGACATTGCGAGCACGTTACAAGCAACCCCCATGCTGAGACATTCATAATTCCTCCTAAGCACACCTGACGGGTTTTGCAGTAGGACTATTGTATAAGGTGGCCGTCTCTGTTATTACAATTTGGTTGTTGCACTCCCACATGGGCAGTCTCAGTTACTCGGATCAGCTAGCAGGTAACTCGAGTTCCTCATAAGTAGTTTGTGTGGACTTGCGTGTATCGCCAGGATAGCAAATATCGTGTCAGGCATCAGAGAAAATAAGCACGAAATTAGTTTTTATTAAGTGACCCAACTAAAATCGTCATTACTAATTTATTGGAAGCAATATGTTAGAAAACATTGTATTTTATTATTAAAAAATCGTTCAGATAGATCACAGAACATGCGATTATATAGAGTATATAACGCCTCGTCTTTAGACACGAAAACACAGCTCCACTCTGATTAAACCGTGCTGCAAAATGGCAAATATGTATGTCTCGCGTCTTTTGTGCACTGATAATATCTCGTTTTCGAAACAAATAATAAATTCTTTTTTTATGACACGTAAGAGTAGCGTGCCTAAGTTATAATGATGGTTTGATTCCAAAAGATACTACTTTGTTAATAAAGCGTGTATATCGGGTACACAATAGGAGCAAAACATCGAATACCTTACACATCCACTTCTGAGCCCTTGCACTCTAACGTTACAATAGAGATACTACACTGAGAAACCGTATTACAAATGAATTATCTGATATTATATTGTGTATTATCAAAGAAAGTAGCTGGGGTAAGTGTGTGCTGCTTACAGTGTATTCCTACGACGACACGAATTCTCACGTTGTCAGAGGATATTACGGGAATTAAGGAAATTTAAAGTTAGCAGCGCACACTGACGTCACAGTTAGGAACTACTTCCATCACCATTATCTTATGATAAAAACGTGCAAAACGCTCTCTATACATGGAACATTAAGTGGTCACCACTATCGTGCCGCTAACGTACAAGATATGTTTACTACAGCCAGCGCAAAAATCTACGGTACGTGCGATGACACTCCGTAGCAGTGGTCGGGAGGCAAGGCTTTCTCTGCAGGTTGATGGCGCTGGGCGTTTGCGTCTGGGCGACAGACGCCGGGCGCCGGTTCACTTCCGGGCGGGGCGGAGCGGGGAGAGGCGGGGAGAGGCGACGCGGGGTTGGGGAGGACGGGGCTGGGGGTCGGGCGGTGCGAGATGCGACGGGGCATGGCTGGGAGTGCGTCGGGATGGGACACGAGGGGTGGGGCGGGACTGAGCAGGGCAGGGCAAGGCAGGGTAGGGTAGGGTACACTCTGAGAAATTTCTGCATTACTTTTAATGTAAAGTACATGAAAGTATCATGTGCGTAAATTAAATTTAATGTACACGTACAGTAACTTTAATGTACATATACATTAGTTACTTGTCTACATTAAATTTAAAGTACACAGTCGTACATTAAATCTACATTGATTTTAATTTACGCATGAAATTTAATGTACAGGTAAATTAATCTCCCTTTAATACACATGGTACATTAAAATTCATTTACAGTCGTACATTAAATCTACATTAAATTTAATGTAATTTCTGACAGTGTAGAGTAGGGCACCGCTGGGTATGGTATGGTAGGAGAGTAGAACAGTAGAACAGAGTAGAACAGAGTAGAACAGAGTAGAACAGAGTAGAACAGAGTAGGACAGAGTAGGGCAGAGTAGGGCAGAGTAGGGCAGAGTAGGGCAGAGTAGGGCAGAGTAGGGCAGAGTAGGGCAGAGTAGGGCAGAGTAGGGCAGAGTAGGGCAGAGTAGGGCAGAGTAGGGCAGAGTAGGGCAGAGTAGGGCAGAGTAGGGCAGAGTAGGGTGGGAAGCGGCGATGCGGACGCTGATGTCCCGATACGCCGGCACCGCTCGACCGGCCTTGAGGTGGCGACGGCGGCGGACGGAGGTGGGCACCGCGGCGGTGATGGCGGCACCGCCGCGTCGCCTGCTGAACTCTGCGGGGGTGCTGGGGTGAATCGTGGTACGCACGGGAGCGGTCAACTCTCGGCAGCACAGCAAAAATGCAGTCTCCGTCGAATATAAACGCCAGATTTTTACTTCAACTGCCAATTAACAGGCAAGCTATGTTTTTATTTCCTTATGAATTACACTATTTATTTACTTATTAATTTATTAAACGTCAGAGGTGTTATAATCAGTATGTGACGTATGGAACAAGGACGTATGGAACGTATGGAACAAGGACAAACAGCTGGACTAACCCGCGACGCGCCGGTTGTAAATCTGACACCATTGCCACCTGCTTCTTTGTCCGTGCGATGCAGAACAATGCGGCGACAAATTTGTAACACAAGCAAGGATTGCAAGCGTGGTTTGTCCGTTTATAGGGCTCCGTAAGGGCTTGAAATTTGGATATATTTATTTATGTCTTGTGAACGAAGGTTAATTACAAGTATGTGTTGTTCTCAAACATAATCCACGAAAATATTCCTTTAGGTTCCACACCTACCGTACTGTATTTTTATCACTGTTTTTCATTGACAACATTCAGAAACCTTGGATGATTTAAATGAAATGACCTTAGGGAACTGAGAATAATGATTTATTTTGCGTGACGATTCTAAAGAACATTTTTTCAAGGCTGTATGCATTTTCCATGCGTTTTTGAACTAGTTCCCCGATGCTTGCATACCGCAATATGGTTATTGTCCTCATAAGTTCCCGTTCCGAAGGCGCGTTGGAGATCGTCATGTTAGGACGTGAACAAACGTAGTACTACTAGCCGTTTTATGGACTCTAAAGAGCTCATGAAAGATGTTCTTGCATCAACAATCCGAGATGACTCAAAACACAAAAATAAACCTTCGAGAACTCAGTGCCATTATGTTTTCTTGCGCTGCTTCAAAGACGTCGTTAGCAAATCGCTGTGTAAACTAAGCCGTGCAACGGGTGACAATGCAAATATCAATAAACATAACATTAAGTCCCGTCATTACTGAATGAAACGGCGACGGCTAACAATGTAGGTACGATGGTTGTTGTTACTACTGCAGAGTTGCGTGCTGTATAGTGTTTAGGAACCATACCTGGAAATGTGAGATATGCATATAACGGAAATACAATCGAACGTAAAAAAATTGTAAGCAGTCGAAAAAATGACAATCCATCCAGTCAAAACCATAGGCTAAAATGACAATGATCGGAAACGCAAACTAAATAGACCTTCACGAAGCAATATTAGAAGCAAGCCCACTGGAATACTAAAGTGGGAATGCCTTAGAAAAAGGGATATCGCAAATTGGTTACATCTTCATTAGAAGGAATTTCTAGTGAATATATAACCAAATACATTATAAATATTGAAGGTAAGAAAAAATTCCAATTACAGAGTCAGAGAAGAGTCACCGAGAACAAATTAGTAAAATTAGCGTGAAAATGTCTGCCGCTTTGATTAGATTTGAAATGAGTGCTGATAAATTTGATTTGACTGATTGTTGACAAATCCCCAGAAATTGAATTGTCAGAAACATTTGAAGTTGGGTTCCAGTTATTTTCACTTTAAAAAGGATACATTAAAGAATGCGAAATATGCGCACAGGCCGCACTATTCTAGTGCGAATTGCTCTGGGCACTAAGATAAAAATTCTTCTTAATCTACTGTATGTAATTCGTGTAGACAAAGAGCTTCACAGGTGGTTCACAAGAATTTCTTCCGTTTTAATTCTCCATTTTTTCTACTACCTTGCTCATATTTCATTTCACCTATTGCATTCAGTATTGATCATTACTTCGTTATTGTGATCTCGAAATTGAATTTTTCTCTCATCTTAGTTTTTGTATTTTTTTCTCCACTCGCAAAGGTGAATACAAAGTAACAAAGGCAACATCACCTCTATTCAATGAAGACAGATAAGAAATAAGGCTCAGTACTGTCCTCATAAAAATGTCTATACATGAGAAGAAACTTGAAGCTCGAAAATCGCTTATTCATTGATTGTATAACACATTGAGAGAACAGTGGAATTTTCCTGTAACGCTGGAATTGACTTGAGGCAGTAATTGTTAACTCTCTATACATATAATTCAACGTTTATAACTTAGCTTTCTATCTACCGCTAAAATCCGACCGAGTGTAGTGTGATTGCCTTAAAGTGTATGACACGGTTACTGTATACTTTTTGAATACTTATTCAAAAAGTATGATAATGATATGAATGATGGTATAGTCACGGTGGAATTAGAGGTAGCGCAAACGGAAAAAAAAACTAGAAAACTTCTGTCACAATCGCCGTGCCCACCAAAGATTGTCCGTAGATCGTTGCGTACATTACACCTCAGTGTCCATAGGTGTAATTATAGTGCAGTTGCCATTACGATATGGCACACTCCTTTACATTTTTACCACTACTGCACCGGCAGAGGTGGCTCAGTGCATCAAGTGATGTCACTGCAGTGTCTCTGATCGGGAGGACCTAGGTTCAGGTCCCGAGAGTGGGAAGATTTTTTGACATTAGTTTGTCAGTCTAGGTCGGATTCAATTGGTGTCTGGAGGAGAATTCTAGCGGCCGGCTGCTCTGATGGTTAGTTTTCCGTAGTTTCTCCGATCAACACCAAATGCCGGAGGAGTACCCTAACAAACGGGCCACGGACCGCGCGCGATCGTTCCTTCCTCTTTCTCGTTCTATCCTCAGACCTCACACACATACACTAACATGCACTACACTTCCACACATGCCGGGAGACCCGTCGGGAGTTTAAAGCTTGTCCTGGCTGGGACGGTGCCCCACTGGTGGAAGATACCTGGTTGGGGGAAAATCTGCTAGCTGACGGTAGGTCGGCGTCGGATCTCCCCACTCAGCGGGGGAAGATCACCGTCACCCGCAGATGAAAAACATGCACTGTACTTTCGGGACTAATGACCTCGGTAGTTCACGTGCCCGGAATCACTAACAACCAACCAACCAACAGAACCTACCACTGCCGTGTTATTAATCCACATCACTTTACAATTGTTTTTTACAAATGGTAAAAAGAGCAACTAAATTAAATAAATAAGTATTTATATATGTATGTAGAATTTTAGTGTCGATTTATTCCGCCTTTTGACAGCTAGCTATGTTGGCATGGGTTCGGTCCTGCTCTATTTTTGCTCCGACCGGAAAACTAATCCGGGATTGACCCACGGAAAGGTAGCACGATGTTCATGGGCCACCCGAGGGATAACATTTCTTTATACCATTGTTTTAAAAAATCAACGCCTGAATTTTGTATCCGTTTGTGCGTTTCTTTCATTTCCTTTTGTTACGCAGCTGCATATTGCTGGTCCGGTTATGGGGCCTGCATATAGCTGGCCCATTATTCTTCTCCGGCATTCATCTGGTATTGATTGAAGAAACTGGAGAAAACTACCAATAAGTACAGCTAGAATTCTCCTCCAGATCCCGGCTTAATTCGACCTAGCAATCTGGGTAGTATCGAAAATCCGTCACCGTCGGTACTCGAACCCCAGAACCTGCCGGTGATGGCAAGTGCACAGATAGCGGCAATGCTGGCTCAGACCTAATCTCCGCCGGTTTATGGCATAGTCGTAGCGTAACATTTGCAGGAGAGAATACAATATTTGGTTAGACCCTTAATGCCTAATAACTTAATTAATTTTTAAACAAAGGTGGGGATAAAATTAAAAATGTAAGACGATCTAGGTGTGTCGTTAGGAGAGATCCTTATGGACACACACCTACCTCGTCCAAACCACTAACGTGGCAAGAAAATAGCATTTGTAAAATACAGTAAACCCTCGTTAGCACGAACTCGCTTAACACGAATTTCGCCGGAACACACACAAAACTTCGGTGCCGGCAAGGGTTTACGGTAATACGGAAATTCATAATTCTCGGATAACACGAATTTTTATAACACGAACTCCGATAACTTTGGTCCCTTGGAATTGATTGATTGATTGATTTTTTCGTGTTTCCGGGCGCGTCAACTGCTTCGGTCATTAGTCCCGTTAGTGTAGTGCATGTTTTTTTCTCGGGAGAGGGCTGTGATCTTCCCCCGCTGGATGGCGAGATCCGGCACCGACCTACCGTCGGCTAGTGGGACCAGGACTCTCCCAACAGCGGGGCACCACCCCAACCGGGACAAGCTCTAAGCTCCCCACCGATCTCCCGGAATATGTGTTAGTGTAGTGTATGTTAGTGCAAGTGTGTGTGGAAGGGGACAGGATAGGACACGGAAGAGGAAGGAAAGATCGCGCGCGGCCCGTGGCCCGTTTGGTAGGATACTGCTCCGGCATTCGCCTGGTGCTCATCGGAGAAACCACGGAAAACTACCGATCAGAGCAGCCGGCCGCTAGAATTCTCTCCTCCAGACAGCGACTGAATTCGACCTAGCTGAAAAGCTAGTGTTGAAAATCCTGCCGCCGTCAGGACTCGAACCTAGGACCTCCCGGTCAGAGGCGCTGCAGTGACATCAGTTGATGCACTGAGCTACCGCTCCCGGTGGACCCTCGGATTTCGTGTTAATGACGATTTTCTGTAACATAGAAATGAAAAAGACGTTTGATGCCATTTCGGCCCACTGAGCGGCGGTGTTGGCGGCGGCGGTGGTGGCGTCGTCTCGGTCGGGTGCGGCCTTGCCCGCGGCGCGCGGTCCGCGGTCGGGCGCCGCCGCCACCGCCACCGCCGCCGCCGCCGCCGCCGCCGCCGCCGCCGCCCGCCTCGGCCCGGCGGCGCGGGGCATGCGGCGCACGTGCTCACGCGCGGCCGCCGGGACGCTTCGGACGTGCGAACCGGCGACGCCGGCGGCGGCCGCGCATCGCAATGAGGGCCGGGCGGGCGGCGGGCGCAGCCGAACGGCCCGGATCGCCTCCTCCCGCCCCCCGCGCCCCGTCACCGCCGCCTGCTCCGCCGACGCCCTCTGGCGTCCCCGCCTCCTTCAGACGCCAAGACTATTATCATCGTTGCTTATCACCACCATCGTAACTGTCGTCGTGTCCATTCCTATAACCATCACCGTCGCCATCACTGTCATAATCGCTCTTACCGTCACCAGTACTATCTCCGCGTCACTAGTATTATCATGACGAACACCATCACCAACTTCTCCTTCCCCGTCTCCATCTTCGTCACAGCCATAGCCCATCTTCCACCATCGCCACCGCCACTCCCACCAAGACCCTGTCGGCAGCGTCACTTTGCCGCACTTGCTATCACCAACGAGTCTTCGTTGCCGCCATCACCGAGAGTGTAGTCTACGGGTTGCGGGTTCTTCGTGTCTGTTCCCAGTAGTGCCGCACGATTTTGCGATGCGAGGGTCCCCTACTTTCAGCGATACATCTGCACCCAACGGAGTCTCGGCGTTGCAGTCTCCAGTAGCTTTAGGACACATTTCGTTCTGGGAAATGTTCTCCTTTAGATCAGTGGGACATCATTGTGTATGTGATCATCTGAAATAGGATCCTAGGCTTCTGACGAACACCCGCGTCGATGTGTTACCTTTCGTCTATTTCTATATCATTGAATAAAAATACTTTATTCATATTATAGTTTTGAATTTTTCTTCGACAGAAGTTATCACCTGAACCGTTCACACGAATTCGAGTCGCCCCCTTTTTCTGTAATTAGTACTGCAATCACTAAATCCCAACTAGATTTCGATTATCGTTCGGTTTCCCTTGTTCAAGAGAGGAAATGGTCTTTGACTTTCCTTCTGGACCCTAACTGTAGCTCATCAATCCCTTCTCCCAATGTCGGGTAGAGTTTTTACTTTTGTCAAATTAATAAACATTATGCAGCTTCTCGCTACTGCCCATGACAATTGCCACCGCCTGCGGTTTTAGTCGCTGCCACATTCCGCCATCAATGTCATGGCATTCGGGTACCACCTTCTACCGTTATCGCTATTTCCACCACCACTGTCTTCTCGACACTTGAACATCGGCATAGGCGGTTCGTCTCCATACCTATTGACTTCCTTCACCATCATATTCTGCCACAACCACGTTCCCCCAGAACTCTCTCCATCATCTACAGCCATCCACAGCCACCATTGCCATCTCTACTGCCACAACTATGTTGATTCCACCTCTTCCACTCCAGGTTTTCGTCTCTACCGCCGTCATTGCCACTATCCCTCGCCTCCACTACCGCCGCCGCTGCTGCCGCTGCCGCCAGGCCGGTCGCGCGGCCGTTCGCATTCCTGTAGACGGCGGCACGGCCACTCCCTGCTCGTTCGCGCTCCCGCGCCGCGACGCCCCGACCGACCGACGCCCCGACCGACCGACGCCCCGACCGACCGACGCCCCGACCGACCGACGCCCCGACCGACCGACGCCCCGTCCGACCGACGCCCCGACCGACCGACGCCCCGACCGACCGACGCCCCGACCGACCGACGCCCCGACCGACCGACGCTTCGACCGACCGACGCCCCGACCGACCGACGCCCCGACCGACCGACGCCCCGACCGACCGACGCCCCGTCCGACCGACGCCCCGACCGACCGACCGACCAACCGACCGACCGACCGACCGACCGACCGACCGACCGACCGACCGACCGACCGACCGACCGACCGACCGACCGACCGACCGACCGACGGCCTGACCGACCAACCGACGCCTCGATCGAAGGGAAGGGTCGGTAGGACACGTTCCCTTGCATCTGGAAAATAGAATATGAAGACTCCCCCCGTAATAAGTAGTAAACAAATCTTTATCAACTCCGATTGTGTATGCTTAGGGTTTGACGGTTGTGGATTATGTGGACTTCAGGTTTAGATGTGAAGGAGTCAGTGAGAGTTATAAGTCACAATTCAAATGTTAATCCACTACGATACGCATGCAACCCCTCGTAGTCGCGGAGCTTGCTACTGCATTCTGAGTCTCCGACACTGGTTGATGTTGCTAATCAGTGAGGGAGGGGGACTAGTCCATCGCACGGCCTAAAGGGGAATGGGGGAGGATGAGGAAGACAGGAAGGAATGAAGGAGCGCTTGCGATCTGTGGCTCGCTGTCTAGGCTGCTGTTCAGGCATTTGCACGGCAGTGATCGGTAAATCACTTCCCACAGCAGTCGACCTACGGCCATAATCCCGCCATGGGCCAAAATAATACACTTCAATTCATAACTTTGTGTGTAATATTATGTCACACACATATTATGTGTTTTTTTACATTATGCAACGCATTGTGCATCGAATGTGAGTGCAAAATTCAGAAAATTCTCAATTTAAAGACCTCGTAAGTCTGTCAACATCGTCTGCGCGTCTGCTGGCCATTTAAAAAAATCGTACGTCCGAAAAAGGTATAAAGTGGGAATCGATAAGAGTTATCTCACATCGAAGTTTCTTCTCTTACATAATAATCACAACACAGAGTCTCTTTAGGATTACTGCTTTTATTATGACTCCCTCATAATATGATGTTATAATTGAGTCATTTTCTGTATGATTTGCTCTGTTGCTGACGATTTTCCCTTTTCTTCGGTGGTCCTTTGACCCGGGCGTGCGCGCCCCGGCGCACGCGGTCTCCCGACGTCCGTCGCCGCCCTCCACGGAAGACGGCCGCGGAGCCGCGTCTCCCACGGCGTTGGTCGGCCGACACTCGGGTTACTCACCTCCGCACGGCCCCGCGAGAACGGACGCGAACTTTTATGCAGGGGCCCCCGTCGTCAACGCGCGAAACGCCGCGGCGTTGCAACGCCCCACCGAACGACGCGATTGCCGATTTCGGGCCCTTTCGATCGATTGCTTCGTTATGGTTGATTGACTGAGGAGTGATTCTCGACGCGTCAACTGATAAACTCATCATTCCCGTAAGTGTAGTGCATGTTTTTTGTAATAGGATGTGCAGGTGATCTTCCCCCGTCGGAAAGCGAGTTCCGGTGCTGACCTACACGTCGCGTCGACTTGCGGGGACCGATTGCTTCGTATATGCTTGTTGTTTCGCGGTTGTGGAATATGCGGGCGCCTGATTTAGATATGAAGGAGTCAGTGTGAGATATAAGCCACAATTTAAGGTTTTCGAATTAAGAATAGCACAGGTCTTTGACCAACACTCTTCTCTTCCAGTAGCAGAGGTTTCCACTTTGTCATCAGATGGTCGGATAATATCTGACATTCTTAATTGAGTTGATATACATTTCACCGCCAAACATTAATTCACCTGTATCTCAAAAGTGGATCAGTATGGGTTGCAATTATCTCTCACTGGTGAGTTTATATATTACGCAAGTTTGTGCAGGCAAACTATCGAAATTTGCATTACCAGCATTTGATCGCGTTGGGTTTGTTGCTTTGCGAATTATTTCAGTTTTGCGATGGTGAAAATATGACCAGGAGGTTTAGTCTGAATATCCATAATATCTGGAAAGCATATTAAACATTTCTGTATATTCATAGCGAAATCCATAGGTTGCTGATAAAAATCTCGTTAGAAAATAAAGTTATTTATTTTAATTTGCTGTCTTTGTGTTAGTGTGTACTTTTATATTATCGTTTCACCTAACAAGTTTACGTTATGTTAATTGGAATCAATAAGGTGAATAATCTAACATTCGAGTTACCGTAACAGTAAATATTTCTGTAATACGACGTAGCCACATCTTTGTAATGTAAGCTTGTTAATACGAATGCATGAAATGGATTATCTTGCATAAAAGAAGGCACAAGAAAGAAGGTCTCGCGTAAAAAAGTAGTCGTTTGAAGAAACCGGTCTGTGTTTTGATATCTACATTCTGTTTTTTTGTTGTTGCGGTTTTTCATTAAGAGTTAATTCTCTAAATTCGCCACTTACTTCTTACGATATATTTCTGATTTTTCTTTTGATATTGTTTATAATATTTTGCCCCCACATAAATACTTGAAACTCGCATTATGTTTTTCTTCTCCGCTTTGGGTGACGCACCCTATATAATATTGGCAATGAACTATCAGAGAACAAATAATTAACGTGGTCGAACATTTGCGAAAGAATTAATGATAATTTGAATGTTTTTATAGAAGACAATTTTCAAAAGTAGAGTTACAAAATAACGAAGTTCTAGACATAATGAAAGAATAGATGGAACACGTTATATTAAAAAATGAATTGAGCATACTGAAGTCACACTAAGCCGTGTGTTGATAATAAACGGGCGTATAGTACTTCATCAAAGAAATGGAGAATATATATATATATATATATATATATATATATATATATATATATATATATATATATATATCTTACACACTATAGAAAAAACTCGCCGGCAAATTGAATCGGAAACGAGTGTCAATTCATCTCCGGATTAAAAGAATAAAAAAGTAATGTAGAGAACAAAGAAAAGAAGACGAAGGATGAAGAATACCTGATGGTTTGGACGACAACCCGTATCCCGAAAAGCCCACTTCCCTTCCACGAGAAACCGTACCCCGAAAGGGAATTGGTTCCCGATGGGCTCTCCATGATAGGACGCTCACGGTCTCGAAGTCCTTACGCGCCCAACCGCCAGCCGAGCATTCCTTCAGGCGCATGTCAGATCTTGGCGCCGCTCAACCGCCAGCCCCCCCCCCCCATTCGCCCCCAGTACGCTCACGTTCGCACGCTCGGCCCGTTCGGCCGATGGCGAACCTTGCTCGGCGACCACCTGAAACAGGAGACGGCCTCGGCGGGCGCATCCTTCGGATCTCCCGGGACACTCCTCGGCATTTGCATCCGACCGGTGCAGGAACACACGGGTTTGGCTAGAATGTGGCAGGCTGCCACTTGGATCCAGCCGGTCCCTCTCACGCAATGGAATTTACATCCATTCATGAATGAGACACCTTACTTCGCGAGGTAAACAGCCGTGGCGTGGTTATCCGACAAGTCGGGTTTTTCGGCGAGGGGAAACGAGACGGGCGTGATTTCGGGGTCGGCCTCGAGCTTGCCTAAGCTTGCCCACCCGCGATTGATTGATTGATTTGATTTTTAGTGATTCCGGGCGCGTCAAATAAGAGGGTCATTAGCCCCGTAAGTGTAGTGCATGTTTTTTCTCGGGAGGTGGCTATGTGTTGTTCCCACGCTGGATGGCGAGATCCAGCGCCGACCTACCGTCGGCTAGCGGGGTTTTCCCCAACCAGAAACCTCCGCCTCAGCCGGGACAAGCTCTAAGCTCCCGACCGGTCTCTCAGGATGTGTGAAGTGTAATGCACGTTAGTGTATATATAAGGGGAGAGGATAGGACAAGGAAGAGGTAGGAAAGATCGCGTGCGGTCCGTGGCCCGTTTGTTAGGGCACTGCTCCGGCATTCGTGTGGTGTTGATCGGAGAAACCACGGAAAACTGCCGATCAGAGCCGCCTGCTGCTTCTTCTCCAGACATTCTTAGAATTCTCTTCCTTACCCTCCAGCTCCTCTCTCCAGCTTCTCCTCCAGACTGCGACTGAATTCGACCTAACAGACAAACTAGTGTCGAAAATCCTGACACCGTAGGGGCTCGAATCTATGACCTCCCGGTCAGAGTGACTGCTGTGACATCAGTTGATGCCCTGCGCCAGCTCTCCCGGTCCCCACTCGCGAGCAAGACCGACGCGTCGAGATGTGATATTGTACGGTGAGGTGTGCGTGGCTGGGAACCGTTGAAAACAACTTCGTTTTCAGTGGTCAATATCAAACGCAATGCTAAGCCTGCTTGTTGCATTTTATTGTTTATCGTGGATTTAATTACGGGATTAATTTGATGTTTCGTTTTTTGCTCATTATTTCTGCGCACGTGGTGGAAACTTGATATTTTTTATTATCATCAGAGTGCAACAGAGTATCACTGGTGTGGTGCCTGTTCATTTTGTTAACATTAACTCGTAATCTTCCGTCCGCCTTCACTTACCACGTAATTATATTATCTCCATGTAAACAAGGAAAAATTATGCCAGTGGGATGTAATTGTATTTCCTTCGACGTGTTCAATTGTTTGTTTTTTAAGATTACTCATTTAATACTTTATTCAATTTCCTGATTTCCTACACTTCCAAGACAAGTAAGATAAATTGAAGAAATAATTTTCTTGAGTAGAACAAACTTGATTAATTGAACATAGTTGAACATACGAAATTTGAACTGACCATCTTATTTGAAGAGTTAATCATATCATTTATATTATGTTTCCGCTTCAGTCTTTTCCTTATTGACACAGTTATAAGTATTTTGTTTGAATTTACTAGAAGTTGCCGTACGTGGCTGTCATAACGTTTCAAATCACGCACTTATTGCCCACAATTACATAACAAATAGTTCCTTTATTCTCAGTCGTGCTAAATATACTGCCCTGAGTTATATGCAATATTATTAATTATTATAAAAACTATCAATTCTATGCAAAACATTTGGGTAAATTATCGCTATCAAATGAATGAGTAATACTAGTGCGTTAAGTTAACATATCATCCAATGGATTTCATTATTATTAAAGAAAGTGTGGAAAGTGTGTTCGATTTTATGCAATCACTTCTAGATCCATTTGGACTATATTTTGTTACTCCTACCTATAATAATACTATCCCACAGCAGGCTACAAAAGTGCCCTTGGGAATTCGGGCGTTAAGACACCAGAACGGCTATAGATCTCGGGACCAGTAGGAGGTGATGTGTCCCGCTCTCTGATGTATAAAATCGTCTATCCATAAAAAACCGAGAGGCACGCCCACAGTTTCAGCCTCTCCTCCTCTCCCCCGCTGCCTGCTCCAGGATGCTTTCTCTCTCTCTCCTGCCTCTTCGGCCATTGCAGCGCCTCCCCTGCCGGTACCCCCGCAGCTGATGTCTCCGCCGTCCCCACCGCCCCCCTCAACCGCTACGGTCGTTGCGGCCACCATTCCCCTCAACACCTCCACTGCCCCGAGAGCCGCCACCATCACCGCCACCGCCGATCTGCGACCGAGTGGCGGCGGCGGCGGCAGCGCCCAGCGTGAAGGAGGTCCTTAGCGACGCGTTTTACATCCACCGCAGTCAGAGCTACTCTTTTTTAATTTTTTCCCTTCTCCCCTCCCCTCTCTTCTTTCCCTTTTATTTCCTATTTTTCTTTTTTCGAAAAAGAAGCGGGCGCGGCTTCGCGGCTACTCGGAAGAGGGGGCGGGTCCCGCGGCGCGGTGCGGCGCGGCCGAGGCCAGGGCCGGGGGCCCCGAGAGCGTCGCATGCAAAGTATGGTCCCGCGGTTTCCGGCGATATTTAAAGGAAGTGCACTGGCGGTGGCAGTGGGCGTGACGTTGAAATTGAAATCCCCCTCGGCCGCGCTTGGGTTCCCGACTCTTCCGTAGGGGGGGGGGGCGGGAGGCGGGGGTGGAGGGGGGGGCGGAGGCGAGGGCGACGAGGGCAAGGTGGTGGCGGCGAAGCGGGGGCGGGAAGCAGCCGGCTACTTTGGGCCTCTGCGTGCTGTAGCTTGGCGCCGTGCCTCGCGGACCCCCTCTCCCCCTCCCTGCCTCCCCCTTCAGGGTTGCGACGCGCGAGACTGCCCAACCGCCAACCGCCAACCGCCAACCGCTCAACCGCCCAATCGTCCGACGGCTCGGTGGCGCGTGGGGCCAGACCTCTGGCGTAGTACTGATAGTGGAAATTTGCTGTATGAAGTGGGAGGCGGCGAGAGTAGCAACATGCGAGGCGCGTTTGAGGAAGTTTCTGTAGAAGAAATACTGGTGATAAGACCTGTTTTACCATTAAACAGATTGCGAAATGAAGAGGCGACGGCTGTAATAGTGTTCGCGTTGAAGACTGAGGTGATGGTAGACGAAGATTCGAAATAGAAACGGCGCTAATAGCACAAGCGATTCTCGACAAGCGTATAGCGTACGACACTTGCGAGAACTACAGAAACAGAATGTAGTGTTCCAGTCGACTGTGTTCTTGGCAGTCGATGATGTTAGTAAAATAAACACAATAAAACTATTAAAAGACATAAGGAGTAAATTGATATCATGAGGTAAACCGGCCGCAATGACAAAAAAGTAGAAAAGTAATACCATTAGGAAAGAAGGCGAGTTGGTGCCGTTGGTGTCGAGTTGAGTATTGGCAAGGGGAGAATATGACGATATCACAAACGAAAGTGATCATTTTAGTTGCGAGAAAAGTTGCCGCGTCGATGCGAGCAGCTGACGAAATAGAGCCAAAGAGCCGACGAACCTCTCGGCAACAGTGCATTTCCCCTCCTCCCTCTCCCACCGACGCGCCGTCGAGGTGACGCGGTCCACTTCTCTCGCACCGCTTCGGTCCTGTTTCGCTCGCCGCCGCGTCCGTAACGAACTCACCACCACCACCACCACCACCACCACCACCACCACCACCGGCTGGCGCGTACGTCGCCCAGCACGAAAGAAAGGTTGTCATATTTACTCCCTCTCGCCGCGCAGCGCCGCGACGCCGACGTCGGCGTCACCGCGTCCGCCTCCGTCGCCTGTCCATCCTCCTGTCCCTCCGACGCCTTCGCCATCTATCATCTTCTCCCTCTCCCCCTCACCTCCTCCTGCTCGTCCGTGGTCGTGCTTCGTTTCATCAGGCCGTTTGTCGAGTGTCGCGCGGACCGCACCTCCCGGTGTACAGACCGCGCGGCTGGCTATTATTGGGATAAGGACAGTATTCACGGAGGCCGGTTCGTCGGGAGGCAATATTGTGCCATTAGCACCGCCACGGTAAACACTCCGCTACCTTGAGCTGTCATTTTCTGTTACGCTTCTCACCGCGCGCGTATTTTAAGGATGTGCTTTTTTCTCGGGCTACAGACGCGCGACTGTGTTCGAGGGAGTGACCTGGTAGTCAGCGGGGACTTCGCCTCGCCGTATTGTCGCCGATGACAGTTTTACGTGAACGACGAAGTGGTTCGGAAATTGCCGCGCACCGAAGAATTATTTTGCCGCGCTGGAAAGCGACTGGCTGATGCCATGAAGGACTCTTTGTGCTCGTATGGCGTCCGTTTCTGATCGCGAGTTTATTATGAATCGTACTTGCTTCGTTTTCCAGCGAAACGTGATTATTTAAAGACGTGCATGAAGTTTTCTAAAAGCGAACGCAAACTCAAAAAGCAGTTTGTCGTTTTCCAAGTTTAACTTGTGTGGGCCAGAGTGGTATCGATGAAAAAAGCCACTATTGTTCACTCGTATAGTTTGACGTGTGCGAGAATGTATCCGTTATTATGAGAGGGGTAAGTTTGTGAACATTTTGAAGTTCGGAAATAGGCTAGTTCAAACATCGTTTGTTATCCCTTCATTCACTTACTTCTTTTGAATCGTCGAGTCGTCTGTTTAAGGTGTCATTGTTAGTTATTTTTGTCTCATAATTGACTTGTCAATATTTTCACTCTGGAAATTGCTTTCGTGTAGTCAGGCACTTTTTCATGGAGGTGGAATATGAATTTTTATTTCAATCTAAATTGGTGAACTAAAACTTCCTTGCTGTTATTTGTGTTAGTTTGGGTGTACTATTGATGATTCCACTGTACACTCGAAGTAGACAAGGCAGTTTTCATTAGAACTTTGCGTCGTGAAAAGTGAACATTAAACCACGTCTCGGAAATCGTCTTGCCGTAAAACGCCCACCTTCATTCTGCAATATGCACTTGTCTCATTGTGTTTCAAGCGGTGGACAAATAAATTAGGATATCGTGGTTGTGTCGTTACAAAAGCACTGTAGTAAGCTCTCTCTGATCAGTCAATTTATGTTCTAAACGGCGAATGCACAGGCTCGGCGTGGCCACGCTCTCTTTACGACGAAAGTATTTTCCCGCCTTGACAGGACAACAGTATATAAGTTCTGAAAGCGTGTTCGCCAATCTTTCCGAGCGTGGCGGTTCAACGATCCTCCCATCGTCTTACAAGTGACCTCCCTTTAGTTGAACACAACGCTCGAACCAGCTTCACGTGGGCTTCCACGGGGCTCAACCGCGCTTTTTCTCGTTTGCTACAAGACGCGTCGAGCGAATTCGCGCGTCGGAACATTTACTTGTCGAAGTGGAAAGGCTCTGGTTTTAAAGTGACTCTTCCCCGCGTCATGAAGTATTTAATGATATGTTCCGAGATGTGCTTTTAGTGTTACATGTTGTCTAGCGGGCGAACCGAGTGGATTCCGTGTGTGTGAGCGGGCAGAGGAATTTGTTGGAACATGAAGTTCATTGTTGCGAGTATTAAGTCTCTCTGGCGATTGGGTGTAAGACTTGAAAGACCGAACGAGCCAGTTTGTTAGGTGGCAATGGTGAAAAAACACCAATTTCATTTTTTTACGAATGTGGTGTATGAAAGAGTATATCTAACTCCGATGTCGAATTTCACGTAAGGCATCACATAGGATGCCAGACGTAATATAATTTATCGTGTTCTTGAGATATTGAAAAATAATGGTAAAAATTGAAGCTGATCTGTTAAAAAAGTAAAACTATTTTCATTAATAACTATATTTTAAAAAGATGTGTATTTATAGAAATCTCGATGTGGGTATAATTGTTCCATGTTCAAATGGTATGGAAATTTGTGAACGGTTAAATCATACTTCAAAATTTATAAATAGTCGACTGTTGATTTCAAAAACCGTGCAATGACAGTGAAACGTAACAAACATCTGTCCGTTACCTTTTTCGTTCGACTACTCGCCAACCGCTAGTAAGCAATAAATACATAAAATGGTTCTTTCCCAAAAATATAATAGAATGTTTATTGCATTTGTTGCTAGTCACAATTTCACCTCTCTTCTTATTACAGTTGTTTCTACACCCATAAAAAACACTTCTTTTATAATTTACTAGAAAATTACAATTCACTTCGCTTGGACCTCTGAGAGCTTTCCAACGTATTTGTATCGGTTTTTCAAGCTTGTTTATGTTAGACAACTGGCTAATTTCATCTCTTTACTAGGCTAGGATTGTCATACGTCCCGATTAATCGGAAATGTCATTTTTATTTACTTTTTGTTCCGGTATCCCAAGAAGGCCTAGTCGGAACACAAATTTTTTAAAGTTCGGTTTAAACAGCTGATTAAAGACAATTTTCGAGATAATTATCATGCCTGATGGAGTGAAGTGCAATCTGGTGGCCCTTTTCGCACTACATTTAGTTGCTATTTAAGTATGTTAACTGTTAAGTTCCTGAGAGTTCTGTAAGTTGCTCGTTCTTATGCAATTTACGCGTTATGTGAAAAGTAAAATCGAAACGTAAGTGCAGTTTCAGTGACTGTTACACAAAAGTATAACATTATATAAAACCTTTCTCACCCTTGTGAGAGGGATGGAAATGCACTCTGCAAACTTTGTTCTTACTATTTTTCAATTGAGCACGTTGGCAAATCTGGCATTTTTCATCATCATATTTAGACCAAGATACATAAAGCAAGTATTTAAGGAGAGGCATGCAGTTTAAATCTCACAAGCTATTTTAGAAAGGAAGATACAAAAGAAAAAAACACTTCTTGGTGCAGCTGAATTGGTAACAGTATATAGAACAGTAAAATATCACCATTCAGTTAAGTTACTTGATTGCATGACAAAATTATGTTCGGTAATGTATCCCGATTCTTTTATTGCTAAAAAGCAAAGTACCGCAAGCACAAAAGCCGCAGCAACGATCAAAGTAGACGCTCTTCACTACTGGGGGATCCAGGGGGAGGGACATGCCTATCTTTATTTCGCAAAATTGATTTAAATATTATTTATGTTCGAATTATGTAATTATTTAAAATATAATATTGTGTAATATTATATCAACACTCCTTAAATAATATACAAAATAATAAAAAATATGTTTATTATTTAACAAAAATCTACGATCCCCCACCCCACCCTAAAAAGAAAATGGGCCGGATCCACCCCTGATGTTCACAAAGGAAGATGACGGGAAGGGCTGCGGGCGGCGCCGGGACAAACGGCCCGGTGCGGCGCGGCAGTCCCGCGGCCCGCTGCGCGCACGGCCTGCCGCGCCGCGCCACGCCGTCCCGAGCCCGCCGAGAGCGCCGCGCCGAGCCGCGCCGCGCCGGGCGCGACACGTGGGCGCCTAACGAGCCTGCAATTGTCCATTCTGGACGCGCTGTGCGCAGAAGTAGGCTGCGGCAAGCGGCCGGGTGAACGGGCGGGCGAGCGGCCGGAGGTCGCGCTAGCGGATGGACGGCACGGGATGGGATGGACCGCGGGCGGGCGAGCAGGCAGGCAGGCAGGCAGGCAGGCAGGCAGGCGGGCGGGCGTGTGGATGGACGGATGGACGCACGCACGGACGGACGCACGGACGGACGCACGGACGGACAGACGGACGGACGGACGGACGGACGGACGGACGGACGGACGGACGGACGGACGGACGGACGGACAACGGACGGATGGATGGATGGACGGATGGACGCACAGACGAACGAACCAACGAACGAACGAAGAAACGGGTGGGTGAATGGATGGACAGCGAGCGGCCCGCGCACACACCGCCACGTGTAGAAATTTTGCGATACTTCCAATACGTATAGTATCGATATCTTTGTTAAATGGATGCCAAAATTACCGAATGGAAAAATGATGCATCGATTGTTTCAATCGCGATCTTACAACAGCATTCCTCCATCGCTTAGAGATTTTTCTATACTTGCGATATTTAGAAAAGCGTGCAATTTTTTTCTATATTCTCTATTTCTGTATCCTCCATATCGTAACTACTACTCTACTCTATTGACTTATAAAGCGATTGTTCCAATTGTATCAACAGTTCAAGTACGATTTTGCTTCTCATTGTGACGTTACGTAAGGCTATTCAGCAGTATTGTCACAGCGAAAAGGAGTACTAGTTCTCACTTATGTAAATAAGTAAAATATAGCAACAATTTTATACTTAATATACATAAAAAATATAAAATAAATAAAAGAATAATTATAACAATATTTCACAACTATTGTTTGTATCATGTGCAACTTGTATTATTATTTTCTTTGATATCCATTTTCCATAA
Source organism: Teleogryllus occipitalis (assembly GCA_011170035.1). Classification (NCBI taxonomy): domain Eukaryota; kingdom Metazoa; phylum Arthropoda; class Insecta; order Orthoptera; family Gryllidae; genus Teleogryllus; species Teleogryllus occipitalis. Next base: position 88,126 of record BLKR01008967.1, read on the forward strand.
ATGTGGAAAAATCGAAGGTTCCATATTTCTGATATCTTATATGATGCTTGCTTGTTATGCAGCATACCTAACACTATTAGCAACGTGATTGCTGTTGCGATTGCGAATAACGCTTAGTGTAAGAATTTCAGGAAACCTGAATAATGTTTTAATTTTGCATCCGTAGTAATGTATTAAATATACCAGTTTCTATTAATTGTTTAATATTTCCGACACCTTCCATATTCGTAATATCATTATATATGTAAGACTGTCGGAATTAGATACAGGTAGTTGCTTTATGACATTCGTAACTATTAGTTTTTCAGCAATGTGTTCAGAATTGAAGTAAAACCGTATGCGTAGGACGGATAGAATTATATACGTTCGCTAAAACACGTGAGTTGCGCTGTCCGTTCTGTCCCAGCTGTTGGGCAAGCGGGCCACTGTGCCACACGGCTTAGGCAGCGGAGGAGCGTCGCGTCGGCTCCTCTGCCGGCGGATCGCGCGCTCTTGAAGACGCCACGGGCGGCCTAAGAATAGCGCGTTCGGCGGGGGCTGAATGCGGACTCTTCCCGCCCCTCCCTCCTGCCCCTCTCCCCATCCCTCCGCTCCCACCTTCAGCCGCCTATCCGTGCACCGCCCGCCCCCTCGCCCGTCTCCCCGCTCGCCTCCTCTCCCGCCCCCTCGCCCGCCCCCTCGCCTGCCCCCCGCCCGCCCCCGCCCGCCCCCGCCCGCCCCCTCGCCCGCCCCCTCGCCCGCTCCGCCCGCCCCCGCCCGCCCCCTCGTCCTCCCCCTCGCCCACCCCTCGCCCACCCCTCGCCCGCCCCTCGCCCACCCCTTCGCCCCCCCCTCGCCCGCACCCCCCGTCCCCTCGCCCGCCCCCCCCCCCCCGCGCCCGCACCCTTCCCGCCCCCTCGCCCGCCCGACCCGCGCGCCGCGACCGAAGCGTCACCGACGCTGTGGGAAGGCTTTATGTCGAACCACACGCGCGTCGGGATGCGGGAGTTCAAAAGGTTTCAAAGATTAATTGTGTCAGAAAGTTTCCGGTGCGTGACGTCGGGAAGAAGCAACTACGACTACTTTACTGTCCAGATTCAAATGCTCTGCGATCCTGGAGTTCTGTGGCGTAAGACTGTTCCCATTCGACACCTTCGTCGGAAGAGTTGAGATTCAATCCTCGCCTTTAGAGTGGAAATTCGATCGCGGAAAATCCTGAACGGATATTTTGGGAGGGGAAATAAAACTTGGGATTCAAGTCGTGGCATGCCGTGATTTGATTCGAGTCGTGGCATGTTAAGAGAACCTTGGAGTAATCGTTCTTTAACAGCCAGCGCATTCCAACGTCAGTGCATTTCAAATCAAGTAGCTAGACGGAAGTTGGTTTAATAGCCTACACAGGTCAATTAAGTTGAAATAATTAAGTTCCTGTTCCACAAAGCATTGTTTCATACTTTTGTACGTAAATATTTTCTTTATTTGTTGTTTCAATAGACTATCGATAGGTAAATAATATATGACACCTCGAGCAAACTCAATGTTGATTCAACCTCTTATTGTGGTACACTTGTAGTACAAATGTCAAATGTACAAATCTCACATCGTTAGTGGTACAATATCAATAAATATCCCAATTATCACTGCAATTACATTGAAGAAGAGCACGTATACAAAATTTATTTGCCCTAATGCACTAAAACCCGACCTGAAAAACGCAGACGAAGGATTTTTGCGTTATGAGCATTGTTTGTAGATGCAACCAATGTATTGTTTATTTTACTATGGTGACATTATTATTGATTTTTATAATTTTTCTATATTGGGTATGAAATGTCACGCCGTGAGAAAATATTATGTTCAGGGGAATGAATTTACTTCGTATCTCCCGGTAATGAAAAAAGTCAGTAATTGACTAATTATTTTTATGCCAAATAGTCATTAAGAGTAATAAAAAATAATAATGCTATTAACAATTCTGTATGCAATAGAACAGTAAGAATGTAATGAAAATGTAAGCTTCAACAAAAGATCTCCTCAAGAGACAACTCGGACAATTGACTTGTCAAAATACAAAGTTCATTACGATTTCCGTTCCTTACTATTAGGATTGGATGACTGATTTGACGTATAAACGATAACTATGTTGACACACGGATGATGATGGACCAACGCTGAATGGACAGGAAAGGGAACCCCAAGGAAACAAAAGAACTACGAGAAAACCCGATTGATGAAATCTCGATCGTTTTTATTGTTTCTTCTTCTTCTTCAGTTTTTCTTATTCCATTGAGGAATCCTAATTTTGTCCCCTACTTTTGGTTACGAACACTAAATGTAGATATCTCCCACCCAAAAATTTACATATAGTTCTTGTTTCTGCTTTCTACGTTAAGTATAAACATGAATAATCTAATTGATAATAAAATGTACCTTTCTTGAACACTTTTCTTCCTCCACAACATTCCCACGGAGCGGCCGAAATATCAGTGCCCTAGTACTTGGAGGTAGCGAACTAGTGTGCTCTCGATCCCACGCTACATTAGATTCCCTAAATACCGAGAGTAGCACATTCCTGTGTGCCACCGATTCCACCATTTTAGGTAGGATAGTTTGAACTTTCCAATATAGTGTGCGGGTAGTAAATTTTGGGAGCCATCAATGCATTGATAATCAGTATTAAAATGCTCGAAAATCTTCATCATGCGTCCAATTGTTTTTATTTCTCCTCAACGCCTGAATTCTGCCTGCCGCAGTAATCCGGTGAGAAGACGTTAAATGACGGTGGTGGTGTTAAGGCCCATTCACAATGCAATCACAAACATAAGCATAACACATAGACATAGACATTAACACAAGCGAAGAGTTGGCGTATTCACAATGTCGAACATAAACACAAGCAAAATAAGTTTCTATTGGCTATGAAACGCAGCACACGAATCGACACGAATAGTTCGCCTATCGACTTCGATACTCGATTTTGAGTTAACGAACTGTGATTGGCTCATTCCTTATGTGTGACATAAGCATAGCACAGAAGCTTGAAGCTTGCAAGCTCTTAAGTTTACGTCTTAAGTTCGAATACAAAGGAAGATTCGCGTCCGGCTAACCGTTGCATTGCGCCAGCTCTACGCGAAAAAGGTCCGTTTCGCAGCGGCCGCGGTGCGGGGCGGCGTGTCTCTTTGCGCCCGGGCGCGGGGGCGTGGCGCAACCGCTCGGGGCCCGCGCGCCAACGGCTCCAACGGCCCCGCCGCCAGAGACGCCACCCGCGCCACCCGCCGCGCCACCCGCCGGGAGAGGCGCCACCGCAAGACGCGGGACGCTGAGATTCCCCGGCGCCGCCGGATGGTTCCGCGGCGGCTTTTCGGAAGCAGTTGCGATGTCTTTTTTTAATTTTTTTTAATTAGTCAAAAACAGTCAAAAACTGTATGTGGCGTATGGGGGAGAAAATCATCTGCGCACGCAGATGTTTTAGAATCCCTTCCCAACAATTTAACTATTAATAGTTCAAAGATTAATAATAATAATAATAATAATAATAATAATAATAATGATAATAACGAATTAAAAAAAGCGAGAGATTAACATTTCAAAAACTAGATATTTTCGTTGCCAAATTATATTATAATTCAGCCAAATTATATATTTGCCTGAACTATTATTTTCCTTAAAATTCTTTTATATTCTTGGAAGTAGACGTGGAAACCGGGTGATACGTTATGATGTTTAGAAATAAAGTAGAGAGTACGTTTATTTTTACACGATGTTCTAATTCCTTGTGTGATCCAAGTATTACGTTTTCGTGAAATGTTTAATTTTCAATGTCAGTTACTCCTTTAATCTTTAACTATTGGTGTGAACATGCTTGTCTTTCCAATGCTCGCACTCCGGCTTTGGTGGCTCAGGGCATCAACGAGTGTCACTGCAGGGCGTCTGGCCGAGAGATCCTAGAGTTCGAGTCCCAAAGGTGGCAGGTTTTTGACACTAGAATTCAGCCGCTGTCTGGAATTCTAGCGGCCGGCCGCTCATATCCATAGATTTCCGACCAATACTAGGCGAGTGCCGGAGCAGTATACAAACAAATAGGTCACGGACCACACGCGATCTTTCCTTCCTATTCGTTGTTCTATCCTCACCCCTTACTTAAACGCACATATATACAGCTATGCAGCTACCACATCTCGGGAGACCGGTTTTCCCGGCTGGGTAGTGCCCCGCTGGTGGGACACATGCGAAGTTGGAATGTATCTAATTATAAAACAATTGAGTAGTTTTCGTCTGTTGAGTAGTCTATCTTTAATACTTGCCGCATTGTCCGTAACTTTCTAACTTCAGATTCTTAAATAAATACCAAATAACGCACTTGGCGAAAAGCCCGTTGTTATTTGAGAACCAGGTCTTCCTGTGAACCAGCAATGTGTAAACATAAATAATAATAATAATAATAATAATAATAATAATAATAATAATAATAATAATAATAATAATAATAATAATAATAATAATAATAAAGAAAATAAAGAATGCTTTGTAGCGATCTCTGCTGTTGGTCTCCTCTTGCCCTGCTCATTGCCAGCGTTGTGCGGCGCGCCGCGGTCCCTCCGTCGCATCCCTCTCTCCGCGCCGCCCCCAGTTTCCGCGGTGTCGGCAGCGGCTGCGACCGCGACCGCGAGCGGGGGCGTGGGCGGGGGCGGAGTGCGGCGGGGCGGGGGCGGCGGGACGGGCGGGCGCAGTTGTCGGCTTGAAACGGCGCGCCGTGTATCGCGGGGGTGTATCGTTGGCCTCGTTTGTCACGGGCGCGAGCGCTGGCGGGGGAGGGGCAGTGCAGACGGGCAGGGAGCAGGACAGGGTGGGAACGGGGACGCCGGCGCCGACGCCGACGAGGGCGTGTTGCAGCCGCCCGCTCCGAGGACAAGTCCTCGTCCCCTGCCGCGCTCTGGACCCTCAACCCCGGCTTCCCCGGTCTTTTTCCCTCTGACGCCCAACAAATTCTGGCTTTCAGGAGAGACGTGGTTGGGCACACAACTACTGATTTTTTTTGTTTATTTATCTATTTGCTTATCTATTTATCTATTTCTTTATTTGCTTATTTGCCTATTTATTTACTTATTTATTTTTTATTTATTTATTAAGCTATTTTTCGTAAAACATTGTAAGATAAGTCCTGCAGAGAAAAATATAACCTTGCATGACTTTACGATATTATTTGGGGAAGAGAGTAGCTGAATTTAGGTGTAGATGAATTACCACAGAGTTTGGTAAAAATGTTGGCGATTATCGTAGAGCACTCACTGATGTCCATATTCGAACTTTTGTTCTCCGGAAGAGAATAGCAGTAGTTATTTTCATGAAATACTTGTTGAATAAATGAAACTGACGAAGAAAAATCAAATATTGTGTTAAGGCATGTTTGCTCAGAGATTATAATTAAATTCAAATATTTATATACTTATGTTTAAAAAGATAGTTGCAGTCTGGATCTGACATTGTGGGCGAGATAAAAGCCCAGCCTCCAATTAATATCCAGAAAAAAGACAAGCAACCTTCTCGTCATTTGTTTTTTTTGGAGTTTGGGAAACTACCGTAAATACACGTAATAATTTAGTTTAAACGACTTAAAGCAGGAGATTTATGCTGCAAGGCCAGCATTTCAGCTTAAGTACCGAATACATTGTTGCTTTAAGGAATGTAATCTTGTACATCTACGAACGTATGCGGAAAAATAAAATATCTATTGTGTTACACAAGTCATCAATACAATTTAACTCACTTGAACGAATTCAGTACACTAGAAACTCTTTGATGTCGAATTATTTACGTCGTGCTTGTTAAAGCGTAGTAGACATTTTAGTAATCGAATTTTCTCTGCGTCTTGCGCAATTTACTCATGAATACATTCGGATCGAGAAATCTCCTAATGGAATGATCGTGATCAGCTTTGCAATACATGGCAACACGAGGTAGAAGATCGAACACTGAGTGTCTCTTGAGAATACTTTTGCTTTTACAGAAGATTGCAAGTTGTGACGAAAATTTCTAAATCCCTTATGTGCTTTACGTGTCGCGTTTCATGTATTTTAGAAACAAAGATCCCTGTCTCTCTGAAGATGTTTCTTATTTCTCAACAAGCACACACATGAATAGGTAGTAGGTACGTAGTAAATTATAAAAATTAAACAACGCCAGAACTCTATTTGTCTTTGTCAAACGAATATATCAGGAATATACTGCAGGAGGAAAACGAAACGCCTTGTTTTATTTTTACAAATAAAGTTATGCCCTTATTCCCGGGTTGAACCCCGAAACCAGAAATTTATTTAGGACCCACTCATCCTTAAATTATGCCCCTCTTTCCCCACACGCGCGAGCCACGCGGCACACATCTGGGTGTCCCGACGCCGCTGCACCCCAACTCGTCTCGTCTCGTCGCCGCGACGGCGACGGCGTTGTGAAGATACGTTGGCATGTGCGCTATTTTATGTACGTCGGCATTACGGGGACGACACGTCCCTCGGCGAGGCTCCACACGTACGTATTTCCCTTTAAGAACAATCGTAAATCAGATGTACTTGAAATACCCCTCCGCGGCGCAGTTATAATTTACTCCACTTTACTACGGCTTTTGAAAATAGTCGCTGCAAATTTTTGCGCACGCGGTTCTATATTTGAGACAATTCCCCCGAGCGGTTTCGCCCGTCGGTTTGCGTGTGAATGTAAGAAGATGAGCACACGCGGGATGAAAGGAATTATCCGACGAGGTGCGCAGGCTGGCGGGTGTGGGAGGTCACGATGTTGTGGTGTTGCTGTTTAACTCCGCTGCCCGAGTGCCGGAAATATTGCCATGGAATTCCGATGTGAAGCGGTCTGCGTCAGCAAATAAGTTAGGTGCAATAAAGTCACGGCGCGCTGAGGGTAATTGTAAGGCTAGATTTCCACATCGGATTATTCGTGGTCAATTGGAATGCTCTATCCGAACAAACCGACTGTAATGCATAAACGTTCACGCGAGTTTTCCATTCCAATCGTTCTTCATAATTTGTCATAATTGTGTTTTCCGCTTCTATTTTAAGCCTTTCTCGGCATTTTCGCAAAGTATGACTGTGGAGCTTGTCCGTTTTCTACTACCAGTTCCCTAGGAACTGGTAGTAAAATTCTTAGAAGGCCTCATTGGGGGATATTGACGTGTTTGTTGTTTGAGGCTACTAGTAACACAGGTAACCACAGGCTGTGTCTAAGTTAATATACTGCACAAAAGCCTTGAGTACTGCCAATGTATTAAGAGTTCTCTATTTACCTCTAACAGTAGTTGGAAATTACCTTATTGCTTATTTCGGTTTGCTCTTGAATCCAATTCCTCAGAGGAAATAACTGAGTATTGATACTGACAGTGGCTGCGGAATGCCGACTATACATGCCATGCTACCAACGGTGTCATGTTTCCTATTTTCCCAGAGTTTATTTCAATGGTTTGAAAAAAAATCATTCAGAATTTAGCACCACGTTAGCAACGCAGATGTATGCCTCGTCAACTGCATAATGAGTGAACATACCCCACGTCACACAGAGACCTTCAGCCTCAACGACGCTTCCGCGCGTTGAACGATGTTGCTGTGAGCTTTTGAGTGATGTGTTATCGTTGCTCCGCGCATGGTGAGAAGAAACCGGACGTTTAGGCATCCGTCATTCTGATCTCTCTTCTTTCCTCTCACATCTAACTTCCACGTTCTCTTGGGAGTATTTCTGTCCTGTACCGGAACACCAGCGTCGGAAATGTAATGGATTTCGTAGCTCCGTATGAATGTTTCTGTTTTACTTTTTCTTCTCAATCTTTTGTTTCGCGACTTTTGTTTTTATAATGGTTTTTGTTCTTCTATTTTGTGTCTGTTTGTTTCTTTCCTAATTTGCTTCTTCCGCTGGTGATGCTTGTTCTTCGCCTATCCTGAGGCACTATATATGCCAATAAATTTTTAATTAAAATTCGTGTTAACTTTATGGCTGTGTAATAGTGTTTCATGTGACGAAACGCATACATGAATACTTTTTTTTTCATCGACTGTCTCGAAATATTTTCCTAGAAATGGAAAATTAATCATAGCTTTAGCGTTTGTGAAGATGTAAACTCTGAGTGTTTTTAAAGGTTGGTTGGATTCTCTTATAAATACTATTTGTGGAGACATTTCTTCGAAATAATAAATTTGTAGTTAAATAGTTTTTTTCCATTTTATATTTCATGGAATGAAAATTATTTACACATCAAATGCAGTTTCAAAATTGAGAATATATTAAGGAATATTGTTTTGAATAAGGATTGGTGTAAAATTGAGGAGCATTTTATTGGACTGTAGGTAAGAACAAATATTTTTTCTTACCTGATTAAGTATGGTAATTTTGCGAAATATGTCGTTTCCATAATACCTAACTTTCCCTCATATTACGACACAAATAAATAAAAAAAATAGAAATTACACAAAGGCTAATTGACGTGTATTTTTTCATTTATATTTTACAATATTTCCCTACTTTATACGCAGACGTAGTCCGTAGCCACAAAACGACCTGTAAGCATAGCCCTCTCGGCTGTAAGATTATCCGGGGGCGTGGAATATGGAGTGTAAACCGCCACACGGCTCAGCTCTGCGTGGCCCTGCCCGGCTCGTCCGCCGCCCCGCGACCTGTCACGAGCAACAAGTTGGGGCTGCGCTGCACGTGCTGTAAAGCGCCGGCGCTCGTAAACACCCGAAGCAGCTGCGGCGGCGGCGGCGGCGGCGGCCGCAGCCCCGGAGACGACGCCGCGCGCCCGGTCATTCCGCGCAGGTCGCGCACGGGATTGAGGTTGGCTTAAAGACAGCCAGGACGGGGCGTCGTCGCCGCTGCCCTTTTTGGAACGATTCGTCTCCTTGTAGGGCCAGACCGGCCCGTAATCTAGGGTGGTCGGACATCAACTGATGTCACTGCAGTGCCTCTGACCGAGAGGTCCTAGGGTTCCAGTCCCGACGTCGGCAGGATTTTCGACATTAGCTAGATAGCTAGTTCGAGTTCTGTCTGGACGAGAATTCTAGCGGCCAGCTGCTCAGATCGGTAGTTTTCCGTGGGTTCTCCGATCGACACCAGGCGAATGCCGGATCCTTAACAAATGGGGCACGGACCGCGCGCGATCTTCCCTTCTTCTTCCTTGTCCTATCCTTATCCCTTATTTACACACACAGAAACATGCACTCCACTACTACACATGCCGGGAGACCGGCCGAGAGTTTACAGCTTGTCCCGGCTGGGACGGTACCCCGCTGATGGGAGATACCTGATTGGGAAAACCAGAAAGCCGACGGTAACTCGGCACCTGGTTTCACCATCTAACGGAGGAAGATCACCGCCACCTCCCGAGAAAAGGCACACACTACACTTACGGACTGGGCGCATCACCTTAGCAGTTGATGCGCCCAGAATCATCCATCCATCAATCAATCAGGGATGTCGGACCGCTCGCTTTTCATCTCGGGGTAACGGTATCCGAATCTCAGTCGAACCTTGTGGAATTTGTGATGGAAAATGCGGTATCGCGTACGGTTTTTCCGGGGATCCCTCATTTCCTCTGCCTCTTATTTCACCTTTGCTTTATCATCATTCATGTCAATATTGTCATCTTTCATCACCCATTCATCAAATCCCCGGCATGGCCAAGAAAATGTAGATGTGAGACACGTAATGACAGTCACACTTTTAGCGCTCTGTAGCGAGTTCGGTGGCATGTGGTTGGTGTATCAAACTGTTATATCTACGTTTCAATATGATCGAAGTCGGATCATGTTGAAACATGATCGAAGTCGATCGGAAAGGGTGATCTAGTTTGAGTTTTAGGCTGAATTCATATAGTTCTATTTGGCTCTATTCGTCTTCTGTTAGTATCGTGCCCTCACATCGATGTCGTAATGGTTTCCGAAAAACCCCTTCGTTCAGAGGAGAAGCCGACTATCGCATACTTGGTGAAAAAACCGCGGCATGACCGCAAGACAATTATACATACAAAATTTGGTGGATTATTGGACTTTCTGAATTTTACGTATTTCTCTAGGACATTTCTATACCAATAGTCCCTTGACAATGCGACTTGCGACATATATTCAAGGTAGTGTGGAGACAATATAAGATGTGCAGAGTATTGTGGTAATATTCTGGAAAAAATATTTCTGTTACATCATCTTGAGAGCTTCTTTTGCGAATTGCTATATCGAACGTTCATATATCTGTTCTTCCATTCGTTAATCCGTTCGTCCGTCGTAAGTACTGGCCTACTTCACAAATAATCAGATGCTATTTTTGCTTTGATTGAGAACAATGACCTATTATTCTGTCAGACAATCTATTAGTCAATTAGAAACGCACTATTACATAGAGAAGGACATTAGTCTCCTGTTTTCAATATACTTGTCATTGCCGATGATAAGTTAATGATTCTAAAAAAGAGTAAACAACTCTTAATAAATGTCGAATGAATTAGGGTTGAAATAATACATATTACAGCTGGCGCCTTCTATTCCAATCGGGGTTTTGTTCTTAATTAACTGAAGTAATCATACAGGACAATATTTAAAAAATATTTCAACCTTCTTGAATTTACCAGGTTAGTTCGAGTTGTTAATGCGAGAGCAATAGTTGAATCATTGAAATCGCAAATAAATTTTGATGAAACGATAATAGTATAAGAAAATCCCTAGTCAGAAGAAACTATGAAAGTATTGTGACTTCATTAGTTCATAAAATCACTATTGAGGACGGGCCAAAGCACTGCAAACTAGTGCATCTGATTTTCAGCGTGAAAGATAATGAATGAATCCTTTTAATTGTAATTAAAGTACGTGGGCTTATGAGGTCTTATCTGGGACGGTAGATGAAATTGATGGATAGTGATGATATGATGTGAATGAAGAAACATTTGTGCAATAAGACTGAGGGTACACGTAGAAAACTGGCGGGAACACGCTTCATCCACCACAATTCCCACGTGCAATGGCCGCGATCTGAGCAACGATACTTGGTGGTAAACAAGCATGGTATGCTATGCTTCGTCCTGAACGTATAGAAAAGAAAATGTAGCTGAACCACGCAGAAAATCTCGAAGCGCTATAATTTCGATTGACAGCCTGCCCCCTCATAAACGTTGGCTGCCGCCGGGCAGGTCTTCAACTTTTCCGTCATTCACTGTAGTGTCGCCACGCGTGCTCTTTCGGTGATAATACCAGATGTGCCCAGTTTAACCACGCGCATATGACACTAATCGCGTAGCGTCAGTTGCCTGTTGCGTATCCTTCAATTGCTTTGGCATCCAGTTTTGCGGAGATGAGACGTAAAGTTGGTCGATGATTCCCTTCGCCCCAAATTACTTATTTTTTGTAACGCGGTGCATCTTTAGAGGGTTTTGCCACTGCTGCTACTGTTTTCATCGCCTGCCTCCTCATGTTCTTCTAACTTGTCGCCTCCTCCTCCACCGCCGTCGCCACCGCCTCCGTCAACCGATAGAGATGACTCAGGGTATCAACTGATGTCACTGCAGTGCCTCTGAGCGGGAGGACCTGCAGTGCCTCTGACCTAGGTTTCGAGTCCCGACAGTGACAGGATTTTCGAAACTAGCTAGATAGCTACGTCCGATTTAGTTGCTGTCTGGAGGAGAATACCTGTGGCCGGCTGCTCTGATCGGGAGTTTCCCGTGGTTTCTCCGATCAATACCAGGCGAATGCCGGAGCAGTACCCTAACAAACGGATCATGGACCGCGCACGATCTTTCCTTCCCCGTCCTTGTTCTATCCTCACTCCGTACTTACACACACTTACACTAACATGAACTACACTACCACACATGCCGGGAAACCGGTTGGGAGAGCTTGTCCCGCCTGGAGCGGTGCCCCGCCGGTGGGAGATACCTGGTTGGAGAAAATCCAGCTAGCCGACAGGTAGATCGGCGCCGGCTCTCACCATCCAACGGGGAACGATCACCGCCAGCTCCCAAGGAAAAAAACATGCAATACACCTACGGGAGTAATGATCTTAGCAGTTGTGCGCCCGGAATTACTAATCAATCAATCAATGGCCTCATCCACCGCCTCTACCTGCGCCTCCACCTCCCCTTCTGCCCCTGCCTCCATCTCCGCCTCGAAGCAGGCTCTCGAGGAACACACTGAAGGCGCGCGCGCGCGCTTTCGTGGCTGCCGTCGAAACCGGCTGCGCGCCGCCGCCGCCGCCGCCTCCGCCGCCAACAAGGCCGGGCGGGGCGTGCGCAAGGTCGCGTGCGAAGGAGACCTAACCGCCAACGCCGCCGCTGTCGCCGACGACGAGATGTCCCGAGTCGCGTTCCTACATATGCCTCGGCCCCGCACGTTCTACCCGGCTCTCTGCGACGATTCTCCGCTAGCTTTACGCGCTATCGATGGATATTAAGACGGCTCCACACATTCGGCATTCGCCGAACAGCGAGCTAGTGCTCGCCCTATCCCGAGCAGCTGACGTGTTCAGCGAATGTTCGCTCCCTTTGATGTGTCCAAAAGACCGACACGCGGTGGGTAGGGCGAACCCCGAATGTTCGTCACTCGGCAAATAGCAAGCAACTCATCCACACTATTCGACATTCGGCGAGCGGTTGCTGGGTGTTCGCCGAATAACGAATGTGTGGAGCCGCCTTTATGATAAGGATCACACTAGGTCGCTGATTTTGTCATTGCCTTCCCCTGAATACTTGATGGTATGGGTAATCATGGTAGTAGGCGAAAGATGAGAAAGGAATGAGTATGATATTTCAGATGTGATATGTTGTAGTAGGTGAAACCAACCACGACGCAACAATGTGGTGAGACAACCCTTGCCTTTGGACCTGGTGAGGTGATGCTGGTCATCAGCTGATGTTACTGCATTGCCTCTGAACGAGAAGTCCTAGGGTTCGAGTCCCGATAGTGGCAAGATTTTAGAAACTGATCGAATACAGCCGTTGCCTGGACAATAATTCTAGTTTAGTCTTGTCTAGTTTTCTGTGGTCTCTCTGATTAACACCAGAGGAATGCTGGTGCAGTGTCTTAACAGAGGGGTCACGTTGCGCGAGCCATCTTTTTCTATCTTCCTTGTTCTATCCTCGCTCCTAACTAAAACACGCTTGCATGCCCTTCACTATGAATGGGGAAAACCCTGCAAGCCGGTATGTTCGTCGGAGACTAATCTCACAATCCAGGGGGAAGAACACCACCATCTCCACAGGTACGATAACATGTACCACAGGTACGATAACAATAACCACAGCATTTGGTGCACCCAGAAATACGAAAAGTCAAATTTTTTAAGTGTTGTCTGCGCTATTTCCCGTCCTCCAACATGGTGCTATTCATTGGAAAAATTTGTAAGCCTGTGTTCCGTATGTGTGACCTATTAATATTACTTGTGTTCCGTATATGTGACCTATTAATATTACCTAAAAAATATCACGATTTGCAGCATGTATTCATATTTCTTGGATTTCCTGCCTTTGTGTCGCGTGTAATTTGAATATAACATTGAAAATACTATTCAATGAATTATTGCTATCATAAGCAGGACCATTGTCCATATGTAATTGTTTCGCTGTTTCGGGATCGTTTTTTGAAACGGAAGTTTAAAATTACATAATGTCCTTGTTTCAAGGATAACTTTTTTATGCTGCATTATTTAAATTACTTTGTTGTCGATCACATTACGTATAACGGTTGCATTTTATGTTATTTAAATAAGTGAATGTTTAGTAACTTTTTCTATCGCTTATGCCTTAAGCTGTAATACACGAATTATTAAATTTCTCTCTACGACGGAACCAACGATTTGGCAACTCAGAGAAGTTCAGTTAGTATTATGATAATTTCATGAGATTTTTAGACATAATGCGCCCTTAGTTGAACAAGTTTCTGTCTTTCGTCTAGACGGGGCACATTTATATATCTCATATCAAACCAGATGGTTTCGTGTGGGAAAAATACATTGGGGTACGTTATCGACTTGCTTATCATGAATAATTAGGAAGACAACTGCAGCAATTTGTACTCCCTTAACTCTATCTGACATCACTCGTCGAGGAATACGGGAGTTAAAGAGTTGTCTTGAAGTTGACTAAACAATCTTCTTCGTATCTCCATCCTGTTTAGAAGGCGTTGGGCAGCGACGCTGACAGGATCGTGACTGAAAACTCGCTGCACACTTCAGAGTAGACTCGGATAACCCGACATTTTTCACTCACAAACTGCCTCGTCTTCTATTCTTGTAACTAACTATATCGTATAAATGCAACAGCCTTTTCGTAGAATCCACTTATTATCTTAGGATTGGCGCTGTTTTGTTTCCCGGCGAATCCAAAGGAAGTATTTGAACTTCGAATATTACGAGTAAATAACTTACTATATTAATTCTCTGTGCTTCATACGTTTTATTGTTTTAATTGGGGAACAGTGAAGAACCAAATATCTGTACTGTTTGTCATTAGAAAAGTGTCCAGGTCCGATTCACTACGTGCTTGAAAGGCGTCACACGAACGACTCAGTGTTCCAGGCGACTGGAACATTTGTGGCTGGAAAAGAGGCAAACAGTGTCGAGAGCATGCGTCATCCTCCCCTACATTCAATCATAAATTCTAACGTCTTTGGATCTTCCCAAAACCATTTAATCATTCGTCCAACTTACTCATCCATGCGAAGACATCCACAGCACAGTGTATATGTATACTGTAAGCTGAACTGGAGGTCAGGAATTCGCCAGCGATTAAACCGGCAATGGATCTCATGAACGGCTAACGTATCAGTCCCATATTTCGTGCAGTTAGTCACTTGAATTCCATACGGGGATATCAATGATGGCGATTATGCAATTAAAGATAAACGAGCTACAATAGTAGCAGGGAAAGAGGAAACGGAGAAGTTTTAATTTCTGCCGCGGATCCGTGTTGTCCATCAAATATTCTTCATAGCAACAGGGCCTTAAGGCTAAGGCCCGGTAAACAGAGGTAGAAGGAGAACCAGCTTGGCCCCCCCCCTCCCGCGCGCAAACACACACACACACACACACACACACACACACACACATGGGGAGTGCGAGTTAACCACTGCATACGGCGTTCGGCGTGGTGGCGTGGGACTCTCGTTTCCGGCAAATCACGATCTCCCCGCGCCTACGCCACTCCCGCCTCCTCCACCACCCCGCCTCCGCCATCACCTCTACCGCCGTCACTAACGCCACCACTGTTACCGCCACCACTGTTACCACCGCCACTGTTACCACCGCCACTGTTACCACCCCTACTGTTACCACCCCCACTGTTACCACCCCCACTGTTACCATCCCCACTGTTACCACCGCCACTGTTACCACCGCCACTGTTACCACCGCCACTGTTACCACCGCTACCACCGCTACCACCGCTACCACCGCCACCGCACCACCGTTATCTTCGTCACTGCTTCCGCCATCGCCACCACCACAGCCACCGCCGGCGCCAGCGCTACCATCCCCGCCGCCGCCTCTGCCTCAGTCTCCGCCACCGCTGCAACCACCCCAATTACTACCACAACCGCCGACGCCACCATCACCTTCATCTCAGACTCCACCTCCAAACCCGCTTCTACCTCTGCCTCAGACTCCGCCTCCGATTTCGCCCCGCCCCCACCTTTGCCTCCGCCTCTGCCTCCGCCTTCGCCTTCACCTCCGCCTCTACTTTCCCCTACGCCTCCACCCCGCCCTCGCCAATACCACCGCCGACTCTCTACCGCGGCGTTCCCTCGCGCTAATCTCTCTACGCCCCCGCGGCCCCCCACGTTCCGTCGCCCGCTCCCTCCTGCTTCTTTTCGCCCGATGCAGCTTCCTGTCCCCGGCCGCGGCCGCCTCGCCGCCCCGCCCCGCGTCGCGCGTCTTCTGGTTTTCCGCGCCATTTTCCCCGTCGTCGCGCGCCGTCGTGGAAGCGCCGCCGCCACTGCCGCCAGCGCCACCGCCCACCGCCACGCGGGTCTGCATCCGGTGGGGCGTGGCGTGTAACGGCGCGGGCGGCGGCGGCGGCGGCGGCATCGGTGGCGACGGCGGCGGCGGCGGCGTCAACTCGCTTTTGTATACGTGTGCGGAGCCCGCATTCTCTTTCCCCCTTTTCTGTGTTCCTCCTCTTCTCTTTTCTCCTCCTAGTCATAAACTGTTTATTTCCTTGCGCATTGCAACGACTTCACTACGGTCTATCGGTTTATTCGAGTTTCTCTCTAGTTTAAATGTACGTATTTGTTTCCTACGGTTCCTTTTCTTCTCGCCTTTTATCTTCGTGTATGCTGCTCTTTATTTCTCGGTCTGTTTTCTTTTATTTTTCAGTTTCTCTTTTCTAGCGGGCCTATATGTTGAAATCTTTTTGCCCCCGTACCTGCGATCGTAGCTATGCGATGCGGCTTTTTTTTGTTAGCTCATTAATTCTCCTCTTCCCTTCTTATGTCTTGCAGTCGTTTATTTGTTTTTATAGAAGAGACATTATTTATCAGTGGGCTCTTTCTACATCGTAAACTTTGGCGTACACTGGTTATCTATTTCGTTTCATTTTCGTTTGTAGTTTCCTCTATTATGTGTTTAAACTCGTATTTCCTCTTAATCCTTTCGCTCGGTCATTATAATACTTTTCATGCTTTGACTCACGCTTTTAATCTCTTTATGTTCGGTCGTTAGAGAAGGATAGAGGCGAAACCATTGGGTAAAACCAACTGTCCCCCGCAGGTCTACTCGGTTCTGTCACTCAGTTACGCCTGTTGCACCAGTAAGTAATATCTGAGAGCTAATTTTCCGAGTCGATGATTGATATGCATCTAAAAAGCACCTTGTTGTGTGATGTAGCATCTACCTATAACTCGCGTGATTATATCTAATTTGGCATCGAGAGTTAACATCATTACAGAGGACGACGCGAAGTTAGCGGACAGTTGCCAGGTCCCTCTCTTGTGAAGGGAAGACGGCGTGTCGTAGGCCGCGGTGGCGGAGTCGGGGCAGAAGCGAGGGTGGAAGCAGGGACATGGAGGGGGGCGGAACTGGGGCGAGGCGGCGGGATCAGAGACGCGATTCCCCTGCGGTTGTCGCTGCAAACCGCACCCGGTGAAGCGGGACGTAGCCCCGGAGGACATGCCCAGCGTCTCGGCTGCCGAAGACCCGTGCGCGCCCCACGGGTGCTCCGGCGCCACCCCCCTTCCCCAAGCAACCCTCTATCTGCGGCCACGCCCCCGCGCTGCCACCTTCACGCTTGCCCCCCGCTGTTCGCCCGCTGTTTCCCAAACCCCTGCCTACCCCCGTCTGCGTCCGCTAACCGTCCCTCCTCCTCCCTGAGGAGACACGCCCCCGAAGACCACTGCAGACCCCCACCCCCGCGCGGTCCTCGTATTTTCCTCTCCGATAGCGCAGGGCCCACGCGTTTGGATATTATTCCTTCCATCGCTATATTTCGACCTCCTTTGCATTCATATTGTTCCGCAAGATGTACGTCACCAGACCGTCCAACACAATGCTAAAACAATACCTTCACGACGACCGCAAATCCCCTTTTGGTCAGCGGGTTACCCCGTCGCCTGACCATCCCTATGTTCTTCTCTGGTTGGGCGTTCACGTCTTCAAGGTAAACTTCAAACGCCATGTCAACTGCTTAAGATTTACTGCTCGGTGTTGCCGCCTCCGAAAGACGTCCGGGTTGCGCAAGGACGCTGGACCCACCTGCGGCGCCTCGTCGCATTCATTAGTGAACTGATGGGCCATGGAATTCTTCCTCACGCCGCATTGTATTGTGTACTCCCCAACAGTCCAAACAACTCTCCAAACATCCCGAACTCCTCAAGCGACATCCCGCCTGTATCATATTGTACGATACAAGTACGCGATTTGAGAATAGAGCAAGACTTTTAGAAGAGGCAAATTTGAAGTGTTTAGTGGCCAAACCACCCTTTTTGAATGCAGACTATTGAATGTTTCTCATGCATTTAATTTATTCTACTCTATTTTCCAGGCATACAATTTTCAAAATCAAAATAATTTTTATTTGTAGGAAGTGTGATAATTATCGAAAATTTGCATTGCATTATGAATTATCATAATTCATATTAGTGAAATATTTCCTAATTTCTTCTAAGGGGGAAACTACGTCTTCGATATAAATATATGTAAACTTCGATATAAACACTTGCGCAGGAAATATTAATCAGTTCTTTGAACGTCTTCATAACTCTCTTTAGGGTCATGACATTAGATCAAAATCTCCAATATCAAAGCTAACTGATGACACACCTCGATGTTTACCGATGAGGTACCGCCGTGCTCTGCAATACAGCATTGATTAGTTCCGTTTTTTCCGCAGCAGACTCAAACACGGTCGGTGCTCATTGGTCATCAAGCACAATCTCACCCTCATTCAATCACCAAAGAGGACGAACCGCCTTGCTCCCCCGTCCCAATTACTCCCTCACCACAACCGCACGGCGCATCTGACGCCACGGAAAGCAAAGCCCCTCGCGATCTCGGATTCCCCCTCGCGCCCCCGTCTCGCGTATCCGCCCGGCGCCTCGGCCCCGCCCCCCTCGCCGGCCCCTCGCGTCGTCGACAAAACGGCGAACGCGCCCTGCCCCTTCGCCGCCGATCAGCATTCTCCCTCGCACCTCGGCGGGGCCCCGGTCGCCCGCCCCGCCCCCTCCCCAACCTCCGGCCTGCTCCCGGCCGCCCCCGGTGTCTCACTCCGCGTCCGACCGAACATCGGTGCACCCCCGCTGCCGGCCGCCCCCGAACCACCCCCGCTCGCCTCCGCCCGCCCCCGATCCGCCGCGGCGGTGGAAGCTCCCAGTGGTACCCGGCGACGCCGCCCGGCCGCCGGACCGGCCTTCCCTCGCGAACCAAGATTAACGCCGTCCCGGCGTGTACGAGCGGTACCTGGCGACGAGAGCGGCCGACCGCCGTCGCCGCCGCCGCCGGCCGGACGAACGTCGGCGCGCCGGTCAGACGCCGCGGGGCGGCGGCGGCGGAGGCAGCGGTGGCGGCCGTGTGCTGCACGCGGCGGTCGTGATCTATGGCGCGCCATGTGAACAGGAGGAGCCTCGACGGCCGCCGACCGCCGGCAGCGGTGGCGGTGGCGGAGGCGGAGGCGGAGGCTGCAGCGCCGAGCAACGGAAGGGCTGGCCCTGTTCTTCAGCCGCGACATTGGAAGGGAGGCTCCGCTGCTGGCTTTACGAGGCCGCGGCGCCCCCATCCCTCGCGACCGCCGCCGCCGCCGCCGCCGCCACCGCCACCGCCGCCCCCACCACCACCGCTTCCGCCTCCGCCGCTGCCACCAAGTATCGGTGATTGTTCGTCGCTGCCGGTGTCCCACCCCGGCTTGTCCCCCTCCCCGCCCACTTTCCGCGCGGTCTCATCGCGCCGGCGTTCCCCACGTCCTCTACATCTCCTCCCACTTCTCCCCCGCGGCCTCGTCTCCTCCCCTGTCCGCCGCGGCATCGACGCCCCGACGAAATATTGCGGCTTGTCCGGACATTTAACCGGCGTCTGCGACGGCGTCGTCGACGACGACCGCGACGGCGACGACGACGACGACCGCGGCAGCGGCTCTAGCAGAGACGACGACGACTGCAGCGGGGAGGCAATGGCGACGACGCCACTGCCGGTAGTTTGCGGCCTACAGTATCACAGCTCCCAAGTTAGCGCCGCGGACATTAAAGCAGCCGAGGCAATCGAGGGCGAAAAATTTACGCCTGACACCCTTTGCAGTTTGCAGCGCGCCGCGCTACTACTCGAACACAAATAAATCTTGCCATAGTTTTCCCCTCCGCTGCCTCCCTCGTCGCCTCCGCCCCCGCGCCCTTCCCCGCCGCCCCCGCCCCCGCCCCCCGACGCCGCTCCAGCCCCTACGCCGCCGCCGCCGCGACGGTCGTTCTCGCCGAGGGCCCCCTCTTAGTATCTTCGCGCGCTCTCTCTACCTCCGCACTTAAAATAAAACTAGGAGCGGAATATATTGAAGGGATTTGCATTACTTGCATCGTGCTCAGAGTCGCGTTGCGAGCTCAGCCGCGCGGAGCCGTGCCGATGCGTCGCGCGTCGCTTGAGCTTCATTCCCCGCGGATTCTCCCTGCGCGCCAACGTCCCTGACGAGGATGAGTACCATGGGGAAGGGACACAGTTTCGGGATGACAAGGCAATACACACGCGTGACATTCGACGGAGTGGTCATTTGATTGGGCGACGGAAAATGGGGGAAATGATTCCTGCTTGCTGGATTTGTTACTGAAGGGGGCGCCTCGTGATGAAATTAGATTGGGAAAAACCGGGACTTTAGGGTATCAAAACAGCAAAATCGCGTTATCGTCTGTGTTCATTGTTTATTACTTCCGTCGCTTGAACTTCATTTCCCTCCGAGTTTGAGTATTTGTGTAAATTTGTAGCCTGATATGATTTTACTTATGAGGCAATAGAGAAGCGGACTGTTCTAATAATTTATATTTATTAGAGCCTTGTTGCATAGAATTTCTTTATATACCGCATGATGCTCATGAAACTGGTGATGGTTGACCATTAAAAGTGATATTTAGCATTTGTGAAGATTTGTCTAATTTTTCGTATTTCTGTTAGGTCATTAAATATAGTGTGTAGCGCAGCCCCTGGAATTCACACCTGCCTCATGCATTTTGCCTCTCGCTGTCTTCTGTAAACCGTCATTACCAGGCTAATGTGTACTGTCATTATTACAGCCACCGTCTAAGTGTATGCCATCTCTTTATTTCCATTACTTCGAATGTCCCTGACCGCCGTCCCCTACCCCACCACAAACTTTACTATCTCCTCCGATCTCTCCTTCGGCATTACCTCCATCGCTTCGAACATCGAACTTTTAATGACTGACACGTCGCGGCTCCGCCACTCCGCCACTGTCACTTCTGCCTCTTTGGCCATTTGTTATAATGAGGAAACTACCATTCTACTTGTGAAATACGAATCAGTCGAATTTAAAAATTATCCTTTGTCAACCGGTCAAACACGAATAATTCACATTTGTTTTATCGCTGAGGGTTTTCCTATCTCGTTTGGCCATGCACTGGTAGGCCTGGGTCCGGAAACTGCCTAAGAGGAGGCACATGTAGAGCGAAAAGTGCTTTTTTTAATTTAAAAAAAACAGCTTAATTGGCGATGATTATAACGTGTTTCTCATATTATACAAATATTTTAAAAAATAATAACGTAGAATAAATGGTTTGTGTTAATAATTTTGCGTAGTGAATGAAATAACAAATGCGAGGGGAACGGTTATTGAAATGTTTCTAGATTCGAGAAAGAGGATAATGCCATGACTTTAATGAACAAGAAAAGTGACACATCTCAAAAATTCTTTTTTCAGAACGGTTGTAACCTGAGCTGAGTCAAATTTGCTGCCCAAGGCAAAACCTTTTAGACTATATTTCAGCGTTCCTGCAATCTACTTGTATAAAAATGTACAAGTAACCATTTTTGAGATGTCATTTGGTATGTTCCAACTCGAGGTGACACCACCTCCCCAGCCTCCCCCCTGGGATACACTCCGTGTATTAGCAAGTTCGTTAGATGGATATTAATGTTTCGAAGGAAATAGAGGATTTGCTACATGTTTTCTCTTCTCTCCGACGTCATATCCACAGATTTCATCTTCATGTTCGTCAACCGCACCTTCCTCACAGATCTGCCCTCTGATTCATTCATCGTATTCACCCCCGAAGTTACCAATACAACCTTCAATCCAACCGCAACGAACCATCTGCTGTAAGGCTGGTCCATTGTGCCACCCTCTGTTCCGTTTTGTTTTCTTGTTCTTTCTCACCCTGGATTCCGTTGTATTGACTTGTCGTTCAAACGTCATCTCAAATTCACCTGTACGGGTACGTCCCGTTCCACCTGTTTTACCTTATTATTTTCCTCTTTCTTCTCCTCCTTTTCCTCGCCCTTTTCTTTTCGTTCTCTCCATCATCTTATTTTCATTCTATTCAGTTTTTGGTCCCCTCTTTTCTCCTCCTCGTCCTAGTCCTCCTTGCTCTCTCCCGCCCGCTGCCCAGCCATCGCAATCTGCGTCCTCCCAAGCCATCTCTACCACCAGAGTCGCCACCGATCCACCTGTTCGTGTACTTCCGTCTTACCGCCTCCATATCTTCCTTGGTCTGCCACGCGCGCTCTTCCTTCATCCTGCCGTGCCCCCCCATCCCCGAGCCCATCACCCATTTTCGCCATATCCGCCGCCGTCGCCACTCAACGTCCATTCCCCGGATCTCCACGCCCGTGAACGTCCATCGCGCCATCAGATCCGAAGAGGAGCCCTGGGGTCCTGGGAGGCAGTCCCCCTTGAACGTAGAAGTGTTGCAATGCCATTACTGAAATTTTTATTTCGCGTCTATTTAAAATTAATGTATGAAAAATTGATTACATACTATTAATATTAGTACATTACAAAAGATAATTGCGAATAATGGAAATCGAATTATACACTTCTCCTCATTCAGTTTTTAAGTGATTTTTTACGTTAAATATATAAATAAACGAAGAAACGTTTACGAAACAAAACGATTTTACAGAAAACCACACACTGTCCGACACGTGGCCTCACCTTGGATTGTTTCTGGATCCGGGTCTGCTGTATCGCGTTCCCTTTTTCCCCTCTCCCACCTTGTAGTCCTCCTTCTGCTTCTCCGTCCCAACTCTCCTCCGCCACCGTCGCCTCCGGTTCGTGTTTCAGTCGCGCGCGCGTTTTGCGGTGCGGGCGCGTTTCCGCTAGCGTGTGTTGCCTTTTTGCGCTTGTTTTCCTTCCCGCGTTTCATAACATTTTTCTTTCGCCCCGCCGCGCCCCGCCCCCATCGCCCACTTAGTAAATTTATTTGTTTTATTGCGTGGCGTCTTCTTTTGAATCTCGAACTCTCCCCTTTTCTCCCTTCTCGTCGCGCGCCGCGCCCCATCGCCATCCTGCCGCTTCGTGCGTGCGCTCTGAGGCTTCGTCCGCGTGTACGCGCGTTCGCCGGGTTTTCCCTCTCGGTTGTTTTCTTTCTTAATCGTCTCCTTTTGGCCGTTCCTTGCGTCTGTGTGTGTGTGTGTGTGTGTGTGTGTGTGTGTGTGTGTGTTAGTGTGCGTATGCGTTTCGCCGGCTCCTTCCTCGGCGTTTCCTCTTCGCGGGGCGGGCGGGGAAACCAGAATATGCTTCGCCCCACCGCCGGCTTTTCTTGGCTCGCGCGCTATTTCGGGCCCCGAGCCGAGCCGAGGCGAGGCGGGCCGCTCCGCGCCGCGCCGAGCCTGCCGCGCCGCGCGCGGGCGTAAGCCTCCGGGTGACATCTGCTCTAGGCTAGGGGCCCCTAGGATACGCGCGCGTCCGCCCCGCCACGCCCCGCCACGGCCCCGCCACGGCCCCGCCACGGCCCCGCCACGGCCCCGCCACGGCCCCGCCACGGCCCCGCCGCGGCCCAGCCGACGCGCGGCTCGCGGTTGCGACACACGCCCCCCAGCCTCCGCTGCCCGTGGGCGGAAAACGCTGTGTGTTCGCCCTGATTTGCTCCCCGGGTTTATGTTAAACGGAGTATGGCGTGGGATGGGGGGTTAGCAGACGATGGTGCGTGTACTACTTACGGTAACCCAAAGAAATTCAGGTGATACGTGAAGTATTATACCGAAAACCTTTATTGAAATATTAGCGTGTAGGAAATGTGAATACTGAAAACTATAGTTAATGAACGGATGCAGCTTAAGCAATGCATGATTGTCTTTGCTCTGTTACGTGCATTTTATTGTAGATATTCCACCGATTCGAAGAGAGTTAATTCAAATACTGTAACTCATTGTAGTTCAACCAAATGTTCATGCTAGACATTTCGAGGCCTTAGCCCCGAATTATGGGATTTATTTGAAAGAACAGTACTGCTTGATGCAATTTCAGGATGGTGTTACGTCGAAATGTAAATTTGGATCCGTTAAAAAGTTAATTTTAATTTTTCTTTGTAATTTTAATAAATACTCATTATTGTGACCATAAAAATTGTTTTAAAAATTAACGAGCTCAATTCAGACAATTCATCTCTAAGACTGAATGGCTGGAGGTGCGCTGACTGCACTGTTTCAAACGAAGGAACTCGAGAGTTCATTATCTTATGTTTTCGGATTCACTTTAAGCCATGGTCCTAGCCTCTAAAATTGTGCCTCCAAAATTCTCCACATGTTTTATTTGCCTTATGGCCTAATAATATTTCAAAAATTTAACGACAGATCGTATGTGTACAAATTAAAATTAAGTCATTATTTTTAAAATGTTGATTGTTGTATAGGTTTTATGAAAAATATTGTTGCAGTCCTTATCCTCCTTTTCTGCGATATCAAGTTACATAAAATTAAGGTCTTTTGAAACAATGATTAGAAATACAATGTTTGTTTATTTTATAATATAATCATTAATATAAACTTCATTATTATTAACATTATTATTGTAATCGTTTAAAGTATATGAATTTTTGATACAACTAAGAAAAACTCCCAAAACACCCAGATCATCATGTTATGTAATTTTATTTACGCCTTTTGTTTTCTGTCGCTTGAGCCGTTGGACTGACGCCAGGTAGCGAAGTGGTTTGAAATAACAATTGTACATTATCTGTGCTAGTGGACAATACTGGTACACAAAGATTTCCCAACTTCGTTTTTCTATATCTACTTCTTTCACTTACCAAAGTTTCGCAGTAACTCGCACTCACAGTAATGTAAAGGTTTTCTCGACTATAAAACCGAAATTTCAGAACTCTACAGAGTCGACATATGGGAAAGGGGTTCGAACGGTGCGGTCTTCTAATTTTCAAGGAACTATTTCACTTTCTTGTAGTTTATCATTGAACGTAAGTTCATCGTTGAACGTATTCATCATTGAACGTCTATTGCTTAAATTTTATGCAATTCTGCGCCTTAATAATCACCACCACCATTATTTTTATCACCTCCGCCCTCACCCATGCCGCCACGACAGCCGCCGTCACCTCTGCCATCCACCACGACATCCGCCACCAACGCCACACGACCGCCACCGCCCCCAACCGCCGCCGCCACCGCCCCCAACCGCCGCCGCCACCGCCCCCAACCACCGCCGCCACCGCCCCCAACCACCGCCGCCACCGCCCCCAACCGCCGCCGCCACCGCCGCTACCGCCAACCGTCACCACCGCCTTCACCTCCTCCACCGCCTCCACCGCCGTCACCGCCTCCACCACCCACGCCACCACGGCCTCCATCGCTGCCAGTGCCGCCGCATGCGGGAAGTCCCGGTAGCCGCCCGCGTAAATATCCCGCGCCCGCAGCGCTGTCTTCGACGGGCGCGCGCCGCCCTGCGCCGCGACCGCCGCAGCCGCAGCAACAGCCGCATCTTTGCGAGCGTCGCCGCCGCGAATATTTTACGATGGCCTCCGCTAATGGCGGCCGGCCCGGATAAATGACGTAAAACGCTCATCGCTCGCGTCCCCCCGCCCCTCCCCCACGCTCCGCGCTCGGCGACCGAGAAATGTTTTCGGCCTCGTCACCCTCCGCTGGGCTCCGCTCTCTCGCCCCCGCCCCCGCCCCCGCCTCCGGCCCCGTCCGCGCGCCCGCCACCGCCACCGTTTAGCGCGGCCGCTGTCACGATGGCCGGGTGACGAACTACGCCGTTTTGCGGAAAAGACGAAAAGTGTTTTCGGGAGCCGATGTAGTATATTGGACAATTTTGGAGAGAGGTCCGCTCGTGATGGGCGGACATTGGGCGCCCCGAAAGTGGCTGGAGGGATTTTCGTTCGGTTTGCTTCACCACGGAGAATACTGATTTGTAGTCAGAAAGGATGTGTCGGATGACTTATTGTTCACTCGTTGGTATTTATTATTTAACGGTAAAAATAACAAAAAAATGAATGTGTGACGGTTTGATGGAGGGAAGACTAGTTGAAAGCCCGGTTGAGATGAGCAATTCAAGTTAGAGACGTATTATTTGACTTCGTTTTCCGACGATGATAATATATTTCTCATCTTAGTATAATCACTTTCTACCAGACAGTTATCATCTTCGTCATTTACCAAGTTGCGTGCGTGTCAAATACCTCGATATTTCCTAGATGCCTGAAAGGTATATGAATCAGTTAGAGCAAAAGTTCGAACTTTATCCTTCAATTTTATTGCGCTATAACGTCATCCTACGGAATGATTTCCCTGAGATACTGAAGTACAGGCATCGTTTACTTCCTATACTTCTTCGTATCACCTCTGCCCGATCGTCGAACATCCCATGTATGTGTCGCACCCCTCAGAATGTAACGCTGTTGCGCCCTTTCCTCTCTGACCGACCCCGTAGTCACGTTATATCTTCGAGGGCCCCCTTGTGCCCCGTTCACCCCTCGTTGACCCCAAAGTCGCCCCTGTTTCCAACCAAAGTCTTCATCTCTTCGTTGTTATTCCACCCTCTGTGACCCGTTTACCGCCCCACATCCGCCTTCGTTTTCTTTAACAAGCCGATCTCACCCTTTACCTTGGCATTCGCGGTCGCTTTTGGTGATTTTTATCTATTTTTGCTGACTTATGTAATTCTTTCTCCTCACACCATCACCCTAGTGTTTTGCCCTTCCTCTTCTGGCTTCCGTATCCTCGATATCCCTTCGCTGTCCTCCCTACTGATTCTCGGTCTGACCCTCGGGGCGTCCTCGTCCGTGTGTCCTTCCTCCGCGCCCATATCCCCCTTCATCAGTCCCTCCTCCGGGCTCTCGTCCCCCACCCCACCCCACCCGCTGTCGGCGCCGGCGCCGCCTCCGCCTCCGGTTTTACTGCTTCGGCGGAAGGTCTCGTAAATCCAGCGAGGGCGCTGCGGCCATGTAGCGGCCCTGCAATTGTCCCACTCAGCGTATGCGACTGTATAAGCGCGGGACGGATTCGGAGGCGGTGACCGCTTAGCGGCGAAGCGAGAACGCGAGCCGAGGAGCTGAGGTTGCGGAGGGCGATGCTTGCTGGGCGTCCACCCACGACCGCGGCATTCCTCGTGTGGAGCGCTTTTCCCTCCGCCTCCTTCATGCTGATTTCGCGTCTACCCTTCTCCACGCTTTTATGTCTCGCTTCTCTCCCTTTCTCTTTCTTCTCTCCCACCATCTCTGTCTCTCTATCCGCCACTCTCTACCCCTCGTTTACTCTCACCCCCTCTTTCCCTCTCCCTCTGTTTCCCTCGTTCACTCTCCTCCTCTCTTTCACTCTCGTACACTTCCTCTCTCCATCTTCGTTTATCTCGTAATTTGCAATATTATAATATTATTTTGCAATTTTTCCATGTCTCTTTCCATTTTCTTTGCATTGCAATTCTTCATTTCGTGTAAGTTGGTAGTTTTTTTACCATTACTCTCGTCTCTTCTCGTGCAGTACTATTCGTTTCTCTATTGTCTTCTGTGACGTCACACTTCTTTCCTATTCCTATTTTCTCCTCCTCTTCTCTTACTATTTAACGGATCTTCCTCGCTTTCATTCTCCTCGTCCTCTTCCTGCAGTGTTTTGTTTATCTCGTCCTTTTCTTCCTTTTTATCTTCTGTTCTTTCACCTCCTGTTTCTCTTCCTGCTCCTATTCTGCAGTAACAGGCGTCCTTTGCGAACCACCCGGTTGATAGCCACCCGGTTGATAGCGCCGGGCCGTCTTTTTGTATAATTGAGGGGAAGGGCACCGGGGTGAAAGAATCGCTTTGTTTTTGACTGGCGGGATTTTGGAACACCATAAAGGAAGAGTCGTGTTTATCGCGGTTTTATGGTATCGATGGAGGGAATGTGACACGATATCTTGTCCCCAGTTCGGTTTATGTGTGTCTGGTTTACTCACGACTGTGTGTTTTACATACTATACGAAATTGCCTTCAACATATTCCGGGTTTTTGGTCTAATTTTGTTAAGGAAACATTCGTGATGTTTGTTTTTGGGGACCAGCACACGGGTGGAATTTAGATGAATTTCTTTCTTCTGGACGCCACGCCTGAAACTAAATGTCTCAACTCTGAATCAACAATATCTCCTGAACGACTGCTCTTAAGTCGTTAGAAATGGATTGTTTATTGTTGACAGTTTTATGAATCTGACTCGTTCTGCAAACACTTTTCTACGACCCTTTTTATGATATAATCGTCCAAGAGAACTTTAAAAAATTGCCTTGAAGGAACACTGAATGACCAAATGATATCCACCAATTTTTAAAATTTCCAAGTTTTCCGACTTTCGCTATTGCCCATACATTAAGGTAGCCTTGTGTTGGAGGTTATTGTATTATGTGTATACTAATTTTAAGCTTGCATATTCTTCTTCGAAGATAGCAAGGTCTGAGATTTATTCTTATTGCTATTTTAATATACCCATAAGCCTGCAATTAATTGTCCTTAAACGAGAATGTTAGCTTGTTGCTACTCAAGACTGACCTCGAATCGGTACTTGGTTTAGAATTACTTCTTTAGTTGTCTGGTTTTAACGCATACAACCCGATGACGGAATGTTAGTACATCCTAGTGGAAGTGTGTGGAGATTTACAGCTGTTGTCTGTGAATGCAAGGTCTTGAAAATTTACCAGTGTCATAAAGAAGTAACCGTAAAAGTATTTAATATTGCTTGTGATAAAAACCATGGGCTGTACGTCCGTCCTATAAAAGTTAAGCTTATTTACGGTAAACAAGGATAAAATGAGCTCTGTCATGAAATCTGTTTGTGAAAGATCTCTTCATAACATTCACTATTTATGTCTGTTACATCTATTGCTAAACGTTATAATGACAAATACCTTGATGTAAATATTAGTTTTACATCTTCTGTTTCATTTTAAATGATAATATTCCTTTTGTCTTCTCAGTGTTTGTGTGCTATTGTCATAATTGTTGATTATTCTCTGTATCATTTTCTACACTGTATTATCAACTTTTACGAAAAAACAGTATTGTGACCTCAACATCTTTCCAATTAGTATTTATTTTAGACGTAACGTGGCATCGGATATTAAAAATGAAATAGCGGATTTTGGTTTTATCTGATTTTTTGGTTACATTGTTATTAAACGAGGCGTTTCAATCAAACGTTTTCGTTCCATTTTCTACATATTTATCTTTTTTGGTAACATTCTTCATAGCCTCATGAAGGGAAGGAGTTCAAATCCAGCTTATTCCCACCTAAAATCTGACTAGATCATCCCGTTCGCATCAAATCGCATGCAGGTTTTTATAGCAAACGCTTGAAATACACTGTTACTCCTTATTCATGTTTTGAGCATACTTATTTAGCCCTTTGAATGCAGTGAAGGTACCGACGTTGGCAACTTATTTCATAGAATACATTTTCTAATAGAACGAAAATGACTGATATAAAGCTGTGGCGCTCATAAATATAAATTATGTACTAATGTGCAAACTTATCGAAATTATAAATAAAATTCTATCTTCGTTCCTACAAAAGTAAATGTTCGTTTATTTATTTTTATAGAAACCGTATGAGCCACAAAATGCATTTTCGCTTGGTCCCCAGGACGAGATGCGACACGAGTCACACGAGTTAATACGAACGTAACTGATACGATGAGTAACAATTAGTCGAGGAAGTACATTCATTTTAGTGTGTTATGGCTCAGATAAGTAATAACTACCTACAAAAATCCACATTTGATATTCCAATTTGGCCAGTTTTGCAGGAGAACGTTAATATTAGCGGAACATATTATTTCACGGCAAAACATAAAATTCCCTACAAACCATCTGATTTGTGAACTGGTTTTA
The DNA here is from genome assembly GCA_011170035.1 of Teleogryllus occipitalis. Taxonomy (NCBI): domain Eukaryota; kingdom Metazoa; phylum Arthropoda; class Insecta; order Orthoptera; family Gryllidae; genus Teleogryllus; species Teleogryllus occipitalis. Next base: position 117,861 of record BLKR01008967.1, read on the forward strand.
TAAAATTGTTACAAATGAAAATATGCCTACGTTTTTCCAAAGAATTGTCTCTGAACAAATTTAATTATTAAAATACATTTGTTACTCTGAAACAAAGTCACAACTTGATATTCTTTACGGCTACGGAACATAATTCGGCGAGAGAACGTGTCCAAAAAGGTGTCAGGGAGGTGACAATTATGAAAATATACCAAATTTTCCGAACATATTTAAATGGCAATTTTGAGACGTTCCTTTTTTGTACACCGGCGACAATGGCTAACAGCTGACACCGGCGCAATTTTGAGACGTTACTTTTTTGTACACCGGCGACAATGGCTGCGATAAGCCCCTCCCTCCGCGGCCACGAGCGTCGCACGTTGTTGAACGCACCTTGCTCGGAGGGCCGGCGGCGCGCGGGGTGCGAAGACTGCAGGGCGGGGGCGGGGCGACTGAAGGCAGCGCGCGCGTGCGGGGGTGGGCGGGGCGGGCAGGCGCCGGCGCGGCGCGGAGCGGCGAGTCGTGGCCGCGAGGGGGAGCGCTCTCCGCACGAGGGCGAGGCGGGGCGGCGCGGGGGCGTGGTGAGGCGGGGGCGGGGGCGGGGGGGGCACTTAGGCGCTGCGGCGGGCCGCGGCGCCGGCGTGGCGCGTGCTGTGGTACGCCGCTGCCGCCCCGCCCCGCCCCGCCCCGTCCCACCCCTCCTCGCTCCCATGCTGCTCTCGGGGCAGCCGGATAGGAATGTTTCGGTGCTTGATTCGTTCCGGGGGGTTCGTTCCTAGTGGTAACAAATTTCTAGAGAGAATCAATTTGAGCTACCAAATTTTTTGACTTTGATTGCGGTATCGGTAATTTTCGAAAAATGATATAAAATGCGAGGGGATCTTACAATACGAGTGATACAATTGTCGTACTTCATGGTACAAAAATTGAGGTTCTAAATGATTAATTCATAAACTCAACAATATTTTATTGTTTTAAAGAATTAAAACCATATCATTTTAATACTTTCTAATACATTTGATGGTCTTTTATTTAATATGTAATACTCTGAAATTAAAAATCCAGTCATGCTATATCTCTTTATAGATGAAAGAAACGTTCATGTGAAAATCTCTTTTGTGACATTGAAGGCTAGGAAGGACACAAACCTTCTAAAAAGAAACGCACATAAGTATTTGAATGTTTCTTCCTCGATCCATAGAATTTTCGAATTATTTCAATCGATAAAAACGCTTCCCTGAACAAAGAGATTCTTTCAACATCAAAAGAACTGCAATGTTCCAACGGCACCGTGACTGAAGAGCGTGTTTTGTTGATATTTCCTTAACTTATTGACGATACATCACTTTTTCCGGAAGAGTTTCACTATTAGAATAATTCTTTTCTGTATTTATTTAAATGGAAATTTGTGTAATGAAATGTCGTTACTTTCTCGGACAGCCGCTGAAGGATTCTGAATTCCTTTCCTGTAGGTTCGGTACACCTAGTTTGTCTCATCTAGTTTGTCTAGTCATATTTCCCTTAATCATTATCCTTAAAGTAGATGACAATGTAGTAGAATTACCCGAAACCACTAAAAACTCGATTGACAAATGAAATTTAGCGGTTCAATTGAGTCGGAGAAGAAACTAGGTATTTTATGAAGTGCACGCAGGAAAACTAGTAGGGAGTTATTAAAAAAATACGGTCGCAAGACGTATTTTTATACTTTCATTCTACATTCTATTTCGATCCCAGCCTACTTCCTGATTTGAACAAAAGGGATGTTTCCATTGCCGTACAGTGCATGCGGCGGAGACTGCAGCCCCCAGTTGTTAGGTACCGCGTTTCCTCAATCCACCATTCTCATCCTTCCTCAACCGCTCACAAATGCTCACCACCACTCATAACCTCGACAACCGCTCATTACCGCCCGCAACCGCTCATAATCGCCCGCAACCGCTCAGAACCGCCCGCAACAGCTCAAAATCGCCCACAACCGCTTAGCACTGCCCGCAGCTGATTATAATCGCCTGCAAACGCTCGTAATCTCGTGCAACCCCTACAATTGAGACCGAACTATACAGAGCAGCCCAAAATCGCCAACAACTTCCTTCAACTACGTACATCGCCTAAATCTCCAAAATTCACCCAAACTCACCCGAACACACGAACAACAGTCCCGCCTTGAACAACGTACAATCACCCCAAACCACTGTACAACCATTCAAAACCACCCAAAGCCCCCTCTTAATCGCAGTTAGCTGTTACTAGCAGGTTCCAGACGACCCGAATCGCGTCTGGCTGCCCCCACCGTACTCATCGCCCTCACCGCCCTCACCGCCTTTACCGCCCTCACCGCCCTCACCGCCCTCACCGCCCTCACCGCCCTCACCGCCCTCACCGCCCTCACCGCCCTCACCGCCCTCACCGCCCTCACCGCCCTCACCGTCCTCACCGCCCTCACCGCCCTCACCGCCCTCACCGCCCTCACCGCCCTCACCGCCCTCACCGTACATACATACCACTCTCACCATCCGCTCCGTTCAACCATCTAGACCACACATACCACCCCACTATCCTCACCACCCTCACCGCCCACACCGCCCACCCGCCCTCACCATCCGCTCCGCCCGCACCGCACCGCACATACCACTCTCAGAAATTTCTGCATTACTTTTAATGAAAAGTACATGAAAGTAATTACCATATACGTAAATTAAATTTAATATACACGTACAGTAACTTTAATGTACAAGGAACATTAAAATTCATGTACGGTTGTACATTAAATTTAATATAATTTCTGACAGTGTACCCTGACCATCCTCACCGCGTGCACCGCCCGCTCGCCTACACCACACCGTAAGTACCACCTTCATTATCCTCACCGCCCGCACCACCCGCCCGCCCACACCACACACACCACCCTCACCATCCTACCACCCTCGCCGCCCGCTCCGCCCACACCGCCCCGAGCAGTCGACTCCGACCAGCCCCGAGCGCCCGGCGTCCCCTGCAGCTCCCTTGAAAGCGCTCCGTGCGCCGGTTTTTGCTTTGTGCGCGCCACGCCAAGCGAGGAGGAACGGCTCATTGGTAAGAAAGCGAGGTCGGGCGGCTTGTAACTCAAGTAGTGTGCTTAACTGCCGCGCGCTTCCGAAAAAGGGCTTTGTTTTGGAAATGAGTGAAAATTGCGAGGAAATGAATTTGCCCGGCGGACGTTCGACGTTTTTGCCCCGGGGACGGGAGCGCGCGGAGAGCACGTTAATTGTGCACTGTTATTGTTAACTTTGCCTCCAAGCTCGGAAGTTTTGCTACGCCGTACACTATTTGCGTCGTGTAATATATTTTTGTCACTAAAAAGCTTTGGAGTCTAATAAATCACTATATTTTATTAACTCTATCGAATTTGTACTTTTTCATTTGTAGTCTTGAAAGTTACTATTGTCTTATAATGTCATGAAATTGGAACGGCAGATATTTATTTAATATATGCCCTGTTTTAAAGAATGTCTTTTGAGTATCCGAAATCATAAATCCTCGAGAAAAATCATATTGTGATTGTTGAATGGTATGAGAAAGTAATATTGGTTATTACAAAATAGTGATATTCGATTCTTAGTCTATATTGATAACATACTGATATTCTTGTATTTTATAATTCATGTACGTACAATGGAAAAATCATGCTAGCATGGAATGGATTTGTCGATTGTATTGTTGGTATATTCATTTTTTCTCATGTTTAATGGATATTTTGTTGCAATATACGAACGTCAAATACATACTCTTTTTGATAATTTTATTTTTCGCCTACGTCTGTGTTAAATTAAGTTAATGACATGTGTGATGCGGATTCTATTGATGAAAAGATCCGATTCCTCCTATCAAACATCGTGACTTCTCTGGCAAGCAGCTTGAATTTAATGGACGTACTGCCGTGCACTTTTGATGTCTGCTGCCTCGTCATTTTTCTAACTCTTGTATTAGCATAACAGCATGAATTACACCTAGTTACATTATCTACGAACCATCATTTTTTATTGGGTAAATGCAAAATACCAGTTCGGTAAATGGACTAGAATAATCTACTAGCAGTTGATTACATAATGTAAACTGCAATACACATTATAAACCCTAACAATTTACACCGTTAAAGATAACAATTGTGACTAATATCAACTGAATGTATAAGTTAAAGTGGACTTTAATAGAATTCTGGGGAACAGGAGATAGGAAACTACGATATTTCGTTTAACTCTTCGATTATTTCACTTATGAAGATACTATCTGGGTACTAATTACAATATCTCGGCCACTAACCTTGAACTAATAAGCGTAATAATTATTTCACCCCGTTGATCTTAGAAACTTTCCCGTTGATCTTAGAAACTGGGAGCGTATCTGCTACCATATCCGCTAGCCTACGGCGCTCCCTTAAGCCTGGACCTTCCTTTGACTTTTGAGCTGCCGGCTCTGGGCTATCTTTTGCGGGAGCAATGGTAGCCTACGAACGGACGGAAGTGCGTTTTGTACCCGTATGGCGACGGCGGCTGCGTGGGCGGGCGAGCGGGCGGGCGACGGCGGCGGCGGCGGCGGCAACGACAACGGAGCAGCAGGCTCGCGCTTCGCCGCCGCCGCCCGCCGCCGGCACCGCCTCCGTCGCCGCCGCCGTCGCCGCCGCCGTCGCCGCCGCCGTCGCCGCCGCCGTCGCCGCCGCCGTCGCCGCCGCCGAGGAGTAAATCACGGGAGCAGGCTCTACCGCCTTTTGTTTGCATGCCAGGACCCGCCGCTCCCTCAGTTCCCCGCAGGCTCAGGAGGAGGAGGAGGAGGGAAAGGAGTGGGAGGGAAGGAGGGGAGCGCCGGAGAGAGAGGTAGAGGGAACGGGGAAGGGGAAGGGGAGAGGCCGCGAGGAGAAAAAACAACTCTCCGCCACGATTTTGGGAAATGTTCCAAATGCCGAGTGTGTTCATAGCTAGCCCAGCACTTTGCACTTGATACAGTGCGAGGCGGAGGTGCGGCGTGCGGGGCACGGAGAACCTGGGGTGGAGTGGGGTGGGGAGGGGAGGGGAGAGGACAGAGGATCAGAGGGGTACCCCAGTAGGCGGAAAGCGGTGGACGGGAATAGGAGCAGGAGAGGGTTTCGGAGAAGGCGCGAGAAATACGGACGATGTCCGGACCCAACGTGGAACTGATTAGGCAAAATCTGGCCGCCTATGGTGTAAAAAATGTTACCATAATGACTCCGAGATGTTGAACCCATATTATATCTGTTCGCAATTTATCATCTCAATCGTAATCTTTCGATCAGATCGTTTTTAGGTAATATAGTAATTGACGTGAGAAATATTTCAAAAAAATTACATTTCGAAAGTTGGTTCCAAAATTTCAGTTATTTAAACAATAACTCAAATTTTCTAAAATTGCGCAATTAGAATTTTGCCACAAAAATCAAGAGTATAACATTAAATTATTAAAAGAAACAGTGCGAGTATTTTGTGAACTTTTGGATAATACCCAGTTATGGAAAACACGAGCTGCGTATAATTTAAATTAGGACTTACGATCTTACGTGTTCCGATACTGCCTGGCTAGTTTGCTGAGCGATCTCTATGATAGAAAATTGCTTCAGGAAAATAGAAGAGAACGCATATAAGGTGTGTTTTTTTGTAATAGACGTTTGAGATAAAATGTGAATTACACTTTAATTGTTGCAAATTTACACAAATGCGTTGCACCTGCCTATTGTAATAAACACGCGCTACGCATTTTCATAAATATGGAATAACGAAATGCAAGGAGTCCAACAGACACAATTATCTTACGGCGAAAACATTAACATATCTAGAACGTTTCTCATAACTGGACTAGGTCTCTCTTTTTTATATTACAACTACAGTTTTCCACTGAACTAATTTTAATGAAACAATTTCTTGCCAGTTGCCCACATCCTCACTCGGTCCATCACTACTATACTTTACCAAATTCATCCGTAACAATCTAATGCATTTTGCATTGCGATAACTAGCATTGGCTCATCAAACTTCATCACCTCGATACCATCAACTTGTCCAGAACATATCTCTTGCCGTCAGCTTCTACAAAATTGATGTAACGTTTTCACACATCTGAACCGCCCTATCATACATATTCAATCGACGCTTCTGGCACTACCACGACTATTGCATGTTTGTCTACCTAAATACAATCATTATTGAGAATACGTACACTATGACTAACAACCTTGGTCGTGAAGACCTCAACAAGACTACCACCGTCGTCTTAATCTTGATTATCATAACAATCACCAGGAATAATCACTTCCACCAACCACAACCAACCGTCGCCACAATCTCAGTCATTCACCGCAATCACCACAAACTACACCAATTATGGCAACTACCACCACTACCAATGAAGGCCACCATGACCATAATCACCAAAACAACCACCGTCACCCCAACCTCAACAATCCTTCATTAACCATCAACACAACCATCACAACCAACATTACTCGCCACAAACCCTACAGCTAGTATTGACACTACCCCGTCATCATCCAGCGTATGCGTCGCCAACCCCGCCTGCCCCATCGCCGCCCGCCCCGCCCCTCCACACCGTATCCACGCTTGCGGCGCCTTCGCGATTCTAGAAGCTCGGCGGGAGCACCCCGTTGGGGGAGGAAGATTGATGAGGCGGTGGCAGCGGCGGCGGCGGCGAGCGCACGGCCGAGAACGCCCCCCGCCACTCCCATTGCCGGCCCCGCCGCCCCCACTGCACCCCGCTGCCCCCCCGCCCCCCGCCCTCCCTCGCCGCCCTCGCCGCCCCCCGCCCCTCCTCGCCCCCACCGCCGGCCCGCTAGCCCGCCGCCCCGCCGTCCCCACCACCCCCGCCGACCCCGCTACCCCCGCCGCCCCAGCCGCCCTCGCCACCCCGACGTATCTGCTGCCCCCGCCGCCCCTATCGCCCCTACCGCCCCTGCCGCCCTTGCCGCCCCCGCCGCCTCCTGCCACTGCGGCTACGATATCTCGGCCACCGCCCGCGCACGCCGTGTTTTGTTTCGCGGTCGCCGCGGTTTGTACGCCCGTCTTGAAGAAGAACGTTAATTGCCGCATTGAATACGTTCGCTGTCTGTCTGCGGCGTCTTCCCTTTTTGCGTTGTTTCTGCCGAGAAATGACAGGCGTCGAGACGAGCTGGAAGATGATCACGTGGTACGATGTGAAAATAGAACGGGTTTCTGTACGCTTCAGCGGGTAGGTTGCTACTCGCTTTTGTGTCGGTCTCGGAGCAATTTTGGCATCTGAAATTTGTTATTTTGGAATTAATTTCGTCAGGTAAATCAGTGATATTAAATAAAAAGAAATTTGGAGGGCGTCATTATGTTAACATCTTTTCAGTGATCATCAGAATATTGTATTTTCAGGTTCTGGACATCTTGTAGGACATAATTTTATTTTTATACTTTTATACTTTTGAAGTGATATAATTTTCTTTTTACGTCTTTGTGAATAGAAATTAAAAAGTTTATATTTAAAAAAATCATAGATGTAGAGCATGATGGAATACACGAGAAATAGATACGAGTAAAATTTCATTATACACAACCAGGAAATTCTAAAATGCTGCATAGATTGATTGGTCTCCAACTGTAGACTATCTTTACAAACACAATTCTTTTAAGACACGTGGTTATTTTCAATTGAACTTCATATAAAAATTTGCATATTTATAGTTCTTGGCACCCATGAAGATAAAATGAAAAAATGGAAGGAAATGAAGTTTCTGAAAATGGGATGAACAAAATGAGAATATAACAGGAATCCGAAGCGAATATCTGCAATACGTCGTGATGGATTATTAATGAGGAGGTATTTTTATGCCTCATTAAGGGAATGAGGTATTTTAATGCCTCGATGAAACGATGATTTGCATATATTTTCAAGAAGTTTGAAATTCAGCTTTATTACATCAAGGAAAATACACGTGAGTTCACAGGAGTGGGGGGATTTCGATGAGATGGTAGCTAAATTACTACCGGTCGAGTAAGAGTGTCGTAGATGTGCCGCCCCGACCTGCTGTAGCAGTTCCGACCGCGGCTCGTGTTGTTGCACGGCTGAGTCGCGGCGGCGAATCCTGACCTGGGGTGCGAAGCGAGGGTGGCAGCAGGCGGGCGACGGCCGCCGGGGCAGGGGGGAGGGGGCGGCGTGCGGGCGGCCGTCATTCGGCGAGAGGGCACCGCCTGCCAAGTGGCACGGACGCCGTCCTCCGGTGCCAGGGGAGGCGTCCCGATCCCCATCCCCCAATCCGTCCCCACGCGTCCTCGCCCGCCCTCACCCGCCGCTCATCCCCTCGGCCGCCCACGGCCGGCTCCACGCCGATCGCCCGTCGCTCGCGGACGACCTTGCGGATCGGGAGGTGGTCGCTGGCACTTTCGCCGCCGCCGCCGCCGCCGTCACCCCGGGCGTTGGCGCCTCTTGGCTTGTCCGGCGCCCGCACACTGCTGGTTTCCCTTAACCGTTGGAGCATCGCTACCCGAATCTTGGCGGCGAGAGCGCGCCGACGCGTCGCGGACCCGCGTTGGCGCCACTTGGAGCGTGGGCACGCGGTTTGGCACCACGTGGGCGCTCGGGCACGGCCAAACGCACCCGTGCCCCCGCCCCCGCCTGCGCCCTCGCCGCTGCCTTGCGCTGCGCCGCGCCGCGCCGTGCCATGCCGAGCCTGTGGGCATTGACCTTGGCTGCTGGGCGAGACAAAAGGTGTTCTGACACCTTGACCATCGCAACACAACCTGTTACTTCTTGGCCGCGTGGTGCCCCTTCTGCTTTCTCCTAGACTCGTCCGCGTGCTCGGGCTTGCTGGTTGTTGTGGCTGTCAACGGCTTTGAAAGTTTGTGGCGGAGGAGGTTCGCGATGGCGGGTCAGGTTGAGATCCCCAGATTTCTTAACAACCTATATCCCAATTATTACAACATGCCTTATTTTTTGACGAGACCATTTTATACAATGAATGCCCTATCATGAAATATTAATTGATGGTAGGATACAATGATGGAAAATGGTTATCTGTTTTCGGAAACCGAGGAGCCTGAAATTGTTTCAATAAAATTGATGTATTGAATTGAATCCGTAATGTAGCTGTACTGCTGTAATGGTTTTTTTCGGTACGTTTATCCAATATTTATAACATGTTTATATTTATTTATTATTATATTTATTTATATTTATTTATTTCATAACATTTAGTGCGCTTAATTTGCAGTTGAAAATGTGGATTTGCGTTTTTTGCCTGCTGACGAGAAACCGTACCTATATACTACCTTGAATTTTAATACGTATTGTTGCTATGCTGCCGTACGGTGGTGGATGGATTGAAAAATTTGTCAAATTTAATATATTTTAGAAGAACTTAATGAACATAAATATTGGAAATACTGATAAAGATACGGCGTGGATGAAAATCATTTGTATTCAAACAAAAACATTATTAAACAATCTGCTTCGAGTTTTTTTGATTCGAAACTCCATTGACACTTCGAAGTCATCTCGCACGTTAACCATATAATCCTTTTTACAAGAACGACTGGAGAAGTTTGCCTAACAGCAGAAACATGTGCGAGTGGGCAGGGGATTGTTATGAATAGCGACCGCGCGGTACACCGTTTCTCAGAGCATTCACAAGCATGCCAGCCAAGGTTATCCGGCCGCTTAGGCGCTTACTGACTGACGGCCCTACTCACTGGTATGCGCGTCCCGCCGGTCGCATATGGACCGCGTCCTTGACGTCCTGCAGCGAAACACGGGGTTCTGCCGTTGTCACAGTCGCAAATTAGCTCTTTTGTTATGTTAAGGGGCGAGACTCTTACAACGTTCCCCCCTCCAGTTTTGCATTCTTTCAATGGTCAACCTTTCTTTTCAGATCTCTGAATGAGTATTGTTATTCTTAAGCATTCAAAATTATGGACTCCCTATACTAGATTCTTTATCCTATGTGTTCATAAAGTTTTTGCCAATAAAATATTATCGTATGAGAACTTAAATATACAATTTATTTTGGAACTTAATTTAAATAATTTCGGATTGCGCATTTATCACATTCTACTTTTATTTCATTTTCTGTCATTATGCTGTACATAAGACCATCGAAATATTGTTGTGTTATTGTCCGGCCAGGGCACTTTGTCCATCTTCATTAGCTCATGCCCGACATGATCTGCATTGTTGGGAATTCCCAATTTCTCACCACTGGGCTAACGCCTTATTTAATTTTAATTCCCATATTCCCCAACATGGACCAACACAACATTTATCCTTTATTTAGTACCTCTTTAGCAGCTGCAATTTCTTTTTCTCAATTTCTTTTAAAAATCATGTCTGAACAAAAAGCATTAGCATGCGTTTAAATCCGTATGGAGCTCGGTATATGTATTGTGCTAACGAACCTCGCTTTGGTTTGTTCCAGGATGAGTTCCATCCGTTCATCGAGGCGCTGCTGCCCTACGTCAAGTCCTTCTCCTATACGTGGTTCAACCTGCAGGCAGCCAAGCGCAAGTACTTCAAGAAGCATGAGAAGCGTATGTCGCTGGAGGAGGAGCGGCGATGCAAGGAAGAACTTCAGGTGAGTGAGGGCTCCTGCCCTGCGGCCGCCGTCAGCCGCCTTGCAGCTCCTTTGCCTAAATTCGCGCGGTCAACTCACGAACTCTCGACTAGGTTTTTTGTCCAGTTTCCCCGACCTATGGAGCAAATGCTGAGATTGCTCGTCGTTTAGCTTCTGGACACAAATGTAGCTTCAGTACATATATGTCAGTATATGTATACGATACGTCAACTGACGAATTCTCGACTGACCCCATCTCGATTAGGTTTTTCGTCCAGTTTCCCTGATCTATGAAGCAAATGCTGAGATTGCTCCTTGTTTGCTTCTGGACACAAATGTAGCTTCAGTATGCGCACGTTTTGTCGAGCTCTCCCTTTTCTAGTTGTAAGACTGGAGCCGCGGGTGTGGATTGCTGTTTTGTTAGCAATACTAAAAATCTTAAGCTCGTTTACTGATGCAAATAAGATTTCTATGACTCAAGCGCGAAAACTTCGTTTTCAAATATTTTTTAACCTCGCATGGTTGACATTTATCATTCAACTATGAACAGCAAAAGGGTGGGGAAGAGATTCTGGAGCACAAGAAATCGTGTGCAGAATATATTTCTCGCCCTTGAGTCGCATGCAGTTTCTACCATTTTTTGACGAAAGTAAATTAAATCAAACCACTACGTTATGTCGTGTTACATGGCCTCACGGAACACCAAACTATATCATGTCACATGATGGCATGCAATGCCGTGCCCTGCTACACCTCGTCGCTTGACGATATGTCACGTAACGCCATACTGTGTCATGTTATCGTGCCATAAAATCTTGTGTCATGCCCTTCTATGTCATAGAGTGCTATTTATTGTCATGCTATGAAATGTCATTGCGGTTTCACATTGTCAACTGACGAACCACTTCAAAACGCCACTTTTCGCCTCTCTGTATCACACCAATACTTCATCACGTCACGCCTCGGTTTTTCACTTCGTGCCACATTATACCGCAACACATCACGCCTTTATGTCGTATACCATTAGACTTGCTTTAATTTCTAATCTGACAATCGCAAGTTGACCTAGTGAATTAAGGCAAAGGACTTAATGGACATTGCTAAATGTGGGAATGGGGGATAGTACTTTCGTTCTTCGCTATATACTACCTCCGTATAATTTTGATGCTATAGAGATAGATGTCTGTTATAAACTTGACATCTGTGGTATACATTTCCGCTTTATTGATGGAAATATCCACTGTCTTGCAGCTTTGAATTTTCAGCGTTTTCTTCACATTATATTATTTCACATCGCTGCGATTTTCGTCAAATACAACATTCGCGTTATTATAGAAGACTCATACATTGGATGCCCTATATTTGTCGCTTTTTTTCTTCAAAAAAGGTTGACTCACACCGAACACCCTTGGAAGTAAACCCGCCACCAGGTTTAGATGCCCTTGGAGGCACGGCGTGTGGCTGGAAGTGTGTGACTCAAGGTGGCGGGCTCGGTCGCCCGCGAGGCGCCACATGCCCGATTGGAGGCTAGTGCCCCACTGGCGCCTTGCAATACCTAGCCGTCCTTACAAACCACTCAACCTATTAATGTCACTTGCGGCTTACGCCGGGCATCACAAATTCTCTCTCGCGGGGCAGCCGAAGGAGGTCGACTCATAAAGTCCGTTAATCCACTTAACCTGACACCTGACGCCGGACAAAAAAATCCGCGACGCCTTGTGTAAAGAACCGAGCAACGAAAGCCAGCGCGGCGTTGGGTTCTGTGCTTGTGAATTCTGAAATATCTCGTAAACGCGCCGTTACTGGGTGTGAAAAGAGCGTTTAAGGCGGGTGGGACGTTCTACTTGGCTGTCTTTGCGCTTCAGCAAGAGAATTGACTTTCGTGTGGCTTGACTCCGCGTTTCTCAGTTTTAAATGTGTTTGCTGGTAAGGGCGTTACTGAGGTCGTATGTAGATGAGACTTCTCGTACGTAATTCGTGTTGTGACAAATATATGTTCTCCAATAGCGTTGTGGGGAAAAGTGAAGCATTTGATGACTTTGATTTTTATCATGATCGGAGGAAATGATGCTAATATTTAGACTATGAACGAAAGGTTTTCCTAATAAAATAATTACAGAAATTATTTGAGTGACTATTATACCTCAGCAGGTAGGATTTTTATAAAACAGGTACACAACCATTCATACATACTACCTACGTTCCAAATTAGTATTTTTTGTGGAAAATGTTCACGAAAATGCTCAATTGTATGGTTTTGCAGAATTCTCATGACAAATTTGTCTCCAACGATCTATCAGTATCTCAAAGTAAATTCTTTGAGCTACTTGTTTGTACTCTATACCAAACTGATCAGCCAATGGAGTCGTGAATTTAACAAGTTTCATGCATGCATTCTACCTTGTACAGTTGAACCGAACCGGCCAATGCATTGAAATAGAATATAAACGTAATTAAACGTTGAAGGATGAATTTACAGCTAGAAATATTTTAGTTGATAAAGGCGAGCTGTGGAGTGTGCATAGGACGTGCGGGTTCTTGTAGACTGCGTCCGCTGTCCCAACTCTCCATGTGTAAGCCAAAAACTCTTTCTCTGGTATGAAAGTTGACATTAATTAAAAGATATGTATTATGAGTTATTCATATTTTTGCAATGCAATGCAGTTGTGTAGTTGTTACAATGGATTTCTAGAGTTGTTACCTTACTAGTGAATTTATTACTTTTATTTTCCAATCAAGTATTTTACTTTTGTACGAAAATGTTGTATAGACATAAGGGGTAAATATGTACATGAAAATACTACATTATTGTCGGATATTAATAGTCAATTCAATTATTTGTTCAATTATGTAGGGTTTTGAGTAAATGAATGAAACTTTTGTTTTAGAATTCATTGGCTTGATCTTTTGGAAAATAACAAAAATTATACATGGTGTCATTAAAAAAGAAGGCACTTATTTTCATCATTTCCTATAGTCATAAAATATTTGAAGTTTTGCAAAGGAATTTAAAATTATTTTATTGGAGAAATTAATGTTGGAGAGACGAAAAGGGTGGCGTCCTACACGTATTACCAAAAGTGGCGTAAGTTTTTGTAAAATTATTTATCGTGAAGTGAAGTCAAGAATGTGTTACTTACGTTGCAGAAGACAACACGACACTCCCAAGACAATGCTATTTTATCTAATTAGAGACGTTTGCTATTTTGAGAAGATATTATTACTATTTTGAGGACACTGACAATTTGTGCTTCTTAAGAAGTTCAGGAACACAAGATCCAAAAGGAGTGGCTCAAGACTGAATAGTTACGGGTGACGTGAGGCAAGTTCGTAGATGCTTAAGAATGAGCGATGACGAGAATAGTGTTTATATATTTTGTTCTATTTTTTCACACATTACCAATACACTAGAAATATGACTTCGAACATTGTCAGTTTGCAGGAGAACGATTTTAACCATTTATTTCGCAGCGGCTTTACTTTACACCACACTCGTGCGAACTACCGAGGAAGTGAAGATAAAGTTGTTTATATGCGAAGTTCGCAAATACAATACAGAATACTCTACTGTGTTGAATCCTAAATTGAACCGGTAATTGAAGCCTTGTTATCAGAGTGAAAACTACAAAACGAAAGGTAATCACTCTTATCCCCTTTTTAGCCCTCTAATTGCCGAACTATACGTTGTTCAGAAACCGCATGGCCTGTCGTAGCAGAAGCCGCCTTTAGCGTTCCACCTAACCTTTCGCGTAACCTTCTCTCGGCCGTCGAGTGAAGGCGCCTCCGCCTAGGATCCGCGCCGGTCACACTCCGGCCGCGTTCAAGAATGCAGCGCCGCCTGATTCCGGCCAAGTTCGACCTACGACCTTGTCTCCGCGCGGTGACAATATGGAGTCTCTCTCATTCCGCGCGCCGATTGTTTGCACCAGCCGGTACGTCGTCCCGCCCGCCGCGCCGCCCCGCGCGGGCGGGCGGGACGGGGAGGGGCGGAGGCGTGGGCGGCGGCGCGGGCGCGGGCGCGGCGCGTGCGTCTGCGATGGGGGGCGGGGCGGGGGGACGCGAGTGCTGTCGCCGGGGGTCGAGAATCGCGTGCCACCTGGGATCGCGGCGGAGCACGCGCGCGCACTCGGGGCAGGGCGGGATGAGGCACCGCCGCATATGGAGGCCCGGGCGTGGCCCCACTTGGAGGTGAACGGGTTTTGCTTTGGGACGCGCGCGCGCGCGCCCGGCCGCCGCCTGCCGCCCGCCAGGAGGACCGTGCTGCGGATCGCGGTTCCCGGCCCGCCCGCCAACGGCGACGACGAGGTCGTCGTCGTCGCCGACAAAGTTGTCATCGCTGGCGTTCTCTTGCTCGTCGTCTTCTTCGACTTCGTCTGCTTCATCGTCATTGGTCTCTTCATTGTTATTCTTTTCGTCGTCACCCTCTTCATCGTCGTCATCCTTTTCAACGTCGTCTTCGTCCTTTCCATCGTCGCCCTCTTCATCGTCGTCATCCTTTTCAACGTCGTCGTCATCCTTTCCATCGTCACCCTCTTTATCGTCGTCGTCCTTTCCATCGTCACCCTCTTCATCGTCGTCATCCTTTTCATCGTCGTCGTCGTCCTTTCCATTGTCACCCTCACTATCTACGCCGTTCTCCCCGTTGATGTATTTCTCTTCGCCATCCTCTTTACTCTCTTAGTCGAGGTTTCTGTTGTCTTTCTTTTCGTCTTCAACTTTTCTCTTCAACTTTTCGAGGCCCACTTTCTTTCCGTAGTCTTCGTCATTTCAGTCGCCTCGTCCGTCGTTGTTTCCATGGAGTTCCTAGAGCGGTGTCTCCGCTGTCGGTGAATCTGTCGATTTCCTGTTTTTTACCCGTACATGGGCAACATATGAAATAAATATTCTTCTGGACGAGTTCTATTAATTTCGTACTCCTTGGCTTCACTCCTGTAGATGAAACGGAATTTTAAACGAAAATGTCATAATTTAATTTGCCTAAAACGTTCCTTTTATACAGCCAGTTTATAACGTGGCCAACTTTTTTCGTACAATTTTCATAGCCGCTTTGTTGTAATTATTCAATAAAAGTCATTTAATTACATATACTTAGTTATCATTACATAGATCAGTAATATAGATTAGCTGATCACAAATTCAGAAACGTCAATAACATGTTGTCTACGGGAACCGTCGTTTAAGAAAAAAAATTTTTTTGGATTACTTTATGGGCTACAAAATCTCGCGTAAGATTCTTGTTACAAAAATGCGGGCGCATGTTTGGTCTGAAGATATTCTTTCTCGTGCCGTCACTGGTCGAGTCCCTAATGCTATAATAACTTTCACAGAGATCATGTGTTTCTATTGTTAAAAGTTCGTCCGTGATACAGGTATTGTGAAAGAGTCCTACCGTCCGCGAATTATCAATTGAATTATTGAATGATGTAGGTATATTTCATTTAACAAATGCAAATCCGCGCGGACCTCCATTTACGCCAAAGCAAATCACGTCCTATTATCGCAGAGTCCATCACGTGCAGTCGTGAACGTAATGCGCCGATAATGGGGCGTAGCGTGGTCGCGTATTATTCGAAATACCGCTCACGTTTTCCTCCTCCTCCTCCTCCTCTACCTCCCTCTTCCTCCTCCGCCTCCCTCTTCCTCCTCCGCCTCCCTCTTCCTCCTCCGCCTCCCTCTTTCTCCTCCTCCTCCATCTCCCTCTTCCTCCTCTGCCTCCCTCTTCCTCCTCCTCCTCAACCTCCCTCTTCCTCCTCCGCTTCCCTCTTCCTCCTCCTCCACCTCCCTCTTCCTCCTCCTCCTCCGCCTCCCTCCTCCTCCGCCTCCCTCTTCCTCCTCCGCCTCCCTCTTCCTCCTCCGCCTCCCTCTTTCTCCTCCGCCTTCCTCTTCCTCCTCCGCCTCCCTCTTCCGTCGTCTTTCCTCTCTTCTCCCTCCTCTCTCCACTTCTCCTCCCTCCTCCATTCCTCCCTCCTATCTCCACCTTCTCTCCTCCGTCCTCCATCCCTCCCTCCCGCCCGCGTGCTCGTGCGTGTGGGTGCGTGCGTCGCCGCCCAACCGCCCCAGTCACGAGTGTGGCGCGCGCGCACGCGCAGTTCGCGCGGGCCGAAACGCGTGAGGCGGAGCGCGGATGCGTGACCCGCAGCTTCTCCTGCGGGTCAATTGCGTGCTTCCGTCGCGCAGGGCCCGGCCCGGCGCGGCGCGAGGCGGCACGGGCGAGAACGCCGGGATACCGTTGGCCATTGTGGTGGCCGGACTGTCCACGGCGACCCCTTCGACTTCCACCTCAGCACAACTGGGGAAGGGGGGGATGAGTTCTGACCTCACAGCCAAGAAAGTGACCATGCCATCTTGTATCTTTCATTCATATTTTTATTTGTTAGCAAAATTTAAAGTAATAGTGATAGAAAATAGTAATAATAATAATAGTAATAATAATAATAATAACAGCAATAATTACAAAAATAGTTTTATTGATAATAACGTATTAATTTTATCAGAGGCGTACCCAGATTTTTGACGGGGAGGGGGTTACAGGGAAAGTGTTCAGCCGGCGTGACGTTTTTTATTAAAAAATGTATTTGTGCTAAATGAAAAAATCACTTAATTACTTGACTTGTAGTTAATAATTATGATGTAATGTTAGTGAAAACTGTATTTGTAATATGTATCTCAGGCTTCGGGGGGGGGGGGGCAAAGCCACATTGCGTCATGTGAGTTGTTGTTGTCATTGTTGTTATTATTATTATTATTATTAACTCTTAATTTAGGATGATAGAAAATTGTAGAAAGTACAAATCCCTGTAAGACGAAGACAGATTGCTATGAACAACTTCAACTATTATCGAATCAATCTTTTAAATTTTACAGCCGATGACTCTATTGTCAGCAACTATGAACTTCTAGTTTCAAACATATTTTCGTGTGCCTTTATCGTAAAGAGAAGCTAATAATTTGATGAGTGTAATGACATGCGTATGTATTCAAAAGCACCTTAATTCCAGTTTGTGCATATTTTGATGCCACAATACAAGTACATGTAATTTGAAGATTCTGAACCTACAGTGGAATCTCTCGCACCGAGGAATATCCATCTGTTTATGGGTAGATCGTATGAGCGAAAATGTCGCCGTGGAGACGCCGGCCGGGCAGGAAGAGGGCGACCTTGCGGGCGACAGCTGTTGAAATGTGGGCCCACGATTGTGGAGGACGATCGCATGTCCTTGTGTGGGTTGAGGCTTGCGTCCTTGGGTGGGCCTTTTGTGATGTGAATGCCCTACCGGCGAGGTGGGGACAGGTCAAAACATACCTCCCATAACAGATTTTACTGCCATAGGTGGATGATAGTTGATACAGTCAAATCATGTATTGAAATAATAGTTCGAGGAAAAGGAGTGAATGGTTCAGCTAAAAAGAAAAAAAGATTTCAAATTCAAAACGCTGCTTCGTTTCAAAGTAATGAATGAAAATGCATTATGGTAATTATCGTTTCAAAAGGAGACGCCCAATACAAGGTGCAATTTTTGCTTGTATATCCAAAGCACTGCACATATTTTACAATTTGCAAAGAGCGATTTAACTTAATGAATATTAGAGAATACTTCCCCATAATTAATATATTTTTTGTTTGTATTACGTGCCACATAAGTTAATTTCCTAACATAAAATTATATTTTATTATAGATTCCTACGTTACTAATTAACTGCATTTTCTTATCTTATATTGCACTATGTTATTATCAAACGAAGAGCAATGCCCCCGTTTGCTTTATCATATCATTATCATTAGTAGCGGTACGGTATGAAATTAAATTACCCCGATAGACGTAGGTGGTCTCATTGCAGTGCAAACGATGCCGCACAACAGGTCTTCCGATAGTTATTCGTTTGTTATCCCAGGTGATCTCATCTGATAATGTTTTAGTTTTCTCTTGCTCCGTATATTGTGTGCGATATGCACTGTATGTTTTATAAAATGTGTAGTCATCCTGTGTTACAAAGTTCTGTATGTGCGAAAGCAAGTAGACCATCGTAATTTTCAGGTGTTTGATTTACATGGAAATGAAGCTGCTGGTCTAAGCCGAGATTCACGTTTTTCCTTGCAATGTTAAAGAGCAGCCTTGGAAAACGTTTCGTTTTTTGACTCCTGGCAGAAAACGTAAAACCATCAACGCGATCATAACCGTATTTGACGTTTTTCTGAACCTAATTCATAGAATTTAAAACTTGGTGATTTGTCGTATGAGTATGATGAAAATTAAATTCCCTTTATTGTGAAGCGTTGAACCTGTGTATTGAATTACAGTATGTTATGACTCCGTTGCCTCCTTTTCCTAATTAACAGAAGCTCCTAAAAAACTGTAGCTCATTACTGACTGGTTTGTGACGAAAACGACTTTAATACTTATTTATGTACCTAGGGTGTTTATGAAAATGTTTTTGCTCCGAGGGCAACTTCCAAACTCGAGAGCCACTGGCTCGGGGGTTGGAACTCACCTGAGGTATGCATACATAAAGTAACGCCCGTGGTGCATACTATCGTTTATGATTTGCCATTTTGTTACTGAATCCATCGAAATTTCGATATATCATTACATTTGTTTCATATTGAAAGTAAATAGAAGAAAAGTAATCACGAGTAGTAAATACGGCGTGAGATAATGAAAAGAGTGCGTAACTATTTACTATCGTATCCTAATTCAGAAGGTTTGTTTGTAGAATATTATAACGTTCCAGCTGAAATTATTTTCAGAAATCTAACAAATTTACGGAAACTTTGTTTCCAGTTAAATCTCGAAAAGTATATGAAAGGAGTATGGTACTTCTGAGGGTTAGATAGCAGGAAAGTATAAAACGTGAAACTGAAAAAAGTAGTTTCAGGATATTGCTTAGAGCCACAAAATCTAAGGCTGAGGGTCGTATATCTAATATAATATCTCGTTTCTGGCAAAATATTGCTCAGTATTCGCAGCCCTTCACGCACGAAGCAGAGTATCGGATTCCAAGCCCTTCACTATATCCCCCAATTTTTGAAAACGGCAATATTTCCCCAATATAATTTTAACCAAAGTAATGTGAATTCAATCCATGAATGGTTTTGTTTTTTCTCTCCTGCGGCACACCAGCTGAATCCCGATTCAGAATAAAGGTACGAACTCTATGGCTTCAGGGTCGTATGTCTAGTAATATCTCATTTTTTTGGCAAAATATTCCTTTAGGAATATCCTATTCCAAGCCCTTCACTATTTCTCCCAATTTTTTAAAACGGCAATATTTCTCCAATTTTTTTAAAAAAATCTGTCCAATGAATGGATTTGTTTTCATTTCTCGCGGCACACCAGCTGAATCCCGGTGGCTTGCTTAAGCAGTAGCGACGCGGCCGCGGGGCTGCATGGATGTGCGTGCAGTCACTCAGTGGCTGTGACAGCTCGCTCGAGCGCAGGCGAGGAGCCGAGACGAGCGGCGTCGCGCCGCGCCGCGCCGCGTGGCGACGCCACTCTCGCTGACGCCGCGGGCGCCCACGTGCCCGGCTCCCCCCCACCTCAATGCCTCCGTCGGACGAGCGAGCGGCCGCGCGCCGGCCCACGGCGGTTCCGCGGCGAGCACGGGAAGCGAGGCGTAACCGAAAATATCATGTCAGCTGTACGAGCGTGCGTTGGTGAGAGTCCGGAACTGGTAGGCCGGGAGGTGTGAGTTTCGATTGATTGATATTCCGGACGCGTCAACTACTATGGTCCCGTAAGTGTAGTGCGTGATTTTTGCTCGAGAGGTGGCGGTGGTCTTTCCCCGCTGGATGGCCAGATCCGGCGCCGACTTACCGTCGGCTAACGGTTTTTTCCGAAACAGGTATCTCCCACCAGCGGGGCACCGCCTTATCCAGGACAAGTCCCCGACCGGTCTTCCGGGATGTGTGGTAGTGTAGTGCATGTTAGTGTAAGTGTGTGTAAGGGTGAGGATAGGACAAGGAAGAGGAAGGAAAATCGTGAGCGGTCCGTGGCCCGTTAGTTAGGGTACTGCTCCGGCATTCGCCTGGTGTTGATCGGAAAAACCACGGAAAACTACCGATCACAACAGCTGGCGGCTAGAATTGTCCTCCAGACAGCGACAGAATTCGACCTAGCTGAAAAACTAGTGTCGAAAATAAGGACCGAACTCGAACCTAGGACCTCCCGGTCAGAGGCGCTGCAGTGACATCAGTTGATGCACCGCTCCCAGTGTGAGCATCGAGCACCGACGATTACAGGATTTTTCGCGCCAGCTGATGAGCCGGGGCCAAGCCGACCGCTGCTTGGATGGAATGTAAAATGGCGGTTTTTTCACAGGGACACAGAGATGTTAAAGAAAACACGGAGGTTCCGCAACAAAATTAGCGTTTACACCCTTTGTACCTATTTCTGATGTAATGAATAATATACACAATTGACCTGTGACAGATTCGACGCGTGGTCTCTGATTGCTACCTTGTCAGCAAGCCTAATGCCCAATCAAACTCGATTATAAAATACTTTCGTGCCTACCAATACAAGTTGCTTTTTTTCAATTTCCTTGATAATATTTCAGAGTGAACATGGTAAATGAGGCATCTAAAATTCGTCTGTGTTCCCGGCTGGCACACGTTAATATTTCTCCAGCAGGGGATACCAAACTCTTCAGGAGGGTACGATCCCTCGCGTCCCCTCTTCTGTCAATACGCACCCTCTATCTGAATGAGAGTGTCCGGCTGCTCTGATCGGTCGTAACTGTGATTTCCCTCTTCTGCTTACCAGATGGATGTCGGAGCAGTACTTAAAACAACTGGCAACTGAGCGCGAGTGTTCTTTCCCATTCAATCCTCATTCCCGTTCTTAGCGCAGAGCGACGTGCCGATCTTCCCATTCTCATGTATCCTATCCCTTGCTGACGAAAATCTCCGACAAGCGTTCGCAGATCTGAGATGCAGCAACCGGCACAATCCTCATACACAACATACATTAAAATAACTTGTATGTTGAAAAATTATTTCTGTTCATTCCTTGAGGGCACGTAAAGAAATTCAACAAACTTTCTGTCGACTCTACCAATAGAATTATTTCATTATCACCGTCCCATTAACTTCTCATTGCTTAACGGGCCATGTACCTACCCCAGATAACTTTGAGTGAATTACTGAAACACAACGCGTTATTGAAGTATTTCCGCTTTCTTTTTTCACGCCGATCATCTGCGTGGAAGAGCAGATCACGTTAGCTTTGTTGTTGTCGGTGGGCTTGTGGGTGGGCGTGTCAGTGGGCGTGTCGGTGGGCGTGTCGGTGGGCGTGTCGGTGGGCGTGTCGGTGGGCGTGTCGGTGGGCGTGTCGGTGGGCGTGTCGGTGGGCGTGTCGGTGGGCGTGTCGGTGGGCGTGTCGGTGGGCGTGCGAGTGGGCGTGCGAGTGGGCGTGTCGGTGGGCGTGTCGGTGGGCGTGTCGGTGGGCCTGTCGGTGGGCGTGCGAGTGGGCGTGCGAGTGGGCGTGCGAGTAGGCGTGCGAGTAGGCGTGCGAGTAGACGTGCGAGTGGACGTGCGAGTAGGCGTGCGAGTGGGCGTGGCAGTGGACCAGCTAGCGGACGACCGAGGGAGGAAAGCACACGAGCAAGCGAGCCGGCGAGAAAGCGGGCGGGCGGACGAAGGAAGGGGCGTGCTAACGGGCGGGCTCAGCAAGCGGGGCTAGCAGGCAAGCGAGCGGGCGGGCGAGCAGGAGAGCTGGCAGGGCGGGGGGGGGGCGTGTGTGGGCGCCGTGCCGGCCCCCGCGGGCCGCGCTAAGTGGTCGTCAAGTGATGCGCTCACTGCAATTTGCGAGGGACGTGCTGCTGTGTGCGCCGGACGCGCCGAAACGCGGCGACGGAGGCGGCGGCGGCGGCGGCAGCAACGCGCCTGCTTGCTCGCCCGCCCGCGTGCTGCTCCTATCGTCCTCAACAAAACGGTGCGAGGCAGGTCTTCTTCGAGCTCCTTCGGTATTCCCTGCCTCTCCAACACCCGTCCTCCATATTTGTATTGACACTTTTCGAAAGGTCAATAATATTGATATTGCAGTTGTTCTTGTGGATCTAGCTCCTTCGAACATCGATTTTCGGAATTTAATTGTGGCCCTCTTATATCAAAACTACATACACCATCCTTGGTTAAGAGAGAAGGTCGAAGGCAATATTGCGTTGTTTTCAATTCTTCGCTTTAAATCATTTCCCGGGCGTGATTGTTTTATGGCCCGCCAATAGAAATACTTACGCGGACGGGATGTGGCCTATGGGCCGACTGTTTCGCTCTATTCTTGATTCTCCACAGCCAGGTCTCTCTCATTCACTCATAATGCCATGAATATTTATTTCATGTCGTTAGCAGCAGCGTTATAGTTTCCGATGAGAGACAAAACGTCCATGGTTGGGGGCGTAATAGGATATATTTGCACGCATGAGCGCAAAATGAACAAAAGTTCCCTCTTTCGCTAACCGATATCGTTTATGCAGATTCTGTCATTGAGTAGCAAACATGTTGGCAAACATTTTCGCGATGACTAGGGATGTTTTACAGTGTTCGTATTATGTTTTGTATTTGTATGAGAGTAAATGCAAGTAGGCAACCTGTCGACCGATAACCGAAATGTATCTTCGGATGCGCATCCTGGTGGGTACTAGAAAACTAATTTCATACAAATTCAGAATTTGTACATTAATTTTTGGCTATTAATATGGGTGCTCAAGTAGAATTTACAATGTTCGCATACAAATTTAAGATATATTAATAACGTAAACGCCTTAGCGGCGTAGTTGTCATCTCAATGCAACGATCCTTCCTCATGGACCCCTTCATTAATATGCACATATTTCAAGAACAGGATGGCAAGGACATACGTTTTATCCGTAAACGGATTCATGTACATTGCTTCCTATACATAACCCACACTTAAATAGTAAGTCCGGTGATTACGAGAGATGAAATTGAGAACGGCGTCTCGCCTTGTGGGGCCACAGGACGTCGTTCGATTCGTCTCGCCGCGATCGCTTGCGGAGACAGAAGCAAGGACGGCAAGCGCCGCAAGGACGAGGAAGACGCAGGCGGCGACGCAGACGACGGCGTCGGCAGCGAAGACCCTTGCGACCCGGCCCGCGGCCGCGATACCACCACTGCCGCCGCCGCCGCCGCCGCCGCCGCCACGGCCGCCTCCGCCGCTTCAATTTAGATGCAGATCCGCGGGAGCTGGTCCGGTCTCCGACGCTAAATCTCAGGCCTCGTAAAAATTAATTAGTGTGTCTTGAGCACAAGCTCCCTCGCCGAGGCCCGTCTCGTTCGCCCCTCCACCTCCCCTCCCCGCCCCTCACCCCTCTCTCCCCCTTCCACCGAGTTCTTTATACCCCACCCTCCTCAGCTCCTCGCCGGTCAACCTCCCCGCCCTGTCACCGCTTTGTCCTCCCACGTCGGTACAGCGCTCGGCATCCTTCAGTTTCTACCAACACTGCGACTGCTGCTACTATATTAATACGCTCCAGGGTCCCCGCACCTCGCTTTGATGTAGAACCATATCCGTGCAACAAATCCTACGTGCTCATCCGTTTCATTTTCATCGCGGTGCTTTTGCAGTCTTTACCGTTCTACTCTCTTCTCATGTAAGAAATCGTCCAGTGTTTTCTCCTCCATCACTCGCGCCTCTTTTCCCATCCATATTTGTCTTGAATCAAAATAGGAACTAATGATATTGCGTTTCTCCCATCGCTCCGGGAACTTTCCCTTACTTTCTCGATGTTTCTCAACATTCCTGTCAGTTCTCCACGCCTCTCTCCGCCGCATTCGCCTGTTATCACCCGTAAACATTCTCTACATTTTCTCAGATTTTTCCTCTCTGTCCTGTTCCACCCCTGTTTCGTCCTTACTCCTTCAAGTTACCACGTCCCCGCTTCGATCCTTCTCCTGCAAGGTTCCCCGCTTCTCCAGTTCCACCACAATATCATCTCCACCCGTCCGACATTCCGTCGTTCCCGCCCCTTTCCTGACGCCCCCGCCCTGTCACCCCCGCCCTGTCACCCCCGACTGCACCATTCTTGCCGCTCCGCCCTTTCACCCCGCCACCCCCTGCCCACTTTCCCGCCCCGCCTCCTTGTCTCTCCGTCACTTCGTCCACCCTAAGAATCCTCCCACTTCCGCCCCCTACGCTCATTCCATCCCTCCACCCACACCAAGGCTACCCAACCCCTAATGTCCTTCACCACCTTCGCTCTCGTCTCCTCCCGCCTCTATCGCCCCCGCCACCCCCACCGTAACCTCCTCAACCCTCTCCCCTCTCGCGCGCCTCTTGTTGCTTCTGGTCCAATTCCTTGAAGGGTTCGCGTCGCGCGCTGGCGGGGACGGCGGCGGCGGCGGCGCGACTCTCTCTCCTCCTAGTGCCAACCTCGAAGAATAATTAAAACTTACCAGCTTGTGACTACCCTCTTTTTTGCGGCGCGTGAAATGTAGCTGGCGCCCGCGCTGTGTCCCTCTGTTTTGCTAGCGACTCGATGTCGACGGGCCGCTCTGCTCCCTCATAACAACTCCCCCGCGCGCCGCGCCGGCCTCGCTCGGGAGGGGGCGGGGCAGGGGAGGAGAAGGGGGCGGGGACGAGCGCTTGAGCGAAGAGTGTCGGCAATCGAGGAAGGGATGATGTTCCTTGGAATCGACGTCTTTTCCGGCTGGCGCGTTCCCTGAGAGGCTGTCGATGCAACTCTCTAGTGCCTTGAAGATGTATTGCACTGGAAAAAACGGCGCAAACTTTCGGAAACGATTTGCCTTCCGGTCACTTTCTGTGCTTTTTTCTCTGTCTGACTGAGTAAACGACTGGTGACAGGTAAAAGAATGTTGAAAGCACTGAAGCAATAAATGGGATTTGGAGGATTAGGAAAATAAAAAAACATATGGCGAGATCCAATCCAAGGAGACAGTACCTGATGAGGACGTTAATGATAATGATGAATGACTCAGGTGGGTCAAGACAGGCAATCATTACTCTATGACGTATCAGACACATATGGATGGGTTTGTAAGTTAAGATCTAATGTTCATTAGGAATCAGTATTGAAAAGCTTTGGCAGATAGTGGCTCCTGTAGTATTCATTAGACTCTCTACGACTTTGTACTCACGAGGCAATAAGTAATCGATCTGGACCAGCACTCAATAGGAGATGTGTGTTCACTCATCAAATTTATTGCTCCTGTTCTACCGTTTTATTGCTCTCCATCATAGCTTTACCGTGGCGGTCCTTTCGTTTTATACTGCTGCTGATTTCAACGCTTCTAAACGCCCCGCCCGTTTTCTTATAGAATCCTTCGTTCCCGTCTTATTGCACTTCCTTCTCCACCACTTCCTCTGCCTCTCATTCACCGTGACCAACGCGCGGCGAGTGTGGGCGTAAAAGATGATAACTCTCAAATTGTAGTTTTTGTGATACAGTAATTTTCTGCTCCTACCATTTGTGGTCCATGCAGTGTCATACACAAATAATAGTTCAATTCACTTCTTATAGTTGGCCTCGGTTCTGCAGTCATTTTTATGTACCCCACTTAGATGTTTTAAACCTAACTGGAAGGTGCTGATATCTCCAATGCGTCTCCTCGTGATTTATCGTGTTTTACATTCGAGCTCTTCGCTTATGAGAAGCTCGGTGTCAGCTAACTCTCGGTGGCAAATGTGATTTCAAGGCACATTAATTCTAAATATTCTCTAAATACTCGTGTATGATATTTTATACATTAATGATGCTATTTATCAAACATAACACCCCTTTTCACTCAAACTTGCAATCAGTAGTAATTGAAGTATCATTAGTAACCACTGACTAATAAGTAACTAAATACTACGAAGTACTAATTTAGTATCTCTAGCAATTGAAGAAAGAAGGGGTAAATTGTTTAGAAGCACCGAACAAAATTACACTTCACAGTTCTTATCCACGACTGAGGGTGGGAGAAACATGTGGCGAGGATGACGAATTTCCTTCAACGTATCTAGTATATTAGGCCTGCCTGAGTTTAGCTTTTCTTTCGTCATACAGCTACAGAAACTGAGACGATTGTATTGGAAATATACAGCTTTATTTTTTCGCCGACCGGGAATCAAACCCGTGATCGCACCCCGGAAAACTAGCATATTTTCCATGAGCCACCTGAGGGGCTAATAATAATAATAATAATAATAATAGTAATAATAATAATGAAAATAATAGTAATGATAATGATAATAATGATGATAATAGTAATAATAATAATGACAATAATTATGATAATTATAACAATGATAAAATAGTGATATTAATAATGATAATAATAGTAAGTACAACAACGATAACAAAAATAATAGAAATTTCAGTATTAATAGTCAGAATAACCTTCCTGAATTTGGCGTATTTTTTAAAAATTTCACTTCATTAGAAAGAAGTGCGTCTTATTAGACATTGACACTCTACTTGAAGCGCAACTCGGCAATAAGGTGTGGAGCGGGTGGCAGGCGGCTGGCTACATTGATTGCGCGTAATTGCCGCCGCCTCGTTCGCGCCCGCGGTTTTCCAGAGCGGGCCGCAGCGGGTAATTGCGCTGTTATGTCGTGCAGTGGCGGCAGTGGGTGCCAAGCCCCGATCCGCGCAGCGGTGACGCTCCTTCCTTAAGTACAATGAGGCATATACAAAAAATCCTTCGCAGTAATATGTGTGCTGATAGTGTATACCATATGATATTACACCTCATCCCCCCTGACAAGGGGTAATGAATGAATTCGATTGTTTTGCTTATTGATTGATTGATATATTGATTATTTCGTGTGACGCGCCAACTGCTATGGTCATTAGTCCTGTTAATGTAATGCAGTTTTTTTTAATCACGGGAGGTGGCTGTGTTCTTTCCTCCGCTGGATGAGGAGATCAGGCGCAGACCTACATGCTCCCCATCCGCGTATCTTCCACCAGCTGGACAACTCCCCAGCCGGGACAAGCTCTAAGCTCGCGGCTGTTTTCGCGGCATGTATGGTAGTATAGTGCATGTAAGTGCGAAGAAAATAGGACAAGGAAATGGAAGGAAAGATCGCGCGCATTCCGTGGCCCGTTTGTAAGGATTCAGATTCGCTGTAATTCGCCTGATGTTGATCGAAAAAAACACGGAAAACTACCGATCAAAGCAGTCATCCGCTAGAATTCTCCTCCAGACAGCGGTTGAATGCGACGCAGCTCTCTAGCTAGTGTCAAAAATCCTGCCACCGTCGGGAGTCGAGCCCTAGCACCTCGCGGTCAGAGATTGTCATCAATTGGTCCCGTGAGCCATCTCAGTCCTTCGAATGTGAAAGATGTTTCAATGCTTTTTTCGAACTTGTTCCCTCGTCGTTGCTGTCAGCCTCTCGCCGCGCAAGTTTGTGAAAATGTAGGCATCCGCGGACGGAGACGCTGAACTTTCGGCTGTGCGGGAGACTCGGCGTCCTGGGCCGTGTGACTGCAGAGACACTCACACTCCTTCCGCTTGAAAATGTCAGAGTTTAAAATATACTTTAAACAATACATATGATTCTAAATCAGAGCTATCAAACGTAATAACTGGGGCCATACTGCCATCGGTGACACGATGTTGTAGCCTGCGTGCCATTGCCTTTCACTAGACTAGAACCGAGCGCACGACTCCCTGCCCCGGTCCAGGCGGAGTGACTCTACTAGCAGTTGTCCACAGCTATGCGCTGGACTAGGGCACGCCAAGTACGCCGTTCACTTGAGCAGCCTCGTAATCGATATATCATTGGTAACTTTACTTGGTAATACTAATTATAATTGACGCATTTAAAAATCTAGTATTTTAAACCTGTTTATTTAAATACATACTATTTCTAGTAGAAAAAGAACTAATAGAAAGATCTTCAGCTCTTCTTATATCGTTTATATGTTTTATTTTGAAATTATTTTTATGTTGAAAGAAACGTTGAAAGATAAGTTAAAAAAATAGTTATAACCATAAATAAATTCAATAAATTATTTCCCTTAACTTTTAAAATTATCTTCTATTAAATACGTTCGAAACCCGCCCTTCCGCTTGTCACTGTTACCATCGTTGAGTTTGAGTTGATTACATCAATTCCATTACGGGTACTTTAAACGAGCAATATTCACATAAATACTACCTCTAAAATCAACAATCAACCAAATTAAATTATTACAAAAGCGTCAAGATATTAAAAATAGGCCGTCCCATGTTTCTGTACAAATGGTTTGAATTTCAAGTTGGAGCCAACATTTAAAACATGAAATTTTAAAAGTACATGTTAGTATATTTTAAATATTAACAGTATTAAAATTTATTTAAAAAATTTAATAATAAAAAATAAATTCTTTTAAATATGTATAGTCACCATGGTCCCGTTTCGAGCCGTCCTTGGATCACGCAGCAATGTTTTTCGGAGTTGGGCCTGCTAATGGCGCAAGTGTAACATAGATATATGTTGAGACCGGACGGCGACATTAAGAATAGTCTCTGGGAGCAAGGAGGAAGAATGAAGGGAGCGTAAAAACAAGGAAGAGCCTTAACAGATCACGGACCGAGAGGCAGGATAATATAGAAACTGAGAAGACACTTGCGCCATTGGCAGGCCCAGGTACGAAAAACATTGCAGTATGACCCAAGGATGGCCCGAAACGGGGAATATGCCTTGCCCACACAAGTACTTACCACAAGTGGAAAAGAACTTCATTAAGCCTTTTTCTCGTTTCCCAACTCACCTCATAACATTCTACCTCTTTTGTGGCATCCGTGTAGCTCTAAAGTGATGAGATTAAAGTGAGCTCCTCTTTTCATATTCTCTGAACTGGCTAAACAACATTTAGTTCATTCACAACATTCGAACACGTGGATTTATCCTCGACAGCGTAACATATGTCCCGGGGCATAGATTATCGTCCCATATCTTACTTATAAAGAGTTTTCATGTATGCTTCTCTGTGTGTAAGGTGTGATTGGGCATTGTTACACTCTTCAATATTCCGTTAATTTTATATTTCGTTTGGCTTCTGGATGGGCGAGCGCCATTACAGTACAGGGGATAATTGTGTTTCGGTTAGAAAAATATCTAATTAACTAATGATACTTCACCATCATCTACGTAATGATCGTTTGATTGTGAATCGACCCATATAATGAATAACCGGTTCTATTAGCTAGCACTCTCGAGCGGGGTATAATGCCAGTTAAAACACACAAATGTAAATGACAAACGGTGTTTTTTCCTTGCCTTTCTCTCTGCGGAGGTTGGCGTGTCTGGTTCTTTACCTTGCCAGGTCGTGGCTGCTCTAGAAATCCTCGGCTTGAGCGCAGTGCAGCGAAGACTCCGGTCCATAAAGGCTGTTCAGCCAATAAGCCGGTAATTAAGTTGTTGAGTGGCCCCGGGAAGGATGAAGTCGTTGTGGTTTGGTCCACAGGCGAGGTGTTACGGGGCAGGCAAGGTCTGGAATGCATTGCCTCTTGGCTCGTTGACATGTCGAGAAGTTGTTTGGTTCACATGAGTCGTTTCTTACGTGCGGCTGTGTACATTGGAAAGGCAGTTTTATTTCCGACAGATCAGAGGGCGACCTCGAAAGGTGACATTAAGTGTTATGTGAATGGAATAGATTGGTAAATTATGTATTAAACATGGAATGAAATGGGCTGGCGTAACAAGTGCGGATTATCATTTTTATGGCGCGTAGGATACAATTTTTAATAGTAGGTGTGTTCGTATATGCTATAAAGTTTTTGAATATTCCGTATAGAGAACATTTATATTTTCGATGAACGTTAGGTTTTTACGCGTATTCTTCCATGATATGGTAAGTACGGCAGTAAATAATGTTTGCACACCTGTGGTAAATGTTATTGATTCTTCCGAAACATTGTCAATTTCTTCTTTAGCTCTTGCTTACCTGATTATTATCAGTGTGCAACATCAAACAATTTTTTTCAAATGACTCTATTGTTGGAATGAAAATATATTAATGTAATGCAAATTTTCGTGGAAGGACAGTCGTCAAAATAACTCACGCCCTACTTTCAACTAAAGAATCTAAAATTCTACGGAAAATCTGGAACTTGCAATATATTTTTCAGTAAATATTCAATTATAGTCCATATTTCTAGTATTTTGTGACTTCGGTAGTAGATAATCAGCAAATTTTCAACAAAACAATTGATTACTTTTAAAAACAGGAACAAACGAATTTCAGTCCGTATAAATGATACCATAGGAAACCAAATTTCTAATTATAGCTTGACTTATTATTTTAGATTTATTAACACTGTAATTGCGCAAAACTTGATGTCAATTTCACTGTCAGATGCACAGTTTATCACCAAATCATGAACAAAATACTCATATTATAAAATTATTGTTATACGTAGTCTTTAATAGTTTTTTATTTAATGCAATTGAATCTTACTGCAGAAATTTAATGTCCACTGCTTTAATGCACAATTTTTCAGCCAGGAGGCGGTCCTGAAGAGACCATTGTGCAATATAAAATTAATTCGGCTACAAAATAAATGACACAACATCAACATCGTAGTTTCATAGCATTGGACCCTGCAGTTGGTGTTGCAATTTTTCTCTAGCCAAGCCGAACACCTTCCGCAAATGAACCTTAACTGCGGTTGATCGCCTTCCGAACGAGGACCCCAAAAAAACTCCCAAGGGCGGATCAACCGAGGCCTCTGCGGTCGCTCTCCCTTAAGCCTCCCGTCCGCAGCGCAACCCGTCCTCCGTCCTCGGCCCTCGCACGTGTGTCGTGGCCGTCCTCACTTCGCGCGGCCGCCTTCTCGCTCGGCAGCGGCCTCACCGCTTCGCCACCGCCGCCGCCACCGCCGCGCGCACTGTATTTTGAGCTGTTTTGTGAGATTTATGTGATCTCATTTAGGGTATTACGTTCCACCGGAATGCACATATTACCATCCCATGCGTTTTTCACACCAGCTCGGCAAATAGAAATCCAATAGAAGAAGGAGAAGGCCCGAGCGCCGCGGCGAGCGGTAGACGGCGAATGCGCGGGGGTGGGGGAGGACGGTGAGGACGGGGGAGGGCGCGCCACCGCCGCCGGCTCTGTCCCCGCGCGTTCCACAACTCCCCGTCCTCGCCTCGTCCCCGCACCACGCCCACTCCGCTTCGCCGCGCTGCGCGTCGTCCCCTCCGCCCCGCCCCACCGGTTCGCTTCACCGTAGTGTCGCCCCTCCGCGTGAGTCCCGCAGTCCCGCGCCGCCGCCGCCGCCTTCTTCACGGCCAGATTAGCTCAGCCAGCCCATTAGAAGGAGTACGTGCAGCAGTTTGCTATAAATTAGCCCGAAACTCGATGCTCTTGCTTGCAGCTCGGGCCGCGGGAAGTTCCACTTTATCACTTTTCCAATGGTTTCTCTCTCTCCTCGCAGGTAGCGAGAGCTAGCTCTCTTTGCCGGCGAGTCGTCAGGATTTTTGGAGAAGCTGCGGCGGCGGCGGCGGCGCGAAAGGGGAGTTTGGGGGGAAGGGAGTGGAGTGGGCGGCGGCGGCGGCGGCGGCGGCGGCGGCGGCGGCGGCTTCGCGCCTTCGCGTCGTTGGCGTACGCCCGCCCCCACCGCCGCCGCCGCTTCCTCCTTACCTCCTCCCCCCGCCGCGACGCGATCCCTCCTTTTCTCCGTCACCGCGCCCACTTCCCAACTACTAATTACTGGGAGTCGGGCCACTTGATTAACTCGGCCTGCCCCTTCGCCACGCCGCCCCGCCCCTCTCCGCCGCGCCGCGGAAAAAGTGCGCGCGGGTGGGATGGCGGCGGAGGCGGGGCGGAGGCGGGGGAGTCGCGGGCGGTAGCGACGGGGGCGCCAAGGGCCCGCTTCGTCCCCCCGCGACCCCACCCGCAACTTCCCACGGCGACCGCGGCGGCCGCGGACGGCGGAGTGATGCCTCGTCCCGCGGTCGCTCGCCGCCGCCCCGTGGGCTGCGGCCCATAAAAAAACTTCCCGGGACTCCCTAAATTTGCTGTATTCAAACTGCGTTTCCTCAATACGCTTGGGGTCGCCGTGAATCGCCGCCCCGGGGTTTACCGCGAAGATTGAATTGGATTTACGGAGTGGAAGTGGGTTGTCGTTAAGTAGTTATCTTCGTTCAATAACGATGTGAGGTTTCTTTGTTCTGGCATTGGTCACATTACTATTGGACGTCAGAATTTCCCGTGCAAATTATTAAGCTATGAATGAAGTGCGTCTAGACTAATTGTCTGCAGGACATTTTGTATTTAAAAAGAAAGTGTTGTTACATAATAATAATAATAATAATAATAATAATAATAATAATAATAATAATAATAATAATAATAATAATAATAATAATAATAATAAATGTGTGCAGTGGAATGGTCATTTCACTCTTACTCAGATAATTATATGATTCACTAGTTTATTGAATGTTTTGTCCAACGAATCGTAGCAATAAAATTTAATTTCTGAGTATTAAAAATTCAGTAGTAACGCATTACTGTTTGGTTAAATTCGCTTTTTATGATTTGTATACATTATATTCAGTTGTTTCTCGCAGCCTCATTATCGTGTAAACAAGGATCCGAATTCGAATCTAGATGGACATTGAACCAGTTTTGGAATAAAGAAATCCTGTTTGTTCTGTGTTTAATTTCCACATTTGTATAGGAAAATTATGTGAAATTATAGACGATCTTTCGATAAAAACGAACATTGAAATAATCAAGCTCTTACGTAAGCTGTTTATAAAAGAATTTACGTGAATTAATACATTCACATGAGTTTCCTTAAAAGATTTTATTTTAGAAAAAAGTTTAATATAAAAATTTGCGAATAGAACAAGTTTACGAGGAATATGTAAAAACTTGAAAATCTTTGTGGCAATGTGATTGCAAAGTATGATCACTAAAAAAAATACGCATCCTCCCGTGTATTTTCCACAGTTTCCGTATTGTTAATTTGCTGGCTACTGTCTAGTAACAAATTAGGTAAACTTAAAAACGTAAGTATTTCAAGCAATGAGTCTTATGAACAGCAAAATGCCAAATTAGGAATAATATCAAGAATACAAAATAAAATAAACGAAAATGCTTTCGAAGCCATAATACTAACCGAACACACAGCCTAGCGTCACCGCTCATGACAGCGTTATTTATGTGTTAGAATGATTGACTAACCACAGGTATATAAATTAAATTGCACCCCGAGTCAAGCACTTATCCAGATCGGCAAAAACCGGTTTGTTTTGATTCGTCCTGTGCACCATTTCTTCCCACGCCTCTGCAGGAAGGAAGGAAGTTTTCTTCGTCGTTTCTCCCCCTCCCAACCCCCCTCCAATAAGCGGTCCGATTCAATTATTTGAATAAGCGGGGAAGGCGGACAAAGGCGAAGACCCCGAGGGTCCTGGAGGGTCCGGAGGTCGCGGCGGGCAGGGCCTATCGCTTGCGAGCCACCGGGTGGATCTCCAATCAGAGTTTGATCTCGGTCCTCGCAATCCCGCGCCCGCGGGCCCACCGCCATGCTGCTGCAGCAAGTCCTCTTAATGAAACGTGGGCCGGATTACAAGCAGCTATCTGTTTCCCGCGCGAACGGGTGGGAGGGCGGGCGAGCGGCGGAGGCGGCGGAGGCGGCGAAGGCGGCCGAGGCGGCGGGGGCGGCGGAGGAGTCGCGGAAGAGACTCGGCACTCGGAGACGCCTCCTGCGTCGCCGTCCTCTGCCCCCTCACCCCCAACCCGCCACGCCCCCCGTCGCCGTCTTCGTCGTTGCCGTCGTCGTTGGCTTTCTATCGCGGAGCTAGCGGCCGGAGGAGGATTCGGAAAAGGTGGTGGAGGTGGCGGAGACGGAGAGAAAGAGGAGCAGGAGGACGAGGAACAGGAGGGAGGAAGAGGAGAAAGAAAGGAGGCGTAGCCGGTGAAGGAGAAGAAGGTTGTTGGTAAGGAGAAGAGAGACGCGGAGGAGGGGCTTTAGACGAGGGGAAGGCGGCGAAAAGAGAGAAAGAGGAGGGGCAGACGTAGGAGAAGGAAAGAAAGAAAGAAAGGTAAAAAGAACGGAGGGGAACGGGCGAAGGACGTAGTGGGGACGCCAGGATGAGGCCGTCGAGGACGAGCCGGGGGCGAGAGGTTCGAGGCGCAGAGGGCTGAGGACGAGGAGGAGGAGGGAGAGGACGCGCCGGCGTCGCCGCGCGAAGACGAGGCCGCCCCCCGCCCCGCCCTCCGCGCCGCCCCGTCTCCGCCCCCGTCCCCGCCCCGTCCCCGCCCACTTCGCCCGCGCCGCGCAGCGATGGCTCGCTGCGCCCCCGCTCATATACATACAAATTGCGCCTCGCCGCCCGGCCTTCGTAATTCTCGACTAATGCATGGGTTGCGCGCTGAAATGTGGCTGCCGGCCGCCCGCCCGGCTGGCTGGCTGCTGGCTGGCTGCGAGCGAGCGCTGGTCCCCGCCCGCCCAGTATTGGTTCCGAACGGCTCCCTCTTGCAGGCGCGGGCGTCGAGGCGCGGACGCGACGCGCGGCCCTGCGGAATACCAATGGCCCTTTGGGGGCGCAGCCCCCGAAAGTGGGCGGCGGAGGGGGAGGCCGGCTGGTTCAAACGCGACGAGCGGGTATTATTTTGAATGATGATTATCGGTGGTTCGGTAAAAGTGACCGTTAGGTTCGAAATATTCAAAATGATGTTGACGTTAATAATAATAATAATAATAATAATAATAATAATAATAATAATAATAATAATGTATAAAATTGAATTCTTATGAGTACGCACGTGTAGACGTGTGTTCCACAACTTTTGAACGACAGGTCCCAAATTCTGCAGGAAGACTTTGGAGCGGTCGAGAAAAACCGTAGGGGAGTTTACGATTCCAAAATGTTACCCAAAATTTCGCTACAACCCCAAATTTTTTACTGGAGACCCGCGAGGTGCGGCATTGTTGGCTGGAAGTGGCATTGATCTAGGCCGTGTCAGGCGGTGCGGAACGGGCCGGGCGGGGTTGTAGTGCGGGCGGGGCGGGCAGGACGGATCGGTAGGATGGGGTGAGAAGAGTGGACAGAACGGGCGGGACAAGGTGGGTTGATCGTGCTGCATACGAAATGAGTTTGATACATAAATAACCGAACAACACCGGTTAATCATCTGGGATGATATTCATATTATTTTAATGAATATTATAATGAATATTGCATTCGACTTTCCCTACCACTGAAGTATATTCTTAATAGAAGTATATTAATAGATAAAATTATTTTTAAAATATTGAAGTTATTATATAAAAACCTCGTGACAATGTCAATATTTAAAGTTTTACATAATGCGTGATTTTCTTACACCATCGAAATGTCAAAACAATCGTAGGCGAAAGTAAATCAATGTGAAATTAGGAGATAGGATCGAGTCCTGACTTTAGCATTTCTTGCTCTGAAAGAAGGGACTTTAAAGCACACATTAACCGTACAAACAGAAAATCACTAAAAACTGACATTGGCACTTCTTGCATCAAGCCACAGATATATAAGATTGTAAACCCAAACGATGTTGGTATAATTCGCTGACCAAGAATTCAAAATTATGGCTGTAGTAAAATTTCTTAAGCTCTAAAAAACAATTTATAATTTTTAATGTCATATAACAATATTATTATTATTATTATTATTATTATTATTATTATTATTATACCTTCATTAAGAATATATTCCAGTGGTAGCGATAGTCAAAGGATATATTCATTTTAAACAAACAATATATACATTGTTGTAAATGGGTGTGACCATTGGAGTGCTGAGGTCCTCACATTTTTTACCATTATTTAAATTTTTACATGTGATTTTTATATTTTATTCCCATTTTAAAATACATTTTTCTTTAATTTATTATGCTAGTAGTTTGGCAACTATTATTTCTTCTGTCTCCTCGGTAAATAAATAATGAAAATCAACTCAAAATGCTAATGTAATAAACTTAAATGTCAGTCCAAAAATGAAGCAAAAATGTTCAAATTAATAAATCACTACTCTTAAAATCATTGTTTTCGGTGCTTATAGATATGGCAGATCACCGAAAATGAAGCACATTAAAATGGTCATAACCAGTAAGAGATATGTAAAGGTTCTTGGGAAAGAATTGCTCATTGAATATAAAAATTGTATAACGTATTTAACGTTGGAAGATAATTACCTATATGCTATTCTTTGCAATTTTCTTGAGGGCCAACTCAGCAAATAAATATGATTTATGAATAAACGTTTTCGACTGTGTAGAGCTTAAGAAGTTTTGCTATAGCGATAAATTAAATTTTTGGTCAACGACTTGTAGCGAAATCGTCCTTTATATTAAAACTGATGTTCTATTTTCAATGGTTACCACAATTTCAAGAGTATAATGGACAGTATTACATAAACGACATGGACTGCTCTCCAGTCGCCCTATTCTATACTGCTCTCGCTCCATCAATGTCCCGTGATGTACACTCTGCCAATGTTTTCGTAGTTAAATTTTGATTTAAAACATAATTTATAAAGAACGAATTGCATTATGGAAATAAACAATGAATCGTATGGATGATTTATTGAGTGGATTGTTTGCACGATGTTTGAGCGATGTTAAATATTGTTGTTCTCCACTATTACCACCTTCATCTCGTGTGGTTTTTAACTTTGAAGATTCGTTTCCTACCAGTGGACAATATTTATCCCAGAGATTCACTGGATGTGAGTGATGTCTAGAAGTTGTGTTCTGCCACTAGTATACTAGATTTACATCAATGTCTATGGTACAAATGTATTTCGCCAGAATTCTGGCTACTGAGACAATTGTGACTCACAGTTTCGTCTCTTCTACTCCAACAATAACTGCTCCAAACTATTTATACTCTTGTTGCACACAATTGTTCAATTAGTGATGCTACTTCACGCACTCTACTCATGTTTGGGTCTGTCTGATATTTATAATTTGGACCTACATCCGTGCTTTGTTTTTGTAAATCAGGCAATTTAACTACTCCTTTCCGCATTTTTTTGCCTCGGATTCGCAATTTTTTGCCATTGTCGGTTCGAAGCTATCTGGATAACTGGTTCCTTGCATTCCACACCGAGCAGTAATAACGCTTCATGGGTCGTGAGCAGTGGGAACAGCGCGAGTTCATTTTTCGGTCGTCGGCCCGTTACCCAAGCGTTGCCTGGTTATCTCATTGGGTACTTTACACCTTGTTTGTGATGTTTTACTCCTGAGAACGTGTGTTTTCGTAAGCTAGTTTGCTCTTGATTGAATATACACGACGCTGCTTTAAACGATGAGGGAACCCGGCCAATGCAATCTGCAGATTCTGCGGGACTGTGGGAAGAATGACTTGCGTTAGTTTTATATCCTGTCCTGAACAACATTGCTGGCCGTAAATAGTCGGAAAGTTCATTCAGAGTTTTTAGCAATGGAGCCCCTGTTTAAACGTAAACTTTACAGTTTATATAAAAATTCACATCATCCACATGGTTTGAGGGTAGTTTTAAAAGATTTATTCTGAGCGAGGGCATATGTTTCTTGTTAATTTGTTTCGTGTCAGAAACCAGTTTTCTGTCTTTTTCATATAACAATGTTCAAAAACTTGATCTTCTTTAAAAACTTGATTGAAACACTGTGGAATTGTTCAGTAGTTTTAGGTTCCCCAACAAAATGTACCAAAATTGTCCATCTGTTAAGAGATTCCCTGCTTGAAAGATTAATTTAATGGCAAAATAGGTTCAAATCACTCTTTGTTGCTTTATAATACACGTTTAAATCAAATGTTTGTTCCCGTGTTGTGAATGAAACATTTTCTATGTAAGGATAAAATATGTTTAAACTCACTTTTGT
Source organism: Teleogryllus occipitalis (assembly GCA_011170035.1). Taxonomy (NCBI): domain Eukaryota; kingdom Metazoa; phylum Arthropoda; class Insecta; order Orthoptera; family Gryllidae; genus Teleogryllus; species Teleogryllus occipitalis. Next base: position 156,217 of record BLKR01008967.1, read on the forward strand.
TTATGTTTAAATCAATCCTTGTTTATGTAATGGTAAAATATGTATGAATTATTTTTGTCGCTGTCGTGACTCAGGTCGCCTATGACCAAGAAGTTATAAAGCGACCTAAAATAAATAAGAAATTTCATACTTTTGAATATTCGTGGTTAAAAAATTAACAACTTAAGATGAGCCATATGGATATAGAAGATCAACCCATCACTCAGCTCTAGGGTGGGAGTGAGAAAAAAATGGGGAAGGGAACATCGCGAGTGTCCCTTGGCCCCACTGTAAAGGTAATGTTTTGCCATCAGCCTCAAATTAATTGGATGAAACTACGGAAACAATCAGAACAGAGAGCCTTTAAAATTCTTATGCAGTGTCGGTTTTGCTTCAGTTATGTACCTGGGGTCGGAAATTCCGGCACCATAGGAACTCAAATCCACGCCCTTCCGTCCCTCCTGAAACGAATATAAGTTAATCTCCCAAGTATACAATGTGTCGCGGTATGTAGTATTCTGTCACGCTGAGCAAACATTCTTTCTATTCTTGCGGCGTCCCCGCACTAACTCCGCGACTCATTTTCTTGAAACCCCTACGACACATCGAGACGCGTCGCCACGAGAGGCTGCGTCTCGCAGAAGTACCAGCGGTCGGGAAGGGGGCGTGGCCGGCGACGGGCTGTGGATGGAGCGTTGCACGCGCGCTGCCAAATCGAGAAGGGGCGGGCGGTGCGCCTCTCATATCACCCTCCCCCTCCCCGCTTCACCGATCTTGCACTCGCACGCCGCCCACGCCTCCGCCACCGCCACCGCCACCGCCGCCACCCGTGTCGTATGCCAGCCCGCAAAGCCGGAGGTTCCGGAGGATGACAAGTGTTCCCCTCTCCCGCTCCCGCACCCTTCACCTTGCTCCCGGTGCTTCCTCCGCCTTCTCCGCCGGCGTCCCCGCGCTCTCGAACGACGCCTCCATCCCCCCCGCCCCCCTCCACACCCACTCGTCGCCATGAGATTTGTTACCCTTAATCCAGGTGACCATTCCAGATGACTTATTAGCAATTCCGCGCGACGTGCGAGGTGCGTCACTAACATTGAAATCTCGCCCGCTCCCCGGGCGCCAATACTCCGTTCCTTTAAAAATTGCATTTTAATTACAGATTTAATGCGGCTGTTCGTCTTGCTCGCGCCGATGGCGGCGACCGCGCCCCGCCTCCGACTCCGTCCCCGCGCTCGCTAGCAGCCGTCCGATCCCACCCGCGCCGGCCCCAGTCCCCCGCCCGCCCCCGCCGCCTCCCCCGCCCTCGCCCGCACACGCGGTTTGTCCCTCTCGCGCTTTCTTCTGCTTTCGAATTTGAATGCAAATGGGTGAAGGAAGCCATTTCATTTCAGCTCTATTAAATTCATGCACCATTTTTCTTTTGTGGAGTGGCGGGCGGGGGCGAGGAGGTGTGTGAAGAGAGCGAGAGGGAGAGAAAGAGGGAAGGAGGGGAGATATTGCCGCGAGCTTCTAGTGTGCAATCTTTATAGCTTCCAACCACTTCATTTCTCGAGAAACTGCCATTGACAGGGAGAAAAAATAAGTGCACGGCGCCACCTACCCGCTCGGGCCCGCCAGGCCGTCCCCGCTGCCCCCGCTGCCCCCGCTGCCGCCCCCGCCACCCCCGTCGCTCTCGAAGCGCCTCTTGCCGCCCCGTCCGCCTTCGCCATCCCCGCTGCCGGGGGGCGGGGTTGATTTCTCGCGGCCCGCCTCGCGCCGCGATGTCTCGCCCCCGCTGCGCGCTCGAGGCTGGAGAGACGCGAAGGGGCTTGGGGATGGGGGCGTTCCCGCTGCGCCCCACGATCCCACCCCACCCCCGCAGACACCCTCCTCGGGACGCTCTTGCCGCTCCTCCAAGCCGACCGCTCGCGATGGTGCTCTTTGCACACGCACTCTTTGCGAAGGATGACGCAAATGTTTTTTTATCGCAAACCAAGGAGATTATTGAGTACAAGTGATAGAGCTATGGTTTTCAGTGACTGTTTCGTGTTCCCGGACATGTCAACTACTTTGGTCATCATTCCCGCGAAAGAAGTGTATATTAAGAAAGGAGGTAACGAGGATCTCCGCAACGTGAGATCCGGCGCCGACCTATAAATCGGCTTGCGATAAGTTCCTCCCCCATGTATCTCCTCCAACGGGGCAGCATTCAGCTATCTGAGCCGGTGCAAGATATAATATTATGTTGTTATGTACTAGAGTTCACACGGACGTGATAGCCATTTTAAGCAAATACACTCCGCCAGCGACCCACCAATGATAGTAGAATCTTTCTCTGCATGGCAATAATTATAACAGCTTAATTGTATTTATTATTAGTACTTCGATAATCTCACTCCGAGACAACTGTTGTATAATGCGGAATCTTTCAAGCTGTTGGAGATTTTCTCGTTGAATGTGAGATGAGTCATATAAGGTCGGGGGATCCCTCACTTCCATCTCTGGCTAAGAAGTTCAAATTCAGATTGAACTACTACTCGTATGTGGCATTTGCTGTAGACAAAGTGTTCACAAAGGGATTTCCCGAGTTTTTTTCGTTTCCCCTGCAGTGCAGTGCAGTTCTCCATGATTCATATCAACTTTATTATGATTTATCCATCATTGATTCATTGATTCCTTCCAAATATGGCCAAAAACTAAAGTACTGACAACACAGTGATGAAAGTACCAGAGAATGAAGTAACTCATAGTTTCCTCTCTGAACCATCCTATCCTCTGAGCCATCCTATGTCTTCTTTCTCCGTTCCAGTTCCCCTCTCGAACACGAACTGTGCTCCCTGCCCCTGCGGCCACTCTCACCTTGCTGGTCACCAAGTCCTTACTGGCCTCCGCCTGGGACGAAGCGAGCGCCGCGGTATGGAGGACTGGCAGATTTGCATTACCTCCGCCTTTGTCACTGCGGTTGCTTGTATAATGTCGTCGATGGTGCTATTACTACCATCTCAATCGCCACTTCTACCTACGTCGGCCTAGGCAAATCTACCGACACCGGCTCTTGCACACACACACACACGTTCCGCACTGCCATTGCTGTCTTCGCCGCCGCTACCATCACCGTCATCACTGCCACCGCCATCACCACCGTCACCCCCCCCAACAACAACAACAACAACAACAATAACAACAACAACAGCCACACAACCATCACATCAACAGCAACAACTTGTTCAAGCATCTGTCGTCTTGGGGAGCTCTAGCGGTTATCTCAAAAATGTATCCTTTACTTCTTTATTAATCAAATTAAATAATATATAATTATATTATAAGTATTTAATTTCAGTGATTTAAAGTCTATTTCAAGGTTGTATTAAATTTTAGCGGTTGTCCTTTAAAACCGACGATAAGTCTGGGACCCACAACCTTTCATTTAAACAAAAAGTCAGTCAATTTGGTTGAATAGAAAGCTTCAATGACATTCTAAACGTAAACCCTGATAGACTTAAATACGTAGATTGGAGACGTTTGTTGCAGCGTACAATGCACACCCACTTTCACCCACCTTGATCGTCGCCCGCAGTGACAAGCGCAGTGTCGCTTCGCCGCCGCAGGAGCGCGGTCGCGACGCCCTCCCAGCCGCCTCCGCCTCCGCCGCCGCCCCCGCCGCCGCCGCCGCGCCTTTGAAGACGCCCGCATGCCGCCGTGTCTGAGCACGGCCGTCCACCGCTACCTCTTTGCTTATTTTCTTCCTGTCACTCTAATGACTGCTGTGTATACTTGTTCGGGCGTTCAGGCATCGCCCACTTAGAATAACGGTCGTGCGTGCTCTCCCCACGAGGTGAAAGATGAGACATGCAGAAACATCCCCTTTTCCCCACTTTTTATTCTTTTTTTATTTCGTCAACTCGGACTATTATCACCCCCCCTTTCTACGAATTCGCTGCGGGCTACGGCACGTTCGCCCACGCCGCGAAGACTACTGTTTTACTACGCGGGCTAGGGGCTATAAAAGCTGTCAGACCGTTCAAAAGACTACCGAGCGCGAACGCAAGGAAAACACGCTCGACTATTGTCCGGTTTGCTTCACTGCACCGACACACTATCCTCCTCTATGTCGAGCGGCGCACTGTCGTCGTTCCTCGGCCGTAAGGAAATTTTATTCCTATGTAGTCCTCTCACGAAAGCAGGAATTCTGAGAGTGCTACATTCACGCTCAGTATTACTGTATATCCAGGGCTGTATTGACAAGATTGAATCCGCATTTCGGCGCGTCTTCTCCAAGCATTATAAGAGATGAAAATGAACGTGGCAAAACTGTTCACGAAGTATTAATTATTGTTTTGAAATGAATAAATTATTGTTGTTAATGTAAATCAATGTAGATAATAAGTTGAACATTAAAAAACAATTTTGCAATGTTACCGAAGACCTTCACAATTTGAACATTTTGAATTGCTTCAAAATTTTTTTCGCATTGTTCAAAACATCAAAAATAAGTTTTGAAAGTTGCATCTATAGAATGTAGGAACAGGCAGAAAAGAAACTAATCGTTTTGTTGACTTTCTGTGACATTAAATTCACGAGTACTCGCGCGGGCTACAGGTGTGGTTCAGCCATTTTATTTTTGCTGGCACGCAACTTCTAGTAAGTTTAGAGAGGTGGGAGTATCAGTAGCTTCAGATGACATGTTACTCTTGCCTCACAGACTGCTTCCGAGCATTTTATTGCAAGGTAATTGTTGTCAGAAAGTTTTAAAAGTCGGTTGGGTTACAATTGTAAACCGAGCAAGCACTACTGTTATGGGTGATAGAAAAGAAGTTTGCCAAACAGGATATCCGAGGATATACACTCTTGTACTATTATCATATACTATTATAATAATACGCTTTTGTCAGGACTTTTGAATGAATAACTGTTGTTGAAACCATGATGAATTAATAATAGAAAAATATAATATTTCGTATGTTAATGGGCGTCGTTTTGCCCCATTCTTCACTCAGGAACAACACTTGTACATTTAAATACCACAGGTATTTTTCATTATTTCTATTATTTTTCACATTATAATCAAAAAACATTTTGAAATAACAGAGTACCTGGTCAGAAAGTTTTTACGAAACTCGTCAATGTTAAAAAAAAATCGTGGACTTCATATGTAACCCGCGCAAGCAGTTACGTTCCAAAATGAGACGCGAGTCCTGCAGAGTTAATATTGTGAAGAAGGTCCACCGCTGCAGGAGTTCGCGCGATTTCGGACGGCGACTGTCTAACAGGACCGCATAAAGCCGAGCATAGGTGGACGGTGGCGAGAAAAAGAAGAGCCAGAGGCACGCGAAAGCAGAAGGAGGAGGCGAAAGGGGAGGGAGGAGATCGGGTGAGGCGAAGAGGGACAGTGGCGTCGGCGCGCCGAGAGATGTTGCAACGTGGGCTCGACACATCTTATTTTAAGCGAAATTCGCTCCACCTTTATCAAACACAATAGCCCCTCAAAGGCGGTTTCTCAACGCCTCTCTGTGAATTTAGCTGCGGCGGCGCTAGAGCTGGCTTGAGAAAGACGGCGGCTTCTTCTATAAATTAATTCCTTGTAAATGGAGGGTTGAATATCCTCAGACGTAAGCTGTTGCGCAGTTTGAACATTCCTATTCTCAAGAGTTTCCTTTTTGTATTTTTTTTAAACTGCACGTAATCTTTATGTACTATTTTTATGGAATTCGGAACGTGCGTTAAACCTGGAGCGGTAGCTCAGTGCATCAACTGATGTCAATTGTGCATCAACTGTCTGGAGGAGAATTCTAGCGGCCGGCTGCTCTGATCGGTAGTTTTCCGTGGTTTCTCCGATCAACACCAGGCGAATGCCGGAGCAGTACCCTTACAAACGGGCCACGGATCGCGCGCGATTTTTCCTTCCCCTACCTTGTCCTATCCTCACCCTTACACACACACACACTTACACTAACATGTACTACACTACCACATATTCCGGGAGACCGGTCGGGAGCTTAGAGCTTGTCCCGGCTGGGGCGGTGCCCAGTTGGTGGGAGAGTCCTGGTTAGGAGGAAACCCCACTAGCCGACGGTAGGTCGACGCCGGATCGCGCCATCCAGTGGGGAAAGATGACCGCCATCTTCCGAGAGAAAAAATGCACACAACACTTACGAGACTAATGACCAAAGCAGTTGACGCGCCCGGAAAACGAAAAAATCAATCAGTCAATCGGAACGTGCGTTAACATTTGTTTCTTAACTTACTCTTTAATGCACTTCGATAAAATCCACTTAGGGCCGAAAATATGTAATTTTTATCAGACTTTTCGATGACACGTTGCTCACGGAAATTATTATGCCGAAAATTTGAGCTGTTTTGCATCACTCAATATATACACGAATTTGTAATGAGAGCCTTTTCGATCAACTAATTAGGTACACTACGTTCGATTGACAAATTAGGTACTCAGCTAATGATGACCCTTCCGGTGTTTGTAGTTTTGGGTGTGTATGACAATTCTAAAATATAGCGCTAAGACCAGAAAAATATGAAAAGATGGTCGTAATACCGTATCGTCTATTTCTGTCTCATTTTAGCAGACAAAATACATTATCTCTAGCATGTTTTTATCTGCAACGTACAATAAAATTATTCTGAGAAATGGTTTCATTTTTTACGATCGTCTTCGTGAAATATTAAAAACTGCTTACTTATGAAAGGTCAACTGAGTATTCTTACGTCGTTTACGTGTTCATACTACGAAAGCAGCTATTTATAATACAGCTTAGCCGAGATTCCGTACCGTATTTGTTTTCACTGCGTATCCACAGTTTCCTCTTCCTCTCTCCAAGAAGTAGAGGAAAAGAAGTGCGCTGATTTTTCCTTTTATTTTTAAGTTATTTACTATTGTTTGTTATTGTTTAAATTACTAAAAACAAGACAAGACGAAAAAAGAAGTAATAAAGAGGTAAAAGAGGTAACCCAAATATCCTCTTTACTATAGAAAATTGCAAGTATATCACTGCAGTACGAATTGTGTTTGAAATAAGACAACCCTCAATCTAAAAAAATAGACTTAAGTTCTAATATATTTACACCGAATTATATATTTTGAGTAACACAGACATTTGGAAACTGTAAAAAACCTTCCAATGGTTATATCAGAGAACTATGTGCTACGTACTTCGATTCTCAATGCCACAATCAATATTTCATGTTAGAAATTGTGTATCGAACTACAATACTGAGTACTGAGTAGAATATGATTTCACGTAAGCCTCTAGTGTCATTAGTGTATACCACACACCGGGCGACTACTAGGCTGCTATTCTGAACTTCGCATGAGTGGATCAGTTCTTAATATATTCATTATTTATTGTAGAAAATTTTCAAGTATTTTGTATTTATATCAACGTATTTATCTACTAAACTCTCAATTATTCACTTGAAATGCCAAATTCGTTAGATATTTCAGCCAACATGTGCCATAAATATTAGTTTATAGTGTTGTGTACACACAGTACGCCAAGCGCCCACTTGCGTGACAAATTGAAGCATAAACGTTGCCTTGCTATGCGCACAATTTGTTAAGCTCTGCTTTTGATAGTTGTGGTAGGAGTGGAGCCAGAGGTGTGAGTTGATTTGTTATTTTGTTAGCAATACTGTGAAATCCATCTTTTACAGATGCAAATACGTTTTCTAGTACTCAGGAGCGAAAATTTCTACTTTTCAAACGATGCCAACATCATTTTATTGGTACTTTTAATCATCACTCAAGCATGTGAAATAAAAGGTTGCGGAGAGAATCAGGAGCTGAAGAAAATATGCGCAGATTTTACGTCTCCCTCATACGTCACATACAGTTTTTATTGTTTAATTTGTCGAAAAAATATTTCATAAAATAAATCAAATAAAAACCTGATTCGGGTTACGGAGAGAAAAAAATACCAAGCTTCGTAATATTGGAAGATGGATATGATTGATATCTGGAAGGTTCTGACTGAAACGATCGTGCCTTTGTTTTGAATACAAGCTTCTTAACGTTCGGCGATCTTTAAAATCCTAAACGGTTACCTACTGTCAAAACTTTAATTGATGCGGGCCGCTAAGTAGGGTTTTTCATTTATTTGTTTGGTTGCGTTACTTTCAATTGAGCATTACCAATTCAAATACACACAAATTGAAATAAATGGTCTGTGCGCGAAAGGGCGGGTTTGGGTGCACGGAATGGAAAAGGAGATGATGGGCAGGCGAAGCGGCAAAAGGCGATGATGCGCGGGTGGGGTAGCAAAGGGCGGGGTGGGTGAGCGAGCCGGGAAAGGGCGGGGCAGGCGGGTCGGGAAAGGGCGTGGGCGGGTCGGGAGAGGGCGGGGAGGGCGGGCCGGGAAACGGCGGGAAGGGCGGGCTGGGAGAGGGCGGGGAGGGCGGGCCGGGAAAGGGCGTGGCGGGCGAACCGGGATAGGGCCGAGGGCGGGGTGGGGCGGGTCGGTGGGATTGGGGAAGGGAGGGGTGATGTCGCAGGTGTCACAGGCGTTGCGGCGTCGCGTCGCGTCGTGTGGAGTGGCGTCGCGCGCGCCACCCAGCGGCGGCAGAAGCCGCGCTGCCCGCGGGGTTAAGAATAGCGCAGCGCGCCGCCGCGCCCCCGCCGGGCCGCCGCTGTCTTTACGCGCGCCTCACGCCTTCGCCCCGCCCTGCCCCGACCGACCCGCCCCACCCCGCCCTTTCCCGCCCGCCCTCTGCCCTATCCCGGGCCGCCCGCCACGCCCTTTATCGCCCCGCACGCACCGCCTTTCCCGGCCCGCCCTCTCCCGGCCCGCCCACGCCCTTTCCCGACCCGCCTGCCCCGCCCTTTCCCGGCCCGCTCACCCGCCCCGCCCTTTCCTACCCCGCCCGCACATCACCTTTTCCCATTCCGTGCACCCAAACCCGCCCTTTCGCGCACCAGTCACTTCCATCCTTTCCCATTTACCTGCCTCTTTCGTCCATTCGGCCCCTTCTCGCCACGTCTCGACACTTCCCGACCTTTTCCGCTCTTTCGTGCCTCTCCCCGACTTTTCCTGTTCTGTCCCACTTCCAAATTCTCCGTTCAACCCTGCCGCGCTTCCTTCGCCTCTTTCTCTACCGCCCCGCACTCTCCCCATCGCCCCGCACCGTACAGACTGCCATGCGCCGTCTCTCCCGTGCTTACAGTAATGCTCTCCCATGCACACATCTTCCCGCGGCGCTCTGTCCCGTCCATCTCGGCTCAGATCTGCCCTGCTGCTGACCGGCTCTTGCGTCGGTCCCTGCTGGCTGTTTTTGCACATTATTACCCTTCACCTCTCCGCCCGGCATGCCTGTAACCAGGCTCTTTTCTCCTGTTTCGAGATGTGAATGCTTGTCTCCTTTTTCTTTCTTCTCTTACCTTTCTCTTTGCTTTGTTGCATTGGAAATTCATTATGATTATGAATAAATTTTGACAAGATTACAACGATTTGGGGCCTCCTTACAAGCTGTTTTGAAAATTGCGTATGTTCGTCCGTCTGCCCTTTCTCTTACCTTTCCTACCTTCACACATCAGTACAACCTCGCTCCGGACACATCTCTCGGCCCCTCGTTGCTTGCTTTGTTCCCCCCACCCACTTCTTTACCTCGCGTTTGCGACCTCGCGATCTGTGAATACTCCGTGTTTGGGCCTTCCTTGCACTTCCCCATGCCGCGCTCTTTTCTGCGCTTCACTCCTCTTGGCACCGAGAGCTGAAGCTCTTTCAGCCCTGTACTTCCTCTTCGCCGTCTCTTCTCCATCCTCCTTCTTTTCCTCTTCCTTCTCCTCCTCTCCTCCACCTCCTCCTTTCCCTCTTCCTCCTCTATCTCCTCCTCTTTCTCTTCATTCCTCCACATCTGCTCCAAAATACTTCGGTATTTCTCTACTGTCTCACCATCATCTCCCCTCCAGTTCGGCTCACCTTCTTTATCCTCAACTCTTCGTGTATTTATTTTAATTTATTTATCGTCAAAAAACAATAAAAAGTGTATGAAACGTATGGGAGAGAAGTATCATCTGCTCAAGTTTTTGTGAGACGGAGAATCCTCTTGTAGTATACATAGTTGAATTAAAGGTGCTGATGAGCGTGGTTAGCAACATTCGAAAACTGGGAAATTTCATCTTCCTAGTAACAGATAAAGTATTTGCATTGGCAAACAAACTACATATTTGATTTTGTAGTATTTCTCATGAAATAACAACCCCACCCCATCCCTACTTCTTCCGCTTCTAGAACAGACTTCAACAAAACGTGGACAGATAATAAAGTTAATTTTTCCACGCTTTAGAATCAACTGTCATTGGTTGGTCATTCTACCAATTATCCTACCTGAACCCTCATCCATTTATAAACACTTTATCTTCCATCATCATGCTCGCCTTTATCAACACCCAAGTATCAGGCATAGAGTGGAAGATAACAATAGATAAACATTGTAGTGACCGTCAGGAAAAGGAAAATCATAAAGGCTTAAGAGATTTTCTCTGCCTACACAGTCTCGCATATGGCATTTATCATTATCATTGAAGTCAATACTTTCTGAATTCGATGCTCTCAGTTCGCCTCATATTCGATTAATATTTCGCCTTCGGATACACTCCACGACGCTCCAATATTGATCACCCTGTTATCTTACGTTCTTTCTTGTCATTCATTTTTACTTTGATATCTATTTGCCTTTATTTTTATTGATAACGTGTCTTCTTACTCACTTGATTTGTTCTCTCATTCCACTTCCATATCCAGTGTAGTTTCCCGCGTCTCTTAACACTTTGTACTCACGTCATTTTGTTGCGACGATTCACTGCTTCCTTGACATATTCAGTAGTATTTTCCCCAAGAGAAATTTTGTGTAATGAAAATTCTGTTCATGCAAAACATAATTTATAAAATATTCAATTGCTAATATAAACTATTTTTTAAACTTTAATAATCATATTTCGTACTTATATTTGCATAACCATGAAAACTCTTTTCTTTTGAAGAAGCAGTGTTCTCTCTACTCTTTTGTAAGAGTTTCTGGAAATAATTGCAATTTTTTCACTTCTTTCACTCGTAGATCGGGCGCTGTTTTGAGAGTTAGCGTTTGCCTGCGATTCATCTCTTTGTTGTGACAAAAGTGTTCTTCTGAATTGTGAAATTCTCTCTACAAGACTATTTGGCATTGTATTTTGTAGCCTCTGAAGTCAAAACAATTACATAAACTATGTAACAAGGGTTTCCCTGTTTTAACTTTAAGCTTCACTTGTGCTCAACATTGAAAAATACATCTTTTAGAGCAAGGATTAGATATAAATTCGGGAATGAAACATTTAAAATAATCATAGTTTTAAAATCAGTTTTTGAATCTATTTTATCCTTACGTAAGATAATATATTTCCACTCCATGGGAGTGTTCCTAATTTATAAGTGCTTTTATGTACTTCATTTCCTCATTTCTAAAAGGAATATTGCCTGCCTGGAGAACATTTGAAAGGAGGACCACAACTGTATATGTTAAATTTTTAACTAAATTCATTACACGATGGACTTCTATACTCCTCAAATGTCCATATATTACCCTATTTCGTAATAGTTGGACTAATCTGTCTTGTTGCGTTTGTACTTAACACTGGAGAAATAACTTTTGCGTTTGTACTTAACATTGGAGAGAGTCTCATTAATCTTTAGTTTTCTATTGAGACTCAGCACCGACTGCAATACGCGAAGATGCATCACACGCGAACGATGGACATCTCGTCGTCAACAGTACATCAACATATATCGCGGCGGCGTCGGAAACGCCAACATCCCGGAATTCGCCGGCGAAGTCGTTACGTATTTATCCAAGTGAATGTTTGACGAACAAATGAAATGTTAGAATTTCATATGTGACTTTGGAGATGAGTATGCCAAAGACACTTTCGTAAAAGTTGCTTACAGTCTTTCTCAGTACTAAATGCAAACATAACTACTCTCTTGGGATCCAATATTTCAATACCCAAGCCATGTTGAATCATGTCACTCCAGTGTTTTATTTACATTGGGATACTTGTTACTTTGCCCCACACGTCCCGCAAAGTGCTACTCTGCAGTATGCGTACGGCAAAATGCGGTTTTCTCATCAGCAACCAGTAAGATGTTTCGGGTATTTCGTGACAAAGTAAATTCATTTAAAGACGTTAATTTTATTTTTATTTTCTCCCCTTTCTTCGTAAGAAGCGAAAGTATTATAATCTTGCGACGTAAGTCGGCGATAGTTCAACGGAAAAAACTCTTATTGCCGGGCCCTGGTAACAAAAAAAATGGATAAATCTCGTTCCTATATATAGTGGATTAGTTCCTCTAACACGTTGTGTTGTAAGAATTTGTTTTGTGAGTCCTAATACACAAAAATCGGTTGATGGTAAAACGTCAGTCTCTCCGACCGGCCGCCCATGTCTGTCTGTCTGTCTGTCTCTATTCAACGCTAGCATCTAAACCGTTCAGATAATTTTCTCAAAAACTGATATTCTTCGATTGATAAGAGGGAACTCAAGATTTTTTCATAAAGAAAATCTTTTCGAGAAACTAATACCTTTAAAAATGTCATGTCCAGTTTTTAGAAAAGCGAGTAGTTTTCGCATAATTTCTACTTCAACTTAATGCAAATTATTTTTAAAAATCTCAAAAACGGCTGGAATTCTTTTCTTCAATTCCCCCCCCCACGTATAGAATAAGGGACATTTAAAAGAACGGCGCATGTCTAATTTTCGTTGAACCCTCCGAATTTTGGAAAAATCACCAGTCGGACGTGGTTCCTCCGATCAACACTAGGAGCAGTACCCTATCAAACGGAGCAGTACCCTATCAGCCGGAGCAGTACCCTATCAAACGGGCCACGGACCGCGCGCGATCTGTCCTTCCCATTCCTTGTCCTATCCTTTCCCATTACACACAAACTTACACTAACATGCACTACACTACCACATATCCCGGGAGATCGGTCGGGAGCTTAGAGCTTGTTCCGCTGGGGCGGTGCCCCACTGGTGGGAGAGTCCTGGTTAGGGGGAAACCCCACTAGCCGACGGTAGGTCGGCGCCGGATCTCGCCATCGAGCGGGGGAAGATCACCGCCATCTCCCGAGAAAAAAATGCACTACACTAACGGGACTAATGACCAGAGCAGTTGACGCGCCCGGAAACATGAATCAATCAATCAATCAAAAACCAGTCGAAAATAATGCGAGAAAGTCTGTGCTGTCGTTGCTCCACTCGTTTTCCTTCGCGAGCGAGTAACCGAAACGGTTATTTTCGGGAGTCGCCCCGCCGCCGCCGCGGGGCCGTCCTGCTGCTCCTTTTGCCCGGCGCCGAGGCATTCGCTAGCGCGTCCTCTCGCGCGCGTCCTCGCGTGCTCGTCGCCGCGTTCGAAATAAACTCCCGAGGTCTTTTTTCCTTAAGCGCCCCACCTGTGCTCGGTAAATCGCCGCTCCGCCCGCCGCCGCTTTGTGAGCACTATCTGTCTATCTGTCTGCTTGGCCAGCCGCTGCCGGACGCACTTGCTCTGTGCGCGGGGAGGCCCTGAAATATCACTTATATTCGCTTACTTTTTCAATTGATTTATTTATATCACGTCGAAAACTGTATAATACATGTAATGCGAAGATCTGAGCATTAGGAACGGATGGGAGCATCAGTTTCTCTCAAATGTATGAAAAGTGACTGTCCAAAATATTCGATCAAGCTGGGAGGCGCAGGCCCAGACAATCTTCATCGTGGTTACAGGCTTATGGCTTTTTAAATTATATAGTATAAAAAATATGTAGTATCATAATTGTATCAAATATCATTTTGTATTTTATCCTTGGTAAATTTAATCGTATAAAAATATTTATGTCTGCGCGGCCTGTCACCATTTGTTCCCGCAGCCGGACGCTCACGACGCATTTGCTCTATGCATGAGGTGGCCCTGAAATATCTCTGACATTCCTTTATTTTTAAATTTATTTATTTTTTAAATCACGTCAAAAACTATACAATATTTACTGCCCAGTAGGAACGGATGGGATCATCCCTCTCTCTCAGATGTATGAAAGGAGACTGTCCAAAAAATTCGATCAAGGTGGGGAACGCAGCCCAAACGTCATAGTGGTTATAGGCTTGTAGTTTTTTAAATAATGTAATACAAAAAATAAGTTTTGTATTAGTATAATAATTGTAAGACAATATTATTTTGTGTTTTTTCCTGAGTATAATCTCTAATTTTATAAAAATATTTTAGGCGTATTATGATTTTGAACTTGTGTTCGAATTTTCTCTAATGGGATGTTAACGCTGACATTTCTTTTTCGAGGTGATAATACACTTTATGTTTTAGTCTGACTATTTGTGTTGTGAATCGATAGACGTTTTCTGTATTAAAATGTTGCCAAATTTTGTGAACGGATGTTAATACGCCTAACTCAGAGTAAAAATGCAATTCTTAGTTTTATAAGAAGGATCTAAGCTGTGGAAAATTACGTTTCTAAATTCAGTGGTTTTCCAGATCCAACTCGTGTTGTGGGTAACCTGTGCTAACGTCTTGTGTTTGAAGCGCGCAATATCCTCAAAGAAAAAGAGTTAATGCCACTAAATTATACAGATTAATTTTTGGGGAGGTTTTTGGTAATATTTGAAAACGAAAGCCAGGGAAAATATTTCGTGTTGGTAGATTTAAACTATCATTCTTTCAAACCCATAATCACGCCTATTCGTTGCGACTTATCGTAAGTAGAATTGAAATATGGTGCAACACTTGTGAATCTTTGTGTATGAAAGTACAATTATAGGCGTGATTGAAAGTAGTTTTGACATTATCGTAAACATTAGACATCTCGATGTTATTAAGCGTTAGAGATTTATTTTAATTGTGCTGCAATTTTTCGTGTTTGAAACATTTTGAATTTTGTTAGAGTATGTCGACAGTTTAACTAAAACTTGTTAAAGAGTATACTCAAGAGAAATGACAACTGTGGACTGTTGTTTAATTTTTCAATTCAAGATATCGGCGAAGGAATTACAGCCAGTAGTGGTAAGCTTTATTACATACCATCATACTAAACATATTGAAGATATTGCTATTAAATTTAGACGTGAATATAGTCTAAAGATGGGTTTATTCTTAATCAAAATACTGCCATGATGTCACTGAGCCAGTAATGTCGTCTCAGGAATTACTGAGGAAAGATAATGCAAACAGCGCGAAGAATTAACGCAGGCAGGGAAGAAACCCTCCATAGAGCAAATATATAAATAATAGATGCCGTCATGTGAAGTGGATGAGGGAGACGGAAGCTAACTAGCGCAACGAAAGGGAAGGCGGTTAATGGGCTCCGCGTGTGATCAGGGAAGATAGCGCAGCATTAACGAGAACCCGGAATAGGCCGATGATCGTGGGTGGTAGCATGGCCAAAACGGCAGGAATAGACCGGCGTTCCAGAAGACCCCTGCCGGCACCTCTTGGCGCGTGACTTTTAATGATGAACCCTCTGTCATACAGACATATTCTTCCTTTTTTATTTCTTGCTTCCTCCAGAATGCGAATTACTAACTACGTACACGAGGGATATCGGGAAAGTAAAGTCACAAGACGCGTAGCTCTCGCAGGTAAATATATTTTTCCCAGTTGGTACTACTGCTATATAGGGGAAGTAAACGACTAGTAACGGACGCCAGTAGCATCCCGACTCTCGTTGTGGTGACGGTTTACGATAAGAGCTCTCACTCCGTCTCTCACCAAGTCCGAAGTGCGTGCTGTGATACGCTACCTGAACGCCAAACACATGAGCACCACCGCAATTCATAGCGTAATCGTTTCCGTTTTAGGGGAGGCCGTTGTGACACGGCAACATGTGACAAAGAGGGTACGGAATTTCGATTTTAATTGTGTGTGTAGGCAATTTCAAAGCAAATGACGCAAGATCCTCACGAAGGGAGTGTCTTCTTAATGACGATGCTTGTCCGCACACCGGTGGGACAACATTGCTGACACTATTTGGTTGGAATGTTTTACACCCCTCCTTACTGGGGGTGGCAAAAAACATCGATTTTTAAAAACATCGATGTTTCATCGAAATCGAAAACCCTTTAGCGATGTATCGATGTTTTGGTAGAATTTGCCATCCTTACAGTACCGACCTTGCACAAAGGAACTACCGTTTGTTCTCTAAATTAAAGGAAGGTAAGGTAATTAAAGGCAGGCAAAGACTTTTCTGATCACAGCAAGTTCCAAATCGAAGTGGGGAAGTGGCTTGGCAGGATATCGAAGGAATGATAAAACTCGTCCCGCGGTTGACAAAATGTATTGAAGTAAATGATGATCATATTTTTTAAGGTGCACTATTTTACGTATATATTTACTGAAATATGTGCATTTATATATGTTTAAAAAAGCTTGTCACCTTACATTCCGGATATACATTGTTCAACGCCCTCCCTACAAAAGGTATCATCCACATCAGTATTGTCCGCCATTTTACGCTTTTCAGATGGCCTTAAATACTTACAGTTCATATCTGAATTTAAGGACAGGTTGCCTTTTCTATTATTTTACTGTCATATAATGATATACTATACTAAGAACCAAACATTAAAATAATATTTACATTATTATATTTGTGCATTGACAATTTTTTATATTGCATTATTCTAAAAGACTCTACGCATGCAACAACTATTTCAACAGCCTTTTGGAACCGTTATCCTCATTTTCATTGCGGTTTTTGTTAATCGTTCCTTGATCCATTGACCGAATGCTGAAATGGTCCATTACTGTTCTTTTCAAAACTGAATGTGTTTTTTCTGCCCACTTACGTCACACATACATATTTTACTGTTTTTTTACTTAAAGTGTGCGCGAGATCCGGTCTTCAGTTCGCGTGCGCGTCGGGTGCAGTACGTTCCTGACAAGTTGCTCGTATCAAGATTTGTACCCGACTTGAGAACATGTTTGGGCGTCAAGGCTGCACACGGTGCATCTCGCAGATCGTGAAGTGCATGATGCTGGGCAACTTTACGGGTTTGTTTTCGGACGCTGCATTGCAGAAACGTAATTTCACTGACCTACTACTCGCTCCGTGTCTGTTGGTTATCATTACTGTGTTTAACTCGCTCCAGAAAAGAGGCCAAAATAAATAAACTAGATATTACAAATATATATATATATATATATATATATATATATATATATATATATATATATATATATATATATATCGGTATAAAATAAAAATGTATTTTAAATATCGTGTTTTAGAATATGATCTAATTTAATATTCATACAGTTTACATAAATATGCAGTTTAATTTATTCGGAGCTACAGAATTTGCTCTGTAGAAGAATATTTTTCTCTTTGATCACTTCTAATCGCTTTCTTAAACTGTACAGCCCCTTTTTAAACATTCCTACCTGCATTTTTCGATTTTCCGAGGTCTTTATAAATTTTTAGTAATTCTTTATTAGTTCTATTAATTTTGTTTGTCTTTGTAAAATCCCAGAAAGTGTTCGGATAGGGGTGATTTGAATGCGAAAGAAAACCTTTCCCACTTTGTTCCCATATGCAAGATGTGTTGAGAGTTGCGTTATCATAACATCCTGGCTCTCGTTCGCTGGACGCAAAGAAAACGAAATCACCTGTCAATCAATGTCATTTCGGGCCGAATAACTTCCTGTCGGTACTGGAAGTCCATTTAACATAACATTTCAAGTGTTTCAGTTGTCTTACGCCATTCTCTCACATCGTATCAAGACGGAGTCTGAATTAGACGTCGGAAAACCAGGCCATCAACTCCCAAGGCCATTGGTATTTCCAGACGCCGCGACTATCACCGCGATTATCGATTATCATGATCAACGCCGCGATTATCAGACTATTAGGTGCCATATTAGAAGTTCAATAAGCAGGAGAGCATTTTCCCAGCTTTTGGCGTTCCTTCTCTTATGCTGCAGCGGGAGTGAGCGGTTCGCACGTATTGCGGGTCAATTTTAGACGCCGGAAAAACCAGGCCTGTTGTTCCCCGGCGCTTAGAATTCCCAGTGTTGACTAGTGTCGCCGTTGTCAGGGTGGCTGAGTGCAGAGGTAAGCTGAGTGCAGCGGCAGTGACCGGATAGAGCGTGCTGCAGATCACTTTGGGTTATCGGGAAAGCAAGGCTTGCCGTTCTCCAGTCCTCCTCACTCGTGTGACAAGTGCTGCAGGTCTCTCTGACGCGCCTTCTAAGGCCAGCATTTCTAATTCCTCCTACGGTCAGTTCTAAATAATCACCGCAGGCTGGCGTCTCTTGATGTTATCGTAAGCGGAGTGCGGCGGCAGTGGCCAATGCACGTGCCGCGGCTGACTCTGGGATATCGGACGAAACAGGCCTGATGTTCCCATAAACTATGTGCAGCGGCAGAGCCCAATTCGCGTGTTGCGGTTCACTCTGGAATGGCAGAAACACCAGGCCTGCTGTTCTCCAGCCCTTGGAATTCCCAGTCGTATGACTTGCGCTGCCGTTGTCAGTATGGGTTCAGGCTCAGAGTGAAGAGCTGAGCTGAGTGCAGCGGCAGTGACCAATCCGCGTGCTGCGGTTCACTCTGGGATGTCGGGCAAATCAGGTCTGATGTTTCCTTCCCGTAAGGGGAGTGCAGCGGCAGTGACCAAATCGCGTGCTGCGGTGCTGGGATGTCGAACAAATCAGGTCTGATGTTCCCGTAAGCGGAGTGCCGCGGCAGTGACCAAATCGCGTGCTGCGGTTCAGTCTGGGATGTCGAACAAAGCAGGCCTGATGTTCCCGTAAGTGGATTGCCGCGGCAGTGACCAAATCGCGTGCTGCGGTTCAGTCTGGGATGTCGAACAAAGCAGGTCTGATGTTCCCGTAAGCAGAGTGCAGCGGCAGTGACCAAATCGCGTGCTGCTGTTGAGTCTGAGATGTCGAACAAAGTAGGTCTGATGTTCCCGGAAGCAGAGTGCAGCGGCAGTGACCAAATCGCGTGCTGCGGTTCAGTCTGGGATGTCGAACAAAGCAGGACTGATGTTTCCGTAAGCGGAATGCCGCGGCAGGGACCAAATCGCATGCTGCGGTTGAGTCTGTGATGTCGAACAACGCAGGTCTGATGTTCCCGTAAGCGGAGTGCCGCGGCAGGGACCAAATCGCGTGCCGCGGCTCAGTCTGGGATGTCGGGCAAAGCGGGCCTGCAGTTCCCCGTCCCAAGGCCAGCGCGGCGGGCGGCCAGCTGATCGCGTAGCCGCGGCGTGGCGGGGCCCCTCCGCGCGGCCGGTGGCGAGCCCGGGCGTGGGCGCGTGGGCGTGGGCGCTGATGCGCGTGGGCGGCCCCAGCGGGCGGCCGCGGCGGCGCGCGCGGGCGAATGTGGGTCCTCGGGCGTGGGTGCAGGGCGCGGCAGATGGTGGCGGGCAATGGATGGCCGGCAACGGCCGGCAGGCAACGGGCGATGGGCAGCGGGCAATGGGCAATGAATGACCAGCAACGGGCGAGAGGCAACGGATGGCAGATGGCGGCGGATGACCGACTGCGGGAGACGCCCGGCGGGCGGCGGGCGGCGGGAGGCTATGGGATGTGGGCGGCTATGGGCGGCTAGCGGCTGAGGGCGCGGCGGTGCAGCGGTGCATCCGAATGCAGTACGAGAAAGCGTTGGAGAGCGTACAAAAGGCCAAGTGCAGCTTCAAGCTGAGAGTGGGTCAGGCACCCAGCGTTACCGACACCGCGGAATGTGAAGAGGTCCAGTCTCATTAAGTTGGGCACTAGCAATTCGTAGTTCAGCTTAAATTTCGTAGTGTCTGCAATTAGAGAGTATATCCAGTTTCAGAAACGAAAATGATATTTATTTATTTTATAACGCATTAGTTAACTTTGATATTGCATAAATCTAAAAGGCTGAATTCATTTTCCCTTAACCCATTGAGAAAATTCTGAGATACCCCTTTCCTATGCTTCTGGGCTGTAAATCTCAGAGGAGTTAAGTTATTTCGCCAGCAGACCATAAAATCAAATCTGTAGCTCGCTTGTCGGTGCAAATAATTTCTATTACACCAGGACAAACGTTTTTTATCAAACGCGAAAAGTGCTGAAGTTACCTTCACTCGTAATCATGAATGTATAGCAAAGGCGAGAAGATGGAGATCTCGGAGCTCAAGAGAGAGTACGCAGTTTCTACTCCGCAGCCCTACGTCACATACATTTTTAGAGATAAAGAAAATAAACAAAGACGTTTCGTAGTTCTAATCAAACAGGTAGGAACTCCTTGAATAAAATGAACATAATGTACTGAAGAATATTATACACTGCATGTACAGAAAAATCTATACCTCACAATTAGCAGCACAATTCATTTGGGAACAATAATGATTTGATGTGTTTATTAATGTCTGGTCTGACTGCTTCACACGCTAGCCCCTGTCTAGAACTTGCGTCTACGGATACAGTATTTTGCCTTAAAATCATCGATGAGTATTAACGATTCCTAACTTTACCCCTTACCGAGAAGCGATATTTTGTTAAAGCTAGAAAGATTGATCTAGGTGCCTATTGGAAAGCGAACGCATTGTCTTTCCTCTCTTCCAACGTATTGCTAAAGGTTCTGTATGATTTAGACATAAAATGAGTATAAATCAATCGATAAGTCAATAATAAATGAATTGTTATATGGGCTCTCACATAAAAATAATCGTCTGTGGATACCACCCTCAACTCATCGTTTCATAATATCGTAGCCGATCCGGTGGTCCCGATCGCTAAGACTAGTGTCGTAGGGATCTCGGACCGAAGGGTCGCGGTTTCGAGCCCCGCCTCGGGCGTGGTTGTATTTGCGTTCCTTCCTTTCACTCCTTATCATCGCCATATCGTTTCATCTTCATAGTTATCATAACATTTACTCCAATAGTGGCTGCTGATGACCTAGATGTTGATGCGACCTTAAATAACAAAAAAAATCAATACTTTTTATTGGTTTTCACATAAGCAAATAACAATGTAATAGAACTCTATCAAATGAAACATTTTTTCTTCTGAACAAATCCTCCAAACGATGTGTTCCGTGGCTATCGTCCTATCTGTTAGCTACGTCTTTGTACATTCTACCGCCGGTGCGTCGAAGCGTCGTCGGCGTATCACAAGACGCAAGGACTACACCTTTACGCACGGCACGCGCCATCGCGCCCCTGGGTCGCGCGTGCGGCGGCGGCGGCGGCGGCGGCGGCGGCGGTTGCGGCGGCGGAGGCGGTGGCGGTGGCGGTGGCGTGCCCCCGGGCGCCCGCCAAACGCGGCCTCGCGCCCCCGGCATACACAAACAGAGGCTCAGGCGGCGGCGGCGGCGGCGGCGGCGGCGGCGGCGGCGGCGGCGCGAATGTCGGTCGCGCGAACGAAGTGGAGCGTGCGACGCCCCTGGTACTCTCGCGACAAGTGGGGCGCCTCAAGGACAGGAATACGCAAACTGCCCGTCCCACCCTGCCCCACCCTACCCCACCCTACCCCACCCTACCCCACCCTACCCCACCCTACCCCACCCTACCCCACCCTACCCCACCTCTTCCCGCACCCCGTCACCCTCCTCAGCCTCATGACACTCCTCGCCCCATGCCGCGCTGCGCCGCCCCGCTCCTTGCGCCTTGCGGAAGGGTGCGGCCCTGTCCTCGGGGCGGCGTCCTTCCGGCCCGGCCTTGATCCGGGAGCTCAAGGTCAGCGTGCTGTATGTGGCGGACGCCGCCTTCGCGTCGCGGCGTGTGGGCGGGAGCGTGCAGACGCGCTACGCGGCGTGGGTGCGCCGGGGCGAGGGGACGCATTGCGCCGCGGGATGGACATCGCCGAGCGGTGCTGCTCGAGTGAAGGAGGGCGCTGAAGACGACGAAATTTCGTTCCGGCCTATCTCCCTACGTCGCATACGGTGTCGGGGGCTCCTCGTGTAAAGGCTAGCGCATTATCTTTCTATCGCTGGGTCCGGGTTCGATTCTCGGCAAACCGATGTGGAAGAACAAGGCAAACTCTCTGCATGTTTTCTCGAGATTCTTTGTTTCCCCTGCCTCCCATTTCATCATTGCGTCATCGTTTTCACTAATTAGATGAGCATCCATGGACCGCAATGCCCTCGGGATCTGAAGGTGCCCCAAACTTCCACAAATTACGTGCAGTGTCATAAGTCATTATAGTTATCGTTACTCAATTAAATTAATAATTATGTGGCTCACAGAATCCTTTCAAGACAATTATATTTCCAATGTTTTGTTGAGGAATTTTAGTATTTCCCTTTATAATATTTTTTACAGTTTTCAATAAAATGCAAAAATGCTCATTTATCAAACATCTTTTGGGCATGATGAAAACAATTACTTATACATGTAGAGGTACGTTGAGTACGATGGAATATCATATCACGTTCGAGGCAATGCAAACGCTAGATGTTTTCTGGATGTCACAACGTAAAACACAGATTTCAAAATACATTTTTACCATCTGGGTGTGCAGTATGGTTAGCTTCAATGTTACAAGTTCACTTGTAGTAGTGAATAAACAGAACTGAATATGAACTTCCTGAAATTTTCCAAACACGAAAAATCAAACCAATTGAGACACCGCACCTTGATGCCGTCAGACGACTGAAACGTTTTGTGCCGCATTCGGGGATAGTTCTTGGACGCCGAACTTTACCCAACAGAAACCTTAGTATTCTCTATTTTCCGACTCTTACAATAATACTCATAATAATTTTTTTATATATTTGCTGGAAACAGCAAATATTATACATGGTGTGGAACTAAGAATAATTCTTATTTAACTCTTAAAAAAAGTTTTTTTTTAATAACAGGGTGAGGTTTTTTTGAATAAGTTGGTAAGGTTTTTACCCAGTAATGTAGCTGATATCAAGAATACATTACTGTACATATTTTCATCAGCTTAATGACCAGGGAACCAGGAATTTCCGGCTACCGAGTTTCAGCTAGTCCGAACAAAATTTCAGTTATGATTCAGAAATATGCTTTAATACTGTATGACTGTTAACGTGTCAGGTTGTTAATACTATTATTTCCTCGAAACACGCGCCCTCCGTTGAGTAAATGGGTTTCGAGGAAGCCCCCAGCATCGAATTCCGCGATGGGCGAGCTCGCATTAGATGTTCGCTTGAATAGGCTCCCTCGCCGCCCGGCCGAGCCGCGGCGGAGCGGCGCGGCGCCAACCAGGGGCCGCCCGCGCGACCGCCGCGGAAGCCACCAAACGAAGCGGCCGCCGCCGCCCACGCCGCCCGCGCCCCAGCCGCAGATAGCGTCCGTGGGCCCGCTGACCCGCTGCCGCCCGTGGACCCGCTGCCGCAGATAGCGTAGGGCTCAGGCGTCGTTGCCACGGTGGTTAGGATGGTGGTGGTGGTGTTGTCCCGTAGTTGATTGATTGTTAGTGATTCCGGGCGCGTCAACCGTGGACCCGCTGTCGCAGATATCGTTGGGCTCAGGGGTCGTTGCCACGGTGGTTATGATGGTGCTGGTGGTTTTGTCCTGTAGCTGATTGATTGATTGATTGTTAGTGATTCCGGGCGCGTCAACCATGAACCCGCTGCCGCATATAGCGTGGGCTCAGGCGTTGTTGCCACGGTGGTTATGATGGTGGTGGTGGTTTTGTCCCGTAGTTGATTGATTGATTGTTAATGATTCCGGGCGCGTCAACCGTGGACCCGCTGCCGCAGATTGCGTTGGTTTCAGGCGTCGTGCCACAGCGGTTGGGATGGTGGTGATGGTGGTGGTGGTGTCCCGTAGTTGATTGATTGATTGATTGATTGTCAGTGATTCCTGGCGCGTCAACCGTGGACCCGCTGCCGCAGATAGCGTTGGGCTCAGGCGTCGCTGCCACGGCGGTCGGGATGGTGGTGGCGGTGTCGTCCCGTAATTGATTGATTGATTGTTAGTGATTCCGGGCGCGTCAACCGTGGACACGCTGCCGCTGATAGCGTTGTGGTCAGGCGTCGTTGCCACGGGGGTTAGGATGGTGGTGGTGGTTTTGTCCCGTAGTTGATTGATTGATTGTTAGTGATTCCGGGCGCGTCAACGGCTAAGATCGTTAGTCCCGCAAGTAGTACATGTTTCCCCGAGAGGTGGCGGTGAACTTCCTCGCCGGATGGCGAGATCTGGTGCCGACTTACCGTCAGGAATTACAGGAGGAAGGGAAAACACTTTTTGATGTTAATAATATAGCTAATTTTAGGCATTCTACACTTCTATATAATAGTATTAAATATTTATTTATTGTAATATTTTTCTGAAAGGACCATACGGAAACCTCCCTTGTGGTTCTAACCACATAAGAGATAGTCTATCATCAATAAAATATATAGGTCATATAGGATGTTTTTATTTTCTATTTTCAGACCACAAAAATTGCCAATTCCGTCAAAAAAGAGGTTGTTCATCATCAAAGACGATATTTTTGTTTGTGTAAGAAATTTCTTGCAATATATTTTTTTGAAATTCCTTTATTGTCTGGGATTTATTTTTGTACACATCGCCCTCCTCCGGAACAAGATCGTCACCTGGCACCAACCGTGGCCAACACCAACGCTATCTGTGTTAGCGGGTTCACTCCCTGCGAAGATTATACTTCTCACCGTGTGTAACAGGCAAGCTGGAACGGGGCGAGGGTGAGACGGACAGTTTACGTATTCTTGACATTTGTTTTTGTACTTTTTACACGTCGCTCCCTACGGGACAGACCATCGTCACCAACACCTTTTTATCATGGCAGCGACGCCTGAGCCCAATGCTATCTGTGGCAACGGGTCCACGGGCGACTGCGGTGGGGCGACCGCTCGCTGCGAAGATTAAACCTTCCATGTTGGGGGAACGAGGCGTGGGGGGACCGCAGGGTGGGACGGGCAGTTTGCGTATTCATGAACAGTTTGTAACTGTTTTTTACGAAAATCAAATCGAAGCAGGGTACTGTAACCACTTCACTTCGGAACAAGACGAGATACTGGGTTGGGGAAAATCCCGCTAGCTGACGGTAGGTCGGCGCCGGATCTCGCCATCCAGCGGGAAAAGATCACCGCCACCTCCCGATGAAAAAACATGCACTACACTTACGGGACTAATGACCTCTTTACTAACGTCCCGGAATCACTAACAACCAACCAACCACCATGAATCAGCTGGTGGTTGCATCGTCACCCTAATCGCCCGTTGGTTTCCGTAGTGCTTCCCAGAGGGATGGCTGGCGGCGGCGGCGACTCAGGGACTGGGCGCCCATGCCGGCGACTGGCAGTGCGTAGCTGGGCCAATGCCACCGCCACCGTTACCCCCCTCGCCATCACCCACGCCACCGTCACCAACCACCCACTGCCAGCCGACGGCATGGACGCCACCACAATCCCCGCGGTGGCCGCCACCGCCGCCACCGCCGCCACCGCCACCACCGCCACCATTAGAGCGGTCGTCATAGACGTGTCGGCGTCGAGGGGAATCTCAATGACGGGGCTGCAGCCGCTGGCAGCAGCCGCATTGCTCCGACGCCGGTGGCGGCGGCGGCGGTGGCGGCGGCGGCGTCAGCGTCAGCGCCAGCCGCCAGCTGCTCTGCCAAATTCGTCCAGATTCTTCGGGCGTGGTTCCAGTGGCCGCAGCCGCCGGCGACGACCTGCGTTCAACGAGATAGAGCCGTGTGCGCCATCTTCAAGTCCGATAGACAATGCCGTCTTGTGGCGTTACAATTTTATAGTCAGGCTTCACGGATGTCTGATGACAATATGATTTAATGAATGTCTGTGTGATAAAATATGATTTAATGAATGTCTGTGTTCTCTTCAAAGGAGAATAGTGTACAGTGTAGCATCAATGCTAGGATAAAGTCTCTTGAAAAAATATAGGAATCCGTTTATGTTTTGTGTTTATTAGTATGTGTACCGTATTCGATGGAAGTCGATGTACTACAGACCTTGGATTCTGAACCTTCTTGGTCAAAGGTCATTGAGCGATTCTCTAGGGAATGAGAAAGTTTACCGTCCACGATATATTTGAAAATTGATGATACATCCCTCAACTCACTGCGGTTGTAGAGTATTCTTACATTTAGTAATACCAAGTCCGCCTTTTGGCTGAAACTCAATGTGACTTTGACATTTCATGAGAAACAAGCTCTCGCGTTTTCAACAAACCCTAAAAATGTTGTTTGCTATTTACGTTTGTACTGATATTATTTAAATTTTTTATTCTTGATTCATAAATTTAATAAAGTAAAATATCGAAATGCGGTGTTTGGAAATTATACATGGCTGTTTTACACTTTATTAAGATTTGTACGTGCAATCTTTTTTTTTGATGATGTTATACGATGACGACATATTCTATTTTGGAAGATATCATAGATTGTGTTGGGCACTACTACTTCATGGTAAAATTTTGTTGTTGTTGTTGTTGTTGTTGTTGTTGTTGTTATTATTATTATTATTATTATTATTATTACTTACGAGAATTATTGACAATTTTTACGTTTGAGTTACAATGAGTTATTCATATTCTCTTTACACCAGAAAGGAATCTACAGGAACTTAAATAGTTCAGATATTCCCCATGCATTTAAAAGGACATTTTTAATATTTGATGGAAATCGTTTTTACTCAACGCGTCGCCGAAACTATGTGGAAACACAATCTAAATCATCAAAGATATCGAGAATGAAAGAAAAAATATTTAAAGTTGTTTGAAGTTTGACAAATACTCGTTGTACAATTTACGAGAACGTGAGAATTTTTGTTTGTTTTGATCCACTTCTTCATTTGTTTGTTTCGCTCACACATGTTTTAATTTCTCCTTTTTTCTTTTTACGTCTTTTCGTACTATTGTAATAAATATGTTAGATATATTCGTATTATTGAACGACAAATAAATATACAAGTGAATTGTCAATGACTTTATTCATTCGTGACTTGTCACCCAGATCTCAAATCTTTAATCAGCGTCGCATTCTAATAATATCCAGTAAATTCCTACCGGTTCATCTGCATATAAGCAAGAGAATAGTGATCGTAAATCAAGCTGACTCATTTTGAGACGATTCTTTCTGCCATGGCAAAATACTTCAGAAGAAGTGATTAGTACAATCGATTTTATCAGAAGTCACCAATGTGTGCATATAGAAACAATTTACTTCCTCTGTGTTTTTGTGCGCATCATTAATTCCTCGTTTCCAGCGGAGAAACTGTGTGTTGGGACTTCGGAGATAATTAAGAAGATAAGACAGACCACGGGGGAACAGCTGCGGTACTCTACGTTACTTTTCTATTTGTTGATGGCTATCTTGCGCAAACAGCCTGTATTCAAATACGAAATGAAGTCAAAGATCCTCTTTCTTGATCAAGAAACGAATTCGAAGCCAATTAGAGTAATTAGCCACACCTCGTGTTAGTTGAATCATAACTCGAGGCAAGCATGCTATTAGTTTGGTGTTTGCTTTAAGACCTGCCGTAAGGAGATGAAGATAGACAGGATTTCGTTTGTGCTTAACGCAAGTGTAGACGGAATGTATCGTGAAGGTTCGTGTGCAGTTGATGAGGGTGAGAAGTGAATCTCACTACGAGCTGTTGTTCTCTCAAGCATGATGCGCTCGTTACAGCACATGTGTGAAAAAAGAATGGCTATGCGTCTGGAAAGCCTGTGGATTCTACTTTGCTTCGCCTAATTATATTGGTGAAAATCCCAGATATTACACATGCAATATTTGAACAGCGACTAATGGTTAACTGATAAATTGTAATGCGGAAATGTATAATTACCTCTCACGTAAATCAGAGCACTTCCCACATATATTCAATTTGATGTTGAATAATGAATCTATTCTATTACAATAACTTTCCAGATATTATCTCAAACATATTATAAAAAACATTGTGATATCTCTCTTTGTAGATGCATCCTACAAATGCTATGAGAAGTAATTCAAGTATGATCTCTGTGAACTTTTCCCCTGCATTTTCCTTTTATGTCTCTTCATATCTAATCTTAATTGTATACGACTTGTTATCCTTTTAGTCAGTACCATATTATATTGACATATGTCTTGTACTTTTGTTTAAATTAATGAGATAATTTAGCCGCTCCATCTGTGAAAATCATCGGAGTTTAGAGGCGATGACAAATAATTGGACTACGAAAAAGTAATACTTACTCTTTACTTTTATCCGTGTAGTAATTGGCGTTTGTTAGCAAATTACAAAATGTTGTGTCGATCGATTCTGTCTTTTGATACTCCTTATCATTTTATTGTTCTTAACCTATTATACTGGCAGATTAATTTTCTATTCACCCAGAATTATTGAGAGTAGTTGAGACCAGTTGAGGAAGAAAAAAAATAGTTTTATTGCTTATCAAAAGTGTCTTGTCTCTTCGAGTGTGCGCCGTCGACAACGACTGTCCGATGCCTGTTTCGATACCTCGCTTACTTTGTTAGTACACCTCATTCCTTCTCCGAGAAGGTACTGCGTTCGAGAAGCAACTGCCCAACTCCACCGTCGACGATTCTGCTCCTCGGGGCTTCGCGCGCGTTTAATGAAGCGCTTAAGTGCGCGTATCCCTTGCTCGGTCGCGGATTTCTCCCCCAGCGACCACGGAAACGGATAATTGAAACGGGAGATGTGAAAACGCATAATTCTTCTTCTTCTTCGTCTTCTTCTTGGAGAACACGGGAGAGAGAATTGCGAAGTTCGATCGGAACCGAACTTGCCTGCTTGGGCGGCGCGCTCGCTGGGAAAACGTTACAACCGACAAATGCACGGCCGCGAGCGCAGGTCGCTTAATGAAGAGGGGCGACGGGTCGTGGGGGTGGGGAGGGAGTGGAGGGGAAGGGAAAGGGGAAGGGGCGCCGTGGAGCGTGAATTATCGGTGCACGCGTGACTCCTGGCGAAGTTCTCGTTCAGACGTGAGCGCGGGGTATCGGAGCGACTCGTGGCAGAAGGGGAGGAAAATGCTCACCGTTTCTTCGTTCACGCATTTGCTAGTTACATTTTTTCTTTTGCGTCATCCTCTTTCTCTTCATTCTCTTCCTCTTTTTCCGCATTCTCTTCCTCTTTCTCCTCATCCACTTCCTCTTTCGCCTCATCCTCTTCATCTCGCTCCTCTTCATATTTCTTCTTTGTCGTCTTCATCTTCATGTTCCTCCCCTTATTCGTCTTCTGCTTTATCATTTTCATTTTCCTCTACATTATTTTCTCATCTTTCTCTTCATTATTTTCTCGCCTTCCTCTTCATTCTCTTCTGCCTCCTTTTCACTTCTGCGTGTTTTTTGTTATTTATTATCTTTATCCTCATAATCGCCTTTTCAATTTTTTTTCATATTTTTCCCCTTTTTCATTTTTCCTGTTCATCTTACTGTACTAGGAAGCCTAAATCCACTTATGGACTGTTGTACCCGAAGAAGAAGAATTTTACTGTACTTCCTCCCTTACTTTCGACTCGTCTTCGTCTTTTAATTCATCTCCATCATAGTTATATTCATATATTATTTCGTAACTCATCTATCTTTTGGCAGTTCTTGTGTGCTTTTCCTGTAGCTTTTCTCCCATGGCCCCAACGCCTCATACTGTTGACCTTTTAATGTTTTTTGACGAAAAACTGATAAATAAAATCATGGTCGCTTTCTTTATGTGTTGTATTCGGTTTAAAAAAATTGTACAATACTGTAGGTAATAAGAAACGTATTAGTAAAGTATATTATGATCAATTATAACTATCCAAAGCAAGTTACGCTTTACTTCCTGAAGTAAGAAATCGAATTCTTACTAAAGCAGGTACATCGAAATAAAAAATTCGTAAGTTGATCTCTTCTTTCCGCTGTGAATCAATCGCCGGTCACGTTCACTTCCGGCACACGGACCTGGATATCGGCCGAGCCAACAAACATGTGGACTTTTTACCTACCGCCACAAGGAAAACGTCACATCACACAGTCGTAAATATTTCTGGAGATCGTGCTTTGACTTCAGCATTGCTAGTGAACGCGCCGCTACGTATGGTCGGTCAACGCGGGTGCTCCATTATTCACCCCGTCGCCACGGAAATCAGTTCCAGTGGAGAGTCCAACATCTCCTGAAAATTTAAGTGTTCGTATCTGAATGTTTTCTTTTGATTCATGGATTGTTTCGTGTTTCCAGGCGCGTCAACGAGTAAGGTCATTGGTCTTGTAGATCGTTCTCGAGTCGTAAAATCTGCACGCGTTCTGCATTATAGGTGTACAATTTCTAGCCATATGTCAGGTTAACACTTGACTCAACTCTTGCCCTTCCCCCACATTGATTTGTACCGGCGAGAGGTGGCTCAGAGCATCAACTGATGTCATTGCACTACCTCTGACCGGGAGGTCCTAGATTCGAGGCAGAGTTTTCGACACTAACTTGTCAGCTAGGTCGAATTTAGTCGTTGTTGGAAGAGAATTGTAGCAGTCGACAGCTCGGTTGTTTTCCATAGTTTCTCCAATCAACACCAGGCGAATGTCAGAGTAGTACTCTATCCCAGGAGACCGGTCGTTAGCTTAGAGCTTGTCCCGACTGGGGCGGTACTCCGCTGATGGGAGATACCTGATTAGGGAAAAACCCGCTAGCCGACGGTAGGTCGGCGCCGATATCGCCATCCAACGAGGGAAGCTCATAGCCACCTCCCGATGAAACACCATGCACTACACTTACGGGACTAATGACCTTCGCTAATGATGCGCGCGGAATCACCAACAATCAATCAATCAAGCCATTGATTTTTACGTGTTCGCCAAATTTAACGAGCTGTGTCTCAAACCTGCATGAGCGTGACTTACGATTACTTCATTAAGCCCTTCAATTGTAAGCGGGTTCGTCTATTGCCGCTGAGGATTTCCGCCCCGGCAGCTTCCTCATGACCCGCTGGCCCGTCCGCTCTGCTTGTGTTCGCGGCCTGCTCCTCCTGCATTCGCGGCGCCCTCGCGGCTTCATGGAGACCGCTGCCGGCCCCCCGGTTGCGTCATTTCTAATAATTGTGTTGTGATAAATAAAGTTGAAGTTGTTGATAATTTAGGAGACTTTGAATAGTTTGGCTGGCTGTTCATGTCTCTGAAATGTTTGTGGGGGGCACGCCCCACAAGATCTCTTGAACCGCAAAATATTTCGGTTTTGTTGGCTATAAATTTTGTTCTTTAATTTTTTATGTGTATGTTTTATTGAAAGTATATTTTAAATTGAACCAATAATTGAGTTGTGATAAATAAAGTTGAAATTGTTGATAATTTAGGAGACGTTGAATAGTTTGGCTGGCTGTTCATGTCTCTGCTCCTCGTGCATTCGCGGCGCCCTCGCGGCTTCATGGAGACCGCTGCCGCTCGGCTGGCTGGCGCGCCCCCAAACCGCGCTGCAACGGGTCGCCGGCGCGGCGTCACGGCGTCACGCCGCGCGGCCCGAACGGAGCAATTGCAAATCCGCCAAGTGCGCGCTGCATCCGTTAGGCGTTGCTCGGCGGCCGACCTACAGTGAAGAGGCCAGTGCACTTGCTTTCCAGCACCGGGACAGGGATTCTAATCCCGGTCGAACCGTTTGGATTGATTGATTGATTTTGTCGTGTTTCCGGGCGCGTCAACTGCTTCGGTCATTAGTCCCGTTAGTGTAGTGCATGTGTTTTTCTCGGGAGATGGCGGTGATCTTCCCCCGCTGGATGGAGAGATCCGGCACCGACCTACCGTCGGCGAGTGGGGTTTCCCCCTAACCAGGACTCTCCGACCAGCGGGGCACCGCCCCAGTCGGGACAAGCTCTAATCTCCCGACCGGTCTCCCGGAATATGTGGTAGTGTGGTGCATGTTAGTGTAAGTTTGTGTGTAAGAGGAGAGGATAGGACAAGGAAGAGGAAGGACAGATCGCGCGCGGTCCGTGGCCCGTTTGGTAGGGTACTGCTCCGGCATTCGCCTGGCGTTGATCGGAGAAACCACGGAAAACTACCGATCAGAGCAGCCGGCCGCTAGAATTCTTCTCCAGACAGCGACTGAATTCGACCTAGCTGAAAAGTTAGTGTCGAAAATCCGCCATCAGGACTCGAACCTAGGACCTCCCGGACAAAAGCGCTGCAGTGACATCAGTTGATGCACTGAGCTACCGCTACCGGTCGAACCGTTTGGAATTGATGGTGGACAAAGCGGGTACGCAGCAGCTTTTCCTTTATTTTTTTATTTTTTTAGGTTCTCCCGTTTCCCCTGCCTTCCATTCCACCATCGGCAGTCATATAATTTTATCACAGTCGTCAGTACATTAATACAGTGCGCAAGGAAAGTCTCTTCGCACTGAGCCGAATCACGGCCCCTATTAAAAATTGCATTTATATTGTTAGCAACCGAACCATTGGGAAACAAGTGAAGGGGACAACACTTCCAGCATCAATTATGATTCTGGTGAGTCATCAATTAACGTTTCAAGCTGCAGCTCGTGCTACCAACAGAATGTCTGTTGCAAGCGCTCTCACCAGCAAGGTGCCACTGAGGAGAGACTTTCCTGTTTCCATCACTGCAGCTATGGAAATGTCTTACGCACTGGTATCACAATAACAACCGAGTAGGTGAAGTAGGCCGCAGTGAACTAGTATTCCACCTCTCGGTCGCAGAGTTCAAATCCTGCTTGATCCATTGTGCATCAGCGACACGATGTGAAATTGAAGGTAGGCAACACGAGTTACCGGCAATCTTTCTCGGGATTTCCCCATTTCCTCGCCCTCTTCTTTTATCATTGCCCCATCATCCTACATTACATACCAACATTATCAGGTATTCTTTAAATCATTCATGGCATTATTACCGGAGATCATAATAAAGATTCCGTTGACCTGAAAGGCCCTCAGCATATAGACAAGTATACTTGCTCTCTCTCTCCTACTAGGTTTCAGAGTTCAAATCATGACTTCCATGTGAAATTTGTGGTAGACAACCTGGCTTTACGGTGGATATTCTGGGATTTCTTTCGTTTGCCCTGCTATTCTTTCCGCCATTACTGTATTCCAATCTATTCATTAAGAATATCTGATGCAGGCATCTGCTTCAAGTAGAAGAAACGTAATGAAGATATAAAATGCACTCGATGGACGCTGAGTCTATGCATCTAATTATCTAACGGTAAACTTGTCATTTAAAAATAGTATCGAAAAAGACGAAATGTAATCCTATAAAAATAAAGATTGTTCCAATATGTTAAATAAAATTCTAAATATATTTTGTATAATATGTATGTAAATAGAACAAATAGTTTGAATACATTTAATGTATTTATAACCGCAAATATTTCATTCAGGTAATTCAGAATGTACACAGAATTATTTTGGTTTTTACTGTGGCAATGTATTTCTAACGGGCTAGGCCCGTTAGAATAATTATCTGACACCATATTTATCTGTCACTATAAAGTGGACGGTGTCAGATAATTACAAACAGGTTTAGAGTTATTTTCAATAGGAAAACTAGCACTCTTCTGTAGAGGGTTTGTTTCTTCTGGATTCTGAACCGGAACCATATATGTCCGACTCGATTTCCGCTCTGTGCTTTGACAATATAATTTTTTTGTCAATCGCCGGTGTCCAAGAAAAGTGACAAAACCTTAATCCATTTTGCAAAAGTGCCAGTAGGAAACTAGTTTTTTCTGGGTGGAGACGTTTATTTCTCGGACAAAGACAAAGTGGTGTACTTTATGTTCAGACTGTCTTGTGAGCTACCTTTTTTAAAACCTTACTAGAAAGAATTTTTTTTTATAAACATACGTCTTTTAACTAAAAAATGAGGATTTTTGAGATGTGTCATTGTATTCTCCTGTACTGGCGATATGTAGATGAAAGAGTATCATGTGTTCTCGCCGTCCTAGAAATGTATCTGATAAACTTAGGACTCAAATTAATGGTTAAATCTCGCATCGCAAATCTTTCTCATCTGCGTAAGCATGTAATGATTCTTTGCGTAATGAGAATGATTATAATAACTAATGACATATTATATGGCATTTTTGAAAGTCTGTGAAAAGAAAATTACCCTGGCAGAAAAGTAAGTTCATTCTTTCAAACATAATATAATCTAAATAGAATATAGTCTAATTGTTAGCACAATTAAAATTATAAATTAAAATAAATATATTTGTATTTAAACTTCTATTTTACTTTAACGGAATTTCTAAATTGTTTATTCAATGTCTTTTCCTGTGCATAACCGTAAGTAATTGTTTGCATACTTCCCAATTATTTCACTCATCTCATTACATTGAAAATATTTTGCAAATTATGCCACGCAAATTTTCTGGAGTTCCTGGGACACGATATGCAAGGCATTTTGATCGTTCAGGTAGTGGGCAATATTCTCGGTCTGGAGGGTAGCTGTATGTAGTGTGCGCTTTTAATGTGCATTTAGGTGCTTCCTTCTTCCTGTCGTGAAGGAAACAGGAATTGCGTTGCGTCGAACCGGCCTGTGGTTTTTGAGGAATCTTAACGGTGATCAATTAACTGGAGGGGGACTCCCATCTCCCAGTGGTCAGCGCCTCAAAAGCGAGCGCACGAAGCAGAGAAACTGGAACAGATGAATTCCGGCAGATATCCGCGACGTACGCGAACGCAAACTGAAGATGAAAGATCAGGTAAGAAGATGGGAAAGATACCAGGCATAGCTCCCGAAAGTGTAAAAGGCGTCCTGTGCGGTCTCATCTACATGGAAATCGGGGAAATGAATAATGCGTTAGCCGCGCGATATGTCGTACAGAACCGGTAACCTGGACCACAAGAATATCTGATGAAATAGCGGCACTTATAATATGAAGATGCGGCGGATGATTTACTGACAGGCGGAACTGGTTTGGGGCGAATTGTTGAAAGCTCGTTTGGAAATGACTAGCGAAAGTGTAAAGATGCATTAGACGCGCGAAATGAACGGAAGACATACGCACTAACAAATAAATTGTGTAAATGTAAAAAGTAGTATCTGTATGCAAATGTTTTGACGGAAGGGAAATCGTAAGAAGAATCTTTTTGAAGGAGCGAGAGGAAATTATAACAAGATTTACGTTTTGTGACCACTAGAAAGGGAGGGGTATCGAAGTAATATTATCATTCTTTTCTATACGGCGCATATTATTTTGTCATGAATATATAAATATTTGTTGAAAATATGCTCTCTCGTACATACTTTAAAGGTTCATTGATGTAAATCTGGATAATATTTCTTCCAGTCTAACTTACTTAATACAATGAACAAACTGCTGCTTTGTGTTTGAAATGGATTTTCTTAATTACCCCAAACATTAAAATGTAATTTTTTGGCACCATGCGATATACCGAATCAAGTGTTCGTACCAACGCACTGAACTGTTGAAAGACATCATTATCGTTCGCAAAGAAACAAAAAACGGGCTGCCGAAAGGAATTTGAGGCGATGAGTTGGTTTTATTAGCGCAACCGTGCAAATGCATTTTTTTAATACACCGTGCGCGAAACACAGTTTCTTGTGCTTGTTTTCCGTGTGCGAAACAGCTACTGTTTTTACTTTAACTATTAATGAAAGAAACATTGGGAAGCGTGCGCGAAACATCTTTCTTACATGGCTTTTTATAAATAGTGTACGGAATACGGGTGCGAGGTGATCCACGTGCGATGTCTGTTGCCCTCCCGTACGCGCGGGCGATAGATTCGACTTGTCACGTAATATACTATTAAAACTTTGCTAAGGGGCTAGGAGTATCGTCCACGTATGCGGAGGCGACGGTCGCGAATCTTAATTCTTGTGTGAGAGGCATCGTTTCACCGATTATTCACCCCCTTGCCGTCACCGTACAATTCTTCATACAGTCGAAGCAAAGGCAAATCATCACTTAGGCCACTTGCCCGGGAAAGAGGTCGATATAAAGGCGTACGAAATCTCCATCTCCCACACTCAGGAATAAGTGTGAGGCACTGAATGTCATCGTCATAATATATTCGGGCACTAGAGTACCATGGACGGTTCGTGTTCGAGAAAGTCCCTGATCCGCACCACCTACAGAAATTAGTGGTACTACAACAGCACACACTTTCTCACATTATTCGGAACTTTTGCAATTTTAGAAAATTCAGAGTTCAATGAAAATTGGATATGAACCGTTTTTATAAGCATCCTTCACATTGTCCGGGAAGAAAATTTAAGAATAAAATTGTAGCAGTTTTGAGAAAATAATTGCTTTAAAAATTCCCTATTTTTGTGGAAAGTAACGCGAAATCTTTCAAAGCTTGAAAAAATTGTACTTGATCTTACTTTAAGATCTATTTTTGTAGAACTGATTTTATTACTAAAAATCTACGTTCAATGTTGTAGTTGTAGGAAGATGCCGAAAAAGTGTACACATTTGTAATTTTCAAAAATTGAGAAAATTTAGCGAAAATCGAATATGCGGCATTTTAACAAGAGTACTTTAAATTCAAGGGGCCGCAACAACAGCACGATTGATTGATGAATATCAGTTTTGATGAAAGTCCTAAGTACGGTTTAGCCGCTAGCGTTGTCGACAGACGGACAGACAAGTTTTGCCGTAAATCACTTTTCGGCATCAAAACCCCACAGACGTGGATTCTGGCTACACAACGTATTACACGAAGTTATTTACTACGCATTGGAGCAACAATTATCCATTCTTTCGGTAATAGGGACCCACAACTTCCCGTTGCATTACAGTATTTTCTTTATATTACGTATGTAGTATAGAGAAAAAAAATTATGTATAGTTGGCAACCCTCCTCGAGTGCAGCTTTGCGTGGCGGCGCCGCTGCTTCTACGTCAACCGCCGACTTTGGCTCTAGGGCTGGCCGGGGCTGCAGCGACTGGGGGTGCGCCAACAGCCGCTGGCGCGCGCGTCCAACGTGTTGCGTACGCAGCGCCCCCCCCTACGCGTGCGTAGGAGCCGAATGCCTTCTACGCACGCGTCTTGCACGCTCGCCACGTGGCCGCACGCCCCGCGCACGCTCGCACGAGCGTCACACCGGGAGCGGTAGCTCAGTGCATCAATTGATGTCACTGCAGCGCCCCTGACCGGGAGGTCCTAGGTTCGAGTCCTGACGGCGGCAGGTTTTTCGACACTAGCCTTTCAGCTAGTGTCGAATTTAGTTACTGTCCGGAAGAGAATTCTAGCGGCCGGCTGCTCTGATCGGTAGTTTTCCGTGGTTTCTCCGATCAACACCACACGAGTGCCGGAGCAGTACCCTATCAAACGGGCCACGGACAGCGCGCGATCTATCCTTCCTCTTCTTTGTCCTATCCTCTCCCCTTACACACACACACCCACCCAAACACACTAACATGCACTACACTACCACATACTCCGGGAGACCGGTCGGGAGCTTAGAGCTTGTCCTAGCTGGGGTGGTGCCCCGCTGGTGGGAGAGTCCTGGTTGGGCGAAACCCACTAGCCGACGGTAGGTCGGCGCCGGATCTCGCCATCCGGCGGGGGAAGATCACAGCCAACTTCCGAGAAACAACATGCACTACACTAACGGGAATAATGACCAAAGCCGTTGACGCGCCCGGAAACACGAAAAATTCAATCAATCAACCACGGTTTATTATTCTCGATCGTCCACAACCATGCTGAGATGTCTATATTCTAAGAAAGCAAGATAAAGCGCAGATTAATTTCTTGGAAAGAAATACGATCATATCGCCTATTCCTCTCCATCGCGGCACTGCTCCACGTGACAAATTTTGGCGTGGTTCAAGGCTCCGCGAAGCCGTTGTTCGCTTGCCCCCTGACGTGAGCCGTCCAGACTGCCCCAGGGCTGAAGGAGTCGATGCGGCGTTCGGGAGCCGATCTGTGGTGTGGAGCGCATAGTTCTTGGGTGGACGAGGGAGATTTGTGCTTTCCGATCTCGGTTCATCTCGAGAAAGGACTCGCACGCTGGACTCTTCCGCGCGCCCGCCCTCGCTTCCTCCCGCCACTGGCTCCGATGCGTCCAGCCCCGCCCCACTGAACCCCACTGAACCCCACTCCACTCCGTTCTACCCCGCCCTGTCCTGTTCCGCCTCCGCACTCCTGTCTCGCTCTATCGTGCCCGCACCCCGCCCTGCACCCCGCCCAACCCTGCCCTGTCCACGCCCGCCCCGCCCTGCCGTGCCTAACCCCTCCAAGTTCCGTCCCGCTCTAGTTGAATGCGTCTATCCTCACTCAAGAACTGTGAACTCAGAATGTTGCTATTGTTTGAATCGGAGTGCTTTTGTTTTCGATATTGAGAATTTCAGCAGCAATGCTGGTGAGTCGATAGTAGCCCTTCAGAAGACGTGTCCTGTTTCGAGACGTTGACAGACGCGTGGAGATATCTGGTCCATTTTCTCGGATGATCGCGCTCATCCAGACCCAAAATGGGTGAAATGAGGATGTTGTTGCTGTTGAACATTGACATTTTTATTTCCATATTGGGTATTTCGATAGCAATACCAGAGTTAATTATCATCCGTTCGGTATCCTGTGCTTTTTCATGACTCGTATTCGCGTAGAAATATCTGGTCCGCTTTTTCGGATGATCGTGCCAGTCTGATGAAAACGTGTTGACAGTGCTATTCTTGAACATGGGAACTTTGTGTTTTCGATATTTGGGATTTCGGAAGAGATTCTGGTGATTTGATAACAACTCTTCGGACGTCACTTCAAGTTTTGTGACGTTGGTAGACGAATAGAGAGATCTGACGTCTGTGAATACCATCTAATGATTCTAATATTTTTTCGTTTTGAAGTTATAACGCAGATCTGTTTCCGTTCAGTTTTCGAAAATTTCAGATCTGCATCATGACTTTAAAAGATACATATCTCCAATATTTTAGTTGAAGGAAGATGCCGAAAAACTAATTAGATTTAATTTTTTCGGCGTCTACATACAGATCATTGAATAAGTCAAATACGTTTCGCATGTATGAGTATTTTTGCGTGAGTTTTCGTGAAATGTAGGCAGTTTTGAAGAAACAAATTCTCAAAAACTGGTCCAAATTGTTTCGTTAAGTTTGTCTATACAAGAGCAAAGAACGCTAATAAAATATCACAGTAAATTAATATAATTGAAATAATTTTTATAATTATTATAATAATTAATTACTATAATTTAATTTCTTGTTATTAATTTTTAATTGATTGTTATTCATTAATTTTTAATTTATTGTTATTCATCAATATTTATTTTTTATTATTATTTGGAAGATTGTTATTAATGATCAACCTGATAAGATTCTATTTTAATATTCAAAAAATTATTTATATTATTCCAAATTTTCAATTTCGAGCAGTATATTTGTTAATTTTTTCGTGATTTTATTTTGATTTCGTTTGCCAAAATAAAATTTCATCTTTTTCTGTGAAGCATTAATAAATACGTATACGTATAAAATGTATAAGATCTGACTCTTTATACTCTTCGTTTTTTCACAGCTCGGTAGTCTCTATATACCTCATTAAATTCTTTTAATTTGTCTACCCTTGCGGCCTTTTCACTACAATCATCTGCACTCTCACTTTCCGTGTATTTCGTTCTCTAGCGGCTTCCAGGCTTCCCATTTTCTTCTTCTTTTCTTTCGTCCCCCTCTCCCCAGTCGCCGACCTCTCCTGGCCCTCTCCACTTCATCACGGCGTGTATACTTCGCCTTTGACCCGCCTTCATCACGTTTTTCTTCATTCTCTCCCCCCCCCACTTGATCATGCTTTCCCTGCTTTCCAACTTGTCTAGTTCCACAAACCGTCTTCCCTTCCCGCGCTCCCCGCCTGCCCACACCCCGTCACTCTCCCATTCATCAACGCACGTCTTTTCCCGCCGCGTTTCATCCCGCCACGCTTCATCAAGCTTTCCCCGCCACACCGCGTGTTTGTCCCGCAACGTCCCTCCCCGCTCCGCTTGCGTATCCCCGCTCCGCTTCAGCTCCCCGGCCCTCGTCGTTCCGCCTAGCGTACCCCCTCGCTCTAGACCAATAGCCGTCCTGTCTGGCCGCAGGAGTTACGACCTTCCAGCTCGGCTTGATTTTTTTCTGCGTGTTTTCCATGTGAACGCAATCGGGCCCCAGATGAAGTGCAGTTTCTTGTTTGCCATGGATCTGGGTCACGAAATTGTACTGGGATATCTGTGGTAATTCTTTCGGAGATGTGCGCCATTTCTGGAGTTTTAAGTTTTTTGGTCGCAGCGTGAGATCCTTTAGCCGTATCGCCGGCCTGGTCACTGGGAAATATTAGCGAATAAATTATTCCCGAAGACACTGCCGGCGTTAAACTGCCGTACAAGTGCTGTAAAATAAAACTCAGTCACGATCAGAATTATACTAAGAATTCACGGTGCGCGCTCGCTCAAGGAGTTATCGAGTGCTGCAGAACGTTCTTTTCGCCCCCTTCGCGCCTTTCTTTCCGCCATTTGGAATTCTTCGAGATGAGCCCCCCGCCCAGACGCACACTCCTTGGAACGTTGGGCAGTTTTAACATGCAAACTCGTTATGAATTCGAGAGTTGCGGGTTTCGTTTTTACAAGTCATAAGCAGTTTTCGATGAAGCGTGGATAAAAAGCTACGTTTTTCGTTCATAATCACTCGTTAAATCATGAATTGTAGATGTAGGGGTTTAGACTGTGGTAATAAAATTATTAATTTTACTTCAATGTGACCGTAAGAAAACTTGCGTTGATACAGTTAGTTTTCTGTACTCTGAAAAGTGCAGCTCTACAAGATCGTGTTCAATCTACTTGTCTTCGATCTACAGTACAGATGTATAATGTTGTATGGACTGATGACACTTGTATAAAGCCTCTCTCACTTGTTTTCAAGTGATGCTGAAAGGTCATGCAAACGGATTATTTTTTCATAATTGGCGAACTTGTTAGTAATTGATAATTCATTTATTAATGATTTAACATTCAGCAATTTTTTTTCACAAAACCTTTCTAGGCCTTCCTGTTTTTTGCTTCCACTTTGACATTTTTTCCAATATTCCCTGAATATTATGTTTTTTGGCTGCTTTTTTCCAATTTTTTTGTGGAAAAATTTGTAATAACCACATTAAATACCCACATTTGAACATTTCATCGTTGCATGCATGTCTCTATAATTTGAATATTTTAGTCAAAATGAATTTGTGGCAGCATAAGACCCCTCTTGAACCAATTTTTAATTCGAATTCTGTTTACATTTTAAAGAATAAATATTAATTTTGTTACTGGCGTCGCTCTGTTGAAAGAACACTATTTTTTCAAGAGAGTACGAAACGCTCTTTTCTCTCTCCTGCCGATTCCTAAGTATTAGCGAAGGAGATCGACGTCCTCCCTCCTTCAAGTGACCAGTGTAAAGGAACTGAATAACGCAGAATCAGATTTACGACGGTCGCGCAGACGCGAGCAAGATGCGACGAATGTGAAAACCCGCTAGAGCAGGCGTCAGCGCTAGGGCCGCACGCCGTTGATCAGCGCGGACTCGGCGCCCCGCCCACTCGCCCGTCCCCCTCCCCCGTGCCCCGCCCCCAACCCCCACGTATTTGCCCGGCCATCGTCGCAGCGGCGCGACGAGAGGCGTACGTGCGGACGGCGGTGGCGGTGACGGAGTGGCGGAGGCAGAGGCAGTGGTGGTGGAGGCGGTGGCCCCGGCAGAGATGGCGGTAGCGGAGGCTGCGGTAGAGATCATTGCGACGGTAGAGATGGTGGCGGGGGCGCCGGCGGGGAAGATGGCGGCTACAGCGGCTCCGCTTACCAGATCGTCGGCCCGCTGCGCCGACGTCGCCGCTTCCGTCCGCAGGAAGAGAAGGTGGTGCCGGAAGGGAAGACGCCGCCGGATGCCGCATATGTCGTCGGTCAGCGAAGGGGCGGGGCCGGACGGCAGCGGAGGCTGCGGCCGCTGAGGAAAGCGCCCTGCCCGAGAAGGGTAGCGAGCGAGACGACGGGGCGACGGGGCGACGGGGCGACGGGGCGACGGGGCGACGGGGCGACGGGCGACGGGGCGACGGGGCGACGGGGGGGCGACGGGGTGACGGGGTGACGGGGCGACGGGGCGACGTGACGGCGACGGGGTGGCGGGGCGACTTGGGCGTCGGGGCGACGGGACTGGGGTGACGGGGTCGGGGCGACGGTGGCTAATAGTGGAGTGGGAAAATAGGACTGTACCGGAGGTGACAGGGTGTGGGCACGCTGTTGCGGGGTGCATGAAGAGGGTCGCTGTCGGTTCGTGTGGAATTTGAGATGCCCAAAGCGGCGAAGTTGACGCGAATTTCTCCGGTTGCCCCTGCCTCTTCATTCCATCATTTTCCTGAATTATCTACGTTATCACATGTGGATCAAATCACTCATCCCTTTTCATTACGTTGACAGGCTCAAGTACTGGATTCGAAAAATGCAGAGGAAGGGGCGTTTGGTATGGGTTGGATAACATTGAAATGGCGACGGCGATACAGCGAGCTCAGGAATTCGCTGGAGCGCTTTAATGTGGTTCAAAGAGGATGGGAGGAGTAATTACAATGGAGACGACATCAAGCGTCAACGAGTAAAGCTTTAAACGAGGACAATTGTAGGCTCCCGAAACGGAGGTGGTAATAATTATAGGATACATGATGATATAATAATATATAATTATAATAATAGGACTAAATAAACAGTGCTAGTGGCATAAGGACAATGTTGGCAAAGGATGTGGTAGGTTGGGGATTGTTGGTCTGGGACTGTGGTCGTCAAGTCTAAGGGACACTCTGAGATCTAGGAAACGATTGCAGATAGAACGGATAGATTTGAAAGGTATCGAGGACCTACTGACGACAGTGATAGTAAACTTGGGCAGTGAACGAGGAACGGAGACGAATATCGTGCTTCAACATGAAGATCACAATCTTCTTTGCTGATAGAAATGCTTATAAAAGAGAATTACAGTTTACGTACAGTCTTAACAGTTTCTAATGGTGTCAGCGGAGGTGGATGTGACGATGTGACGGAGACCTGTAGGTTTCGAAGTGAGTAGGCGATAAGATTAAATATTCACTTCGCCTGAGAAACTGCGGGAGGAGCAGAAATCGAAACTATGGACTCAATTGCTTCAATGAGTTACAATTAGGGAGGCATTGAACTCGAAATGATGATTTTTAGCTTCTTTTACTTCCAATACAATGGGGTTTGACAGGGAATTGGCGACCAAACACAGGGAATTGGTACTTGGAAATATAATGAAATATCATGTACGAATGATGCTGGAGTGCGGTGTGCTAATTGAGACTCCCTGGCCAGGAACAGTGCAATACTTCCGATTTATTAATTGATTTACATTTCCAGTGTGTCAGCCGTCTTGCCCTGAGCTAACTCTGCCGGTGCCACACATTCTATCCCTACAGTACAGATTCTTTTGTTTTTAATACCAATCAGCATTAATGCTAATGCACCGGTTATATTGTGGCATTGATATCTGCAGTCAACCATGTATAATTAATTACAAACATGTGGAAAATTATTTAAATCAGAAATAAATGCTTTATATTTTCTAATTTGAAATCCAGTATAGATAGGACATTAATATTATAACAATTTTACGGTTGCGACATCCCAATTTCTAGCAGGTGGACCGGCAGAGATTGCTCAGGGCATCAACTGATATCACTGCA
Organism: Teleogryllus occipitalis; assembly: GCA_011170035.1. NCBI lineage: Eukaryota > Metazoa > Arthropoda > Insecta > Orthoptera > Gryllidae > Teleogryllus > Teleogryllus occipitalis. Next base: position 199,715 of record BLKR01008967.1, read on the forward strand.
GTCCCACTGACCGGGAGGTCGTAGCTTCGAGTCCCGACGATGAGAGGATTTTCGACACTAGCTTGTCAACTAGGTCGAATTCAGTCGCTGTCTGGAGGAGAACCCGAGCGACCGGCTGCTGTGATCAGTAGTTTCCGTGGTTTCTACGATCAACATCCGGCGAATGCCGGAGAAGTACCCTAACAAACGGGCCACAGACCGCGCGCGATCTATCCTACCTCTTCCTTCTCCTATCCTCTCCCCTTACACACACACACTTACACTAACATGCACTACATTACCACACACACAGGGACACCGGTCGGGAGCTTAGAGCTTGTCCCGACTGTGGCGGTTCCCCGCTGGTTTGAGATACCTGGTTGTGGAATAAAACCGCTAGTCGACGGTAGGTCGGCGCCGGATCTCACCATTCAGCTGGGGAAGACCACCGCCACCTTCCGAGCAAAAGTACGCACTACACTTACGGGATATTTTACCATAGAAGTTGATGCACTGGGAATCTCTAACAATCAACCAATCAATCTAGCAGGTGGCAGAGTATGTGATGGAAGAGCGGATGTATGTATGCGGGGATTGCCCCGAGGTGGGAGGGGGCGTGGCGCATGGCGTCGGGGGGCCGGCGATAAGGGTGGCGGGGAAGGCGCCCACGTCCTTCTCCCCCTCCCTACGTGCGCCGGGCCGGCACACACAGTGACCGCAAATTTAATCGCCGGGACTTCCCCTCGGCCGGGGTGACCTCCGTCGCCCTGCCCCCGCCCCGCCCCCGCCTCGCCCCCGCCCCGCCCCCGCCCCGCCCCCGCCCACCCCTTCCCCCCTTCCCTGCGTCCGCCCGCGTTGGCCGCTCCCCTACCTCCTCTTTTCCTTCCGTCCGCCCGAGCAGTCGGATCTTTTTGGCAGTCAGAAATTATATTCAGCATTTTTTACGGTCGAGTTGTTGGAAAGTGAAGGTCCAATCCCGCTGAATGAACGGTGCGGAGTAGGGATGGGCTGCAGTGTCCGACGGTCCCAGCTCCCGCCCCCGCACCGCCGCGTCCCTCCCCGCCGCCGCCGCCCCCGCCGCACTCTCCGCCTCTGCCTCCGTTTCGTTTGTTTGTGCGTCCCTTTATCATCAGCGAGGGGGCCGCGCCGACTCTGCCAGCGAACCCGGGCCGCGATTGCTCAAGACGGGCTCACCTCATTAACATAATTTACTTTGTCTAGGAGCGCGCGCGCGCGCCCAGAGAGAAAAAGGAAGAGGGGGGCCCGCAGGGGGGGACGCTATTCGAAGACAACAATACTGTGGGTTTTGAGGGCGACGGCGGCGGCTCGCAGGCCGTTAAATATCACGGAAAGAAGTCGGGGGCCCTGATAAATTGCGCTGCCGCCGGCGCGGCGGGTCGTGGGGGGAGCGGAGAGGAGAAGGGGGCGGAGGCGGTGGGAGGTGGGCGGGGTGGCCGGCGCGCGGTCAGCGTGCGGTGGGTGTCACTGCCTGCGGTTGTCGTGGCGGGTGGCCGCGACCGCGAAGAGGATTATGGGCGACAAGCGAGGTGGTGGGCGGGGTGCCGCACGCGATGGACGGCGCGGGGAATGGGGAAGGGCGGGGAGGGGGCGGGTGCAGGCCGCGGAGGAGGCGGGGTGGTATGAATGTGGGGCGGAGGTGGAGGGATTGGAGGGGCCCGTGGTGCAAGTCGGTGCAGGCCGCCGGGAGGTTGAGTGCAGGGGACGGCAGGACGGAGGTGGTGGCAGGGGCGACGGAGAGTGGGGACGGCGGGTGTTGGGGACGGTGGGGGCGGCAGGGTGAGGGAACGCGCCCATGGTTTATCTGGGCGCCGCTTGTCTAGCACACTCTCCGCTATTTTTTCTCTAGTTGTACCGCAAAGTAATGTACTCGTAGAGCCGCCTGCTACATAGAATCGTGTACTGTGCTTTACAACGACTGGGGATACGTAACACCTCTGGGCGGGTGCTTGTTACGATGTTGTGACAATGGAAACGAGACTATGTTTTGAATCGCGGTTATCTAGTGTACATTTTCTTCTTAGTTTGGAAAGATTTATTATGTTGCAGAGCTTACATACGTTATTGCTTTGTTATAGTTATGAATCGTGGAAAGAATGTATGAGAATAATAATTGTTACAGTTTACCTCGAATATTAAGTGAGTATACGGGTACGCCTATTATTATCTAGTAGGTGCTCCTTGTCTGGCATATTGTTATAGAAATTTTCTTCAGAATCACGTAGGATTAGTGGTGATATGCAACACCTGTTAAAGTGTTATGACAATAAAAATGATGATAGTGGTTTCATTCAAAAAACATTCTAAACATAATTTTCTTCACTTTACTAAAGCAACGGGCCAAAGGCCTATTGTTTGAAGAAGAAGAAGAAGAAGAAGAAGTAAGTACAGTAAACCCTCCTTATCGATCTTGCTTAACACGAATTTCGCCGTAACGTGAACAAACCTTCGGCCCCGGCAAAGGATTACGGTAATACGGACATTTATAATACACGGCTAAAACGAATTTTTATTACACGAACTCTGATAATATCGGTCCCTTGGAATTCTTGTTAATGAGGGTTTACTGTGTTTGGCAAAATGTTACTTATAATGCTACGAGACGACCAAGCTCATAAAATGTAGTCACATTTCGTTAAAGCTAATAAGCGTTCCAATATATTTTTATATCTAAAATGTCTTGAATTAATCTAAAATTTTAATCGGCATTTATCCATAAACCACTTTGTCTAAATTTGATGCATTTTATTTCAATTTGCCTTGTTTTCATTTATAAATTATATCCCGTATTATTGTATATAAAGTCTTAGGTGCGATCGACACTCATGATATTGTAAAAAATATCAGTTGTTTCATTCTTCTGTTGTCTGGAGTTTTATGGAAGCTATTCTACTGTACATCACGTAAATACACTCGTCTTAACGAGGATGTCTAGTCCTACGACGACGACCCATATAAAAATTTGCATATTAATCGTTAAGAGTTTTGTAACGAGTACAGAAAAACTATTAAATGCACACGCGGATAAATGGGAAATAACTGTAGGCATTAATTACAATATGTTGTATTCAGCAAGATGTTCCCAAAAATCTTAAAATGCAGAATTATTCTTTCTCTCTGAAGCTACTTGTAACCAGTGGAAGGCAATGAAACTGACTGATCAAGTTGCCACTCTGCTGGTCCTGTGCTAGTAAGAATATCGCCTAAAGATGTGAACGTCGCCAACCGCCATGTGTTTTATTTAGTTGTTAGAGATGGATAAACATGTGTTATCAAGATTATAAAATGATCAATTACTATCTTTGTTGGTACAGAAATATATTTTGACTAATAATTATTCTTGTTTGCGTCTCAAACGCTGTAATGCCGTTTATAAGTAGCAGCAGTGTAATACTACGGAATGCAAGCGAAGATTAATGACCTGAATACTTCCCTTGCTGGTTAACGTGAAATCTGTCATAGTGTGATTAGCGCTCAGGGTTGACAATGTCTGGAATGTTACTGGCTCAGTTCCGGGGCAAGAAGCCCAAGTTCATCAGATGTTTGCGGTTGGAAGTCTTTGCCTCATTTCACACTCACACTACTAGATTTGTTTTCTTGAAGCCTCACCGACTAATGTCGGTCACTCTTTGTTATGTTTTTCGTGAGTAATAATAAATTGTGTATATTGCAAGCCTGAGGTGAAGTGACGTAGACACCCCTTGCATACATCTGCAGATCTTTGTGCTAGAGTTCCCTAAACTTCGAGCTCATTGAAATACTTTCATCAGTGATGCATAACATCGTACGAGTACAGAAAATATTGGGAAAATATTTCACCAAGAACCTTAAATATAAGATATTTCTATTAATGTTTTGAGTCCTATTTGAGTTGAAATTGTGAAACGGATTTCAATTCTCTGAACTCTGCATCTCTCAAAATTATTCCTCTAACAAGCGTTCCATCAAAAGTATCCTTAATTAAAATGGCGGATTCAAATTTTTTAAAGTTTTTTTCTAATTAATTAATATTGGGTGGAAGCAAATTTATTAAAAATGTATTTCATTAAAAATAAAATTCACATTCAAGATCAATTTTATCTGTTTAGCCATTAATGAAGAAATTTGCAAACTACATCCATGTTGACTCTACGACATATTCCCCAACGGGCCCGATTCCAAAATCCAAATAACGTTTTTACTGGAATAATCGAACTTCCAAATGGTGATAATCTCAGAATGTACTACTTAGTTTCTACTGCATGCGATAAACGTGTCCTCTGAGAAGAACGGACATCCACAACGATCCGCCGTCTCTTCACCCTCTCCCCGCCCCTTCCCGCACGCCTCTGCGGCATCCCTCCGCCCCCGCCCCCGCCCCCGCCCCCACCGCCGCCGTCGTTCCGCCCCCGCAGGCCGGCTGCGTATCGGCGCCCAGCCGCCTTAAAATAGGTTAATCTCTATCCGAGCGCAACGAAGCAACACAATGGCGAGGATATACTTCACGAGAATGCAGTCTGGAAGCGAATGTTAAAATTATAATGTAGTGCGGGACTGGAGCGGCGTCGCGTTTCGGGGGCTATTGAGTGCGGCGGAGGCGGAGGCGAAGCGGGGGCGGGACGAGAGCGACGGTCTGGAGGCACTGCAGTGGAGGCGCAGCGATCGTCTGGATGGCCTCCGCCCCCCGTCCCCCAGACCCCCGTCCCCCGTGTCACGTCTCCCGCTCTCCGCCCCTCGTCTTCCCGCTCCGTGCCCCGTTCAGGCCCCCATATCCCCCGTCCGTCCATCCGTGCGTCCTGTATCCTTGCGTCCCTCGTCCTTTGACCCCCCTCGACCCCTCACGATCCCCTAACCCCTACCCCTTCGCCTCATTCCTCCAACTCGGCCCCTTCGTCCCCCACACGGGGCACCCGCCCTCCGTCCCCTGCCACCCACGCCATGGGCATCAAATGCTTTGCTATACGGGCCAGCGAGAACAGACCACCATGCACCCTGCACTGAATGGAGAAGCACCAACAATTATATTAGTGATGGCACACATTTTATTTGATTTCTGTTTATTTAGAGTCTTAAATACACTTCTCAAAATTAAAGCAAATTATACTCAACTAGATGTGAAAAAATATGACTGCAATTATAATATATTAATAATATTTTTATTCATTATCTTTCAATATGAGTTCAGTGCCTAATTTCGTATAGTTGGAAATTGTTGATTGATTTTAATGGGTACGTGATTAAAGAGATATGATATTAATGATGATTGAATTAGAGGCAGGTGAATGGGCAGTAGCCCGAGAAAACGTGCGGCGAACCCGCTTACCACAAATTCCACATGGATTGTCATTGAACCCCGCTCCCAATTGTGGAAGGCAAACAGTCTGACTTCTATACTACGGTGCACCACAAACACACAGTAATGGACGTGTCAATGCCTCCAACTGATCTTCGAATATCTGGAATTAGTGAAGTGAGAGGAAGAGAATAATCACTTTGTAAGTGATCGTCCTTGGGACGCAAACATAAGCGATGTCACTAGCTGATCCAGACCCCTGGTCTCCTCCCGCACCTCATCTTCTCCTTTGTACACTTCCTTTCATTTATCCTTCAGATTATTTTGAATGTAAGGATTATTTTGAACTATAATGTATTTTGAAATTTGGTAGCTTCGACGTTTTCAATTCCGTCTGACGACTATATGCCTTTGAACATGGTGTAACAGCTTTTACCGCTACTAGGGATATTGGTTAGGGCGGCACGAGTATAATATTTTAAAACTATCTAGTCGACGCACATATTGTGTTAGTCACGCACAGCTCATATTTGTGGGTGAATAAAATTATATGCTTCCTTTCATGACCCAGAATTTAACTAATTGTAAAACATCTCATTCTTGCGATACTAGTATTATAAGAAGAGGAAGGAAAGCATTTATCTTACGTCTTAATGCGATGTTTGTATTTGATAGTTGTAAGTATAGTTCTGCGCTAAAATGATCCCGAACATTTATCCTAAGCTATCGGTATATTCTACGACAATAATTTTCAGATCTTTGATTATTTCTTGGTTATAATATTCAGGAAAGTGAACTTCGCAAAATAACGGGAAAGCAGGAATGTGAACTTTGTATCATGACAAATTGAAAACATTTTGAAGAAATCCAACATGATAAAGACGATCCTTGGTTCAGGCGAACCCTAATAGTTTTTCAATTGACTCACCATCATGAATAAATTAAGAGTCCAAAATGGGATTCCGAACTGTGGAGAAATTATCAGTTCGTTATTAGTTGATCCCCTCTTGTTGCGGTATTCTCGCAATAAGGGGTCGTACAAGCAGTATGAAAGGAAATGTTTATATATTCAAAAACTCTGACAACGTGACAAGCAAATATAATATATTAGTAATCTTGAAATGCGTCGATATTTTATTAGAAAACACTTTAGAGGAAGAGTAATTTGGTAGGGAACACTATATTCTTCCCCTCTGTTTTATTTCACAAGTAGAACAAAACGTACGGGATGGGTGCTTCACCAGGTAACAGTGGCATAGTTGACATTTTCTTCCCATTCATATCATCATTTACCCTTATCATCGCCTTATCATTTTTTCTACGGAAGAAGGCGAAGTCAAACCACCACCATAGTCCTCTGCGTAGGAAATGGGCGGCGTAAGCCTATGCTCAGAAATGAGAATGGCATTAATCACATACGTACACACACACAATTACACACTCACATTCACACACGCAATTACACACTTACAAACACACACACAATCACACACACGTAATCACAATGACACACACGCAGTTACACACTCACAATCACTCACACAATCGCACAATCTTATATAAACACATCATTATCAAACCAGATTTCATATCCGTCTTCTTTAAACACGCAAGCCTGCACCGGCCACTGGAGTTCAGAAGCAACATCGTTGCCTGTCAATATCAATATCCGGAAGGTCATACTTGGTTCGAGCGGGTTCGTCACCCGCCGGTGCCGGGTTTTCGGCACTAGCTGGTTTGGAGTCAAACATTATGTATATGAGAATTGAAACGGCCATTAATAGATTTCCGTGATTTCTCCTATCAATCCTAGAGAATTTCGGAATCGTAACGTAATAAACGGTCCACAGATCGCGCTCGATCTTTCCTTCCTCACCCTTGTCCCTTTTTCTCCTTGCACCCCCCTCCCACACACATGCACATCCATGCACTACACGGACACCACCGAGTGCATAGAACCTGACCCGACTGGGGAGGTGCCCGCTGGGGGAGGTTAAGCGAGAGGGAAAATCACGCAAGTCAACGTGTATGTCGGCGCCTGATCTCACTATCGCTCCAGCGGAGGAAGAATACCGCTACCCTTCGGAATATAGCATGGAAGGAACACGCATGCACTACCCATATGGGATAAATGACCAATCTAGTTGACGAGTCGGGAATCAATGCCCTCTCTCGTTTTTTGCACAGCAACCGCGTCTGTTCGGACTGTCATCTGCAGCTATGCGATTGCCCTCATACCACTGCGCTGAGTGGAAGCAATTCCTGCCATAAGTGATCGCCAAAGGTTTCCTGGTTGATAATGCACTGTTCCAATACGCTGAGAATATTCATCCAAGTACTCTGAGCTTTTACTTTCATACAAGCGATGGACGTTGCGATTTACTCCCGTCTTCTTAAATCTGGTAGAGCGGGTTTTAGTAAATTAAACGCAGCCAAGATGTCTTGGATGTGTTTAATGATAGTGTCGGGTCTCTCCTCGCTAGTGTTGGTGAAATTAGCTTGTGAATAATTCTTTCGTAATGTTCACGTTAGTATTCAATGCTTACAATCTTAAATTCTAAAGATTCAATTTAGAACAGATACAATCTTTCATCCACTAGCACTCCAACCTTACTTGTCTTATTTTGCGAGTTTCGTGCAAAGTATTTTCTTTATTTCTCGTTTCCAACTTACGTGGCACATTGCATTACTCCACATGTTATTTAACTATTACGTGTTTTATTACTGGGTAGTTCCTCATTCTCCTCTTTTCTATCCGTCTTTCATCATGCTTGTTTCACTCACCGAATTGAATTTCATAACCGTTTCTGCATTTTCTTTTGGTTCATTGAATCATTATGTTTGAAATTCTCAGTCGATACATACAATTTTATCAAAACTGTCACGACACATAGCTATTTTTACTTTTTTGTTTGTTTTTTACTACGTTTTTCTACGGAAGTTTCTCATTCTTCTCTTTTCCTTCCGTCTTTCATCTCGCTTGTTTCAGTCACTGAATGTAATTTCATAACCGTTTCTGTAGTTCCTTTTAGTTCAGTGAATCTTTCTGTTTTAAATTGTGAGCCGATGCATACAACTTTATCAACACTCCGTCGTGACGCATAGATATTTTCACTATTTTTTTTTCCATTTTCACATTTCATCAAATCCTTTGCGACGCCTCCGTGTGGTGTCTTAATGACTTTATTCGGCACGAGCAGCGTCTCACCCAGCGCTTTGTAACAGGACGACAAGCGGACTGCGCAGACTAAGTGATTGCCTTTGAAGTTCCGCCCGGTCGCCCGATGACTCTCCAGCTTTGAAATGGTGAGCCCCGTACGCGAAGGATGTATTGCGCCGTGCTCTCAGATTTCCCCCTTCCTCTCTCCCTCCCTCCCGCCCCCAGCGCCCGCGTTGCGTAACGCTTAAGAAAATGCCTTTTGTTCTTAACTCTTTTTCATCCGCTGGTGATGAACGCGACGCAAACAAAAGTAGGTCTCTCGTAAAAGTAAGCGTAAACTTCGTTTCGTCTTCCCTTATCGTGGCCGCGAGACCTTCTGACAACCGAAACGTCGCGTAATTTAACGAGGCAGACCGATCCGTGTTGTGTGTTCTGAGAATCTCGCGGCGGAGCCGCGGCGATCTCCAAGGGCCTTGTTTCATTACTACTGATATCTCAGCGTGCAGCTCGCCACTTATGGTTTTCTGGGAGGGGGAGGGGGAGGGGGAGGGGGCGACTTTGCTGTAGCACATCCCCCTCGCGATGTTGATTGCCAGTCGTCCCGTTCTGAATGGAAATGGCCTCCTTGTTACGGTTCATAAATCGAGAAGTGTTTTGTGAACGCCGAAATGAAGTGCGGCATTCGCGAACCGGGTGGTCGGGGATGCGGGCGTGGGTGGGACGGGGTGAGTGAGTGAGTGGGTGGGTGGGTGGGGAAGGGGGCCAGAGGGGGTGATGGCGTCTCGACGTCGCCGGAGAAAGAGAAAGAGGATCGTCTCGGCTTCATTTGATCATATCTCGGCTTATAGCGCAAGAGCGGAGGAAAAATACAGCGAAATGCTGAGTCGGAGACACTTCCTTGGGAGGGTAGACGTCGAGGCCGGGCGCGGCGCGTCGCGGCGCCGACGCCGATGCTGCTGCGCCCCCCCCCCCGCGCCACACCCCCTCTGCGCAACTCCTTCGCTTTCATCCGACGAGCTGTGGGCCGAAATCGCGGTGCGGAGGAACTAGAATAGAACCTTCGCCAATCGGGTGGAAGTACTCATTCAACTTAAATTTGAGATAATCTCTGCACAAGTCGCACTGCGCCGGTGTGTTTTTTACGTTCCGCTGGTATCAAACGCAAAATAATATTTAAACAGACTTTGAAAATTACAGTTTATCTTTTGACTTCCGCATATATTTTAGAGAACGATCGAGCATATCTGACACTGCGTTGCGATAGAAAAATCGACTGAAAGAATCGCGAGAATAGGGTGTCAATTAATGAGCGTCCGCTGGATCTTGGGTAACTGCGATTTATCGAGTGGTGCTCGACCGTGGAAAAAGTGATGGTGACAGTGACTGTGCAGTTGTTTAACACCACATCTCTCAAAAAGCTGATGGTTACTGAGTAGTACCGCGACTTTCAAGAGAAATCAACAAACTGTTTTTTTTCTTCCGAAAATAGCGCTATAGTTCTCATTAAACTATTGCACAACTGGTAACAAAAAATGTAAAAGAGATCATTCATAAGATACGTATAGAATTTATTTTAACATTTTCCTTCTGGTTCTGGTCATGCAAGAAATAGTATAATTGTCGCTGCGATTTTTCATGAGGAGTTTTAAAAATTTTAGACCCTGAGACTACATACATTTTGTGCCTCCTTCTAGATTTTCTTCATCTTTAAAAAGTCTGAGTACAAAGACGGTCGCAAAATATCACTGAAGTACAGAACGCAGTTGAAAGTGAATTCTTGGGTGGATTCCTAAAAAAATGCAGATGTATTATTTTTTGAACAATTTACTGCATTGTACTGATTGTATAATAGATGCAACAGAAAAGTGAAGGTATATATGTAGATAAACGTTGGAGATGGCAATTATATAACACGAACCGACAATTATTTAGAAGTACATGCAATAGAATACACGGCAGTTTTTATTTAAAGAATGAGAACTGCGAAATAATATGCGGTCTTTCAACATGTTAATGTGAACTTGGGGGGGGGGGTAATAATGCTGAAATAGGTCCCGAGATTTCTCAAGACAGACAATCAACGAAATACATAGCATTGAATCAATTATGCTTGGAATAAGCAGGTTTAATTCGCATTCTAATTTTCAATGTCTCTAAGACCGCCTATAACGCCCTGTTAAAATAGAAATATCCATTCTCGCCCCACACTTCGAGTAGCTGCAAAAAATAATTTAAATTGTTCAGAGAATTAGCCATCACGACCATGAATCGAGCATGGGTTTCTCTGTTTACGCTCAGTAACTGGAACTTAGCGAAATCCAAGAGACACGCCTGGGGTGACAAATTCTTTGAAAAATTTGAATTTAAATACATTTGTTACATGGAAATAAGGTCACATCATAGTAGAAATTTACTGTGCGGAACATATTTTCGACGTAATTGCATCGTAGCAAATTGTCAGGACTGGTGTGGGAGAACCTCACATTAAATTGTTCCCCATGTTTCCGCTATAGTGATTCGATTCCTTCAGTGGGGCACGAGAGAGAAAAGAGGCCAAATCTGCAGCTCGTTTGCCGATGTGCAGTTTCTATTACACTAGAGTGAATATTTAGTGTTAACAAATTTTGCCCAAAAGATTTGGCTATATTTATTCGTTATTCAACTAACTAGAATAAATTTAATGAGAGATGGTAAGGATTCGAAAGCTCTAGCACGGATTTCCCCCTCATATATCTGACACAGTTTTTCACTTTTTTGACGATAAATAAATAATCAACTATCGAAGCAACAAATATTATCACCAGTTTCACTTTTCAACATCGCTTCTTCGCACCTCCAGCGTTTGCCTCTACAGATACTTGCTTCACCTTCGGGACCTCCGGCCCAAAACAAAATTTTTCCCGGTTTCATTCCGGCTCAAAAGTTGTCTCGTTAATCGGATTAACGTTTTTTTTTTCTGGTTCGCCATTCCGCCGCTGGCATTCCTCCTCCTCGCTGGGCAGGCGGGGAGATTGATTGATTTTTTTCGTGTTTCCGGGCACGTCAACTACTTCGGTCATTAGTTCCGTTAGTGTAGTGCATGTTTTTTTCTCGGGAGATGGCGGTGATCTTCCTCCGCTGGATGGCGAAATCCGGCGCCGACCTACCGTCGGCTAGTGGGGTTTCCTCCTAACCAGGACTCTCCCACCAGCGGGGCACCGCCCCAGCCGGGACAAGCTCTAATCTCCCGACCGGTCTCCCGGAATATGTGGTAGTGTAGTGCATGTCAGTGTAAGTGCGTGTGTAAGGGGAGAGGATAGGACAAGGAAGAGGAAGGACAGATCGCGCGCGGTCCGTGGCCTGTTTGTGAGGGTAGTGTCGAAAATCCTGCCGCCGTCAGGACTCGAACCTAGGACCTCCCGGTCAGAAGCGCTGCAGTGACATCAGTTAATCTGCCGCTACCGGTGGGCGGGGAGAGTACTGAGGCCAGGGAAACCGGCAGGAGCAGGAAGCTAACGCGGGAGAGCACGCACACTCACGCACACACATGGACGCACGCACGTGACGGGCTGCGGGGGCGGGGTGGGGCGGGCGGCAGCAACGAGCGCCGAATGCACTTTCCAAACGACACCACCGAACCGTGACCTTCCTCGGGGGAAGGCTATTTCCTCGTGCCTCCCTCGATAAGAAGAAAAGAGTGTAGCATGGTGCACCTCCCAGCTCGGCACCGCGAGCGGTAGCTCAGTGCATCAACTGATGTCACTGCAGCGCCTCTGACAGAGTTGCTAGGTTCGAATCCCGACGGTGGCAGGATTTTTAACACCAGTTAGCACGAGGTAGCTAGGTCGAATTCAGTGGTTGTCTGGAGCAGAATTCTAGCGTCCGGCAGCTCGGTAGTCTCCATGGTTTCTCATGCCGGACCAATCCTCTAACAAACGGGCCACGGATAGCGTGCGATCATTTCCTCTTCCTTGTTCTCTTTCCTTACACACACACACACACACACATTCTTTACATGAACACACATATCGTGGTGTCGGGAACTAAGAGCTTGTTCAACTGAGGCGGTACCCCTGGCGGGAAATACTTAGATGGGGAAACGCCGCAAGGTGAAGTGTAAGTCGGTGTCTAATCCATCCAGCGGGAGAAGAACACCGCCACCTCCCGTGATAATAACTTACACTTACACTAAGATTATTTTTGTATCATATCATCAGATAAGTCAAATCCTTGACGGCGCACTACAGGTTAGAATACACTTGGATTATTGTAACATGATCCACACCCTGATACAAGCATAAAGGAATACCATTACACATTCCCTGCAATCAGTAAGTATTCTGGATTTGCATTACGTGTTGTGGACGCTTGACAGAAAGAGTTGTGTGTATATATATATATATAGCTTTCGAGGGAGAAAGGAATGAAACTAGGAGAAAAGTTCTCCAAAGACACTCCAAAAACATTTAAAAAAAGTGTATCAGAGTGTTTTTAATTCTGGATCCTGATAAAACTGGAAAAATGTATTTTCCTCTGATCTACTAAATATTAAAAGTGCCTTTGTGGAAAACAGGACTCATATCTTTCTCGAATTCATATCTGTTGATATGATTTCCTGGTTTAGACGATGTGGGTCCTGTTTATATTCCTCGCCCCGTCGTTGAACTCCGCAGTTTGAATACCATTTTATTCTAGATATTTGCAAACTAAGGTTTTATCATAGTATTTACACGAGACTGTCCCGTTTTTTCTGTCTCCCATTCCAGTTCAAGTGTATTATAATGTACCCAATTATCGTGAGGATTGTCAATCTTTAATTCACTCCACTCCCCGGGACAGGCGACATGTGAAAATGGCATTCAGAAAATCAAACTTAGGAAGTTATAAAATGAATTCGACGGAATCCCATTGTTAGTCATGATTGGTGAATAATTTTGCATTCCCAACAGCCAATTCGAATCCAGAAATAGTCAGCAAAGATGCTGCAATTGTAGTTAGTGGGGCAGTTAGAAAAGTCTTTATTCACCAATTTTAATTTTTACTATTTTCTTTTTCGTTTACTCAAAGCTGATATCTTTTTCTGTATTTCGCCATCTTTCTTTATTATTTCTCTGCTTTCTTTGTATTTTTTGTTGCATTTCTGCTCATGTGCAAGATTTTCATGCATTTACACGATCGTAGATGTTGAGTACTTCATTCACTTGTTTTTGTTTATTTTTGCATATATTGTACTATGTATGCAATACATACACTCCGCATATATTGTAAAATTTTGATATTATTTTCATGTTTTCCGTCAATTTTTATTATGGGCTGCGTCAGTCTTATTCTGCAGTATCACATCATGCAATTTTGCAATCTCAGCATTTTCTAGTACAGTGAGCAATGAAGGCATGTTATTCTCCAAATAAACTCCGTAATTGGAAACACTAAGTTTACCATTTCATGTTTCTAGTACGCGCTAGAGCGTACATTGTTAAGTCGTGAAATATGGAGCAGTACTTCTTCTCGGTTATTACTCGTCGAAACAAAGGCATAGTTTATTTAGTGCATTTTGTATTGCGATCTCGTCCGATTCTCAAGCACCCGCCGTCCATCTTTATTCATCTTCATCCCGCGAGCCGCTCCCCGCCAAGCAGTGCCTCCCCGCCTCGCTCCGCTCCGCCCCTCCCCGCCCGGTCCGTCCTGCCCGCATGGCCCTGCCCGCTCCGCCCCGCTCTTTTCGTCCCCTTCTCTTTCACACCGCCACCACCCCGTTTCGCCACACTCCGCTCCGTCACCATCCGCCACGCCACTCCACGCCACTCCGTGTCCCGCCACGTCTGCCCCGCCCCTTCCCCGCCACGCCCTCCATGCCCGCCACGCGCTTCCCCGACACGCTCTTCCGCACCTCGCTACGCTCTCAGACGCCCCATCCCCCACATACCGCGCTCCGCCACACCGCACCCCGCCATACACCTCTTCACCTCCCCTCACCCTGCCACACCGTTCCTCGTGCCACCCCTCCCCGACCCCACCGCCACTTGTCTTCACGCCTCGCCTCGCCTCGCCACGCCACGCCACGCCACACCACACCACGCCACAATGCGCGCCCTCTTCGCTGCACCCAGATGCGCCGACTGTTTAATATGCATTTCCACTCGGCGCGGGGCCGCGCGTGGAGTGGCGTGGCGTGGCGTGGCGTGGCGGGGCGGGGCGGGGCGCGGCCGGGCGCGGCCGGCGAGGAGCGGCGGGGAACCATACGGCGTATAAACGTCTTGCCAAGGGCGCCAGGCAGCGGCCGCTGAGAATCTGCCATCTCCACGACACCATCATACGAAGAATTTAGTTTATATTTCAACATATATTTTTCGTATGGCATGGCTTTTGCGAGATTTTTTCTTTCTTTTCTTTTCTTTCTCTCTTTCTTTAAATTTAATTTATTTATTTAATATTTATTATACATTTATTTATTTAATTATTTTATTATTTAACAGTTAAAACTATATTCTTTAGAAAAAAGTGCAATCTGTTCACTTTTGAGACGTCATACGCTGAGACGCTACTCTAGTTCCGCCTCTGAAGTTCCGAAACCAGTCGTCGATTCTCCGTATTGCGTTGAGATATAATGGAGACGTCGATGACGATGATGATAAAAACGACAGGGGAAGGTCAGCATGAAGATGGAGATGATGGTGGAATGTGATGTAGGGAACACTGGAGAACAGCCCCCAGGCACCAACAAATTTCACATGGATAGACGAGAATGGACTCTGACTCCAGCACTGGAGGGCAAATAATATGACGGCTTCATGAGTCGCTAATACTACGGTAGATTCTAATACCTGGACGATTTTTTTGCCTGGCCCATTCAGAACCAGACGCGCCACCATACTCTTGCTGAAATGACGAATTGATACAGACGTAAAAGATGCGGTGAATAACAATTCGACAGTGTAATATACCAAGGAGGCGGCGAACGTAAAGGGAACAGCTTATGGCCCGTGCCGTTTTGTGATTGACAGGTTGCGGATTCGACCCGGCAAGATTTCACAAATTTACTCGACTGTTTTCTAAGTATATTTATTCACCTGTCACGAAAATGACGATTTTTTAAACGAGTCATTTATGTTGGGGACCGACCCTTGTCTAGTGTGTGTATTCCAAAGAACAATGGAAACATGTCTATTGTCACCCAAATGTACTGCCGGTCAATACATATGGCGTGTGTCAAGAAACTTGACACCTCAAACGTTTCCATCTTGTACGTCTTCCATATGTAAAGTACATTATATTTTAGTATTATCCTCAATAATACTACCACGTGAATTTAGAAAGTGGTGTAGCTTTAAACTTCTTGACTTCATGAGTTTGTGTGACATCGTAATCGCTTCGTATAACTGATATACACGTACTGTACTGATAAACAATCTGGGACCCAGTTGCCATATTCATGTTCTTCATATTTTTGAAACGCGGGCAAAAATATTTACGTGTAAGTTAATATGTCCCATGTACTTCAACAATGGAACAAAAAGCTCATTTTTCACGAAGCACCTTTCAAGTTTCAAATGTATTTAGAATGCAGTGCGGCAACATTGATACGACTGTTCTCTCGTGATATGTTTGTAACGCTGGGACATACCAGTTTCTTCTAGTAATTATTAATGTCTGCCAAAGTTTGAATATGGCCATTGTTGCAGTTGTAAAGATATATAGAAAGAAATATAGAAGAAATAATACATAAACATAAAGAAATATTTTCGTTACGTTTATTTAAAATTAATTTAAGGTATTTAAACTAAACTAAGCCTATTTCCAATTTGTATGCATCATTATATTTTTAAAACGTTTCTCAATCATGGTATCAAAAATTGTGTTCAAAAATAGCAATTCTCCTATATTAAATTATGTCCGAAAACCATTGAATCCTTTCTTGAAGTGAATACTTGAAAGTGAAAACTTTTAGGCTGCATTTCAATAATTTCCTTTCCTTAATAACTGTATTTCTTGGAGATACATTACTTGGGAAATACGTTCTTTAATTCAAATAAAAGTTGAAAAAATAGAGTGCAAATCGTTTATAGGCTGCAATATTGACACAACTGGAACAATGAGATTTCGAGATAAACGTGTTGAAGTGTAAAAGTGTATACATTGAAGTGGTGGCTGAATTACAGGTACCACACGCTTAGTAACTAGTGCATTAAGAGGTAAGGATTACTAAAAGACTTCGTTAGGAGCTTTGCTTACCCTTTGACTGTTTCTCAAACACATACGTGGACTCCGTTTGGGGTCTTGTTTGACCCCAAACGTTTTACACAATAATTTACAAGTATTTGATGCAGGAATGTTATTTGGAATTATTAATTGAGAGACAGAATTAGAATTAGAATTTTCCTTGTAATTTAGATGTCAAATGTGGCACTCAAGCCGCATAAAAATCAAATTGTTTCCAACATAGAAACAAACTTAGAAAACTGAAAAGATTACAACATATGTAAAACTGGACGTAAATAGCATATCTAAAAGGAGAAGTTCATATGAATAATTTCCAGAATGTGGCGGTACATTATCTGTCTCTGGGGGAGAAAAAGACCCCAAACAGAGTCTAAGGGTTAATAATGACATTTAAATCGAGTGTCATAACTCCAAAACCGTATTTTTACTTTCTCGTTTACGTACGTATATACGAAATAATATACGTAGTATAAAGAAAGTGATGTAATGTTGCGGAAAATCGATTTCCAGATCTCAACGGAAATACACGTTTTGGGGCCCCCTCATACCGAAAAAGTGTTTTTTTCAAAACGTCCGTCCGTCTTTGAACACAACTAGCACCTAAACCACACGTGCGATCTTTTCCAAATTGTTTTTATTTTTATTATTTATTTTATTTATTTATTTATTTATTTTACGTAAAAAAACAGTTAAGAACTGCGTATGAAGTGCTATGGGGAAAAGTGACACATTTGCCATCTAAAATGCCATATTTGACATCTAAATTACAAGAAACCCGTGTCCATCGGGCTGTAGTTGGAGTTGTGGCGGTGTTGCCACCCATCGCAATGTGTTGATGTGATGACGCTGTGTGTTGACGGCCGCCGCGCCCCGTGCCTGTTGCAGAACGAGAAGGTTGAGGTGAAGCAGAAGTGGGCCTCGCGGCTGCTGGGCAAGCTGCGCAAGGACATCACGCAGGAGTGCCGCGAGGACTTCGTGCTCAGCATCACAGGCAAGAAGCCCGCCATGTGCGTGCTCTCCAACCCCGACCAGAAGGGCAAGATGCGGCGCATCGACTGCCTGCGCCAAGCCGACAAGGTGAGTCCTCCTTGGCCATATTTTTTTTTCATTTATTTCTGCTTGGCCCGAAGGCCCTCAGCATCCGAGTACGATACAGTGATGTTACATTGAATTACATTAACATTGATTGAGAAAAATTATAGACATGGATACATTGAGTTCATGTGAATTAAATGTGAGAAGCCACATCGGGTACATGATAATCAAGGAGGGTCGAAGAACTCTCGGGGTAGTTTTCGCTTTAGTCTATTGTGGTGAGGATTTTGTTTTCCGATTTTGAAATGTACGGCTGAGAGAATCTGGGAAATTTTAGGATAGAAGCGAGAGGATAGGAGGGAGAAATGGACGGGCATAGGAGTAATGCCGAGTTTGTTATGTAACTGGGAGTTAGGTACAAACCATGGAGCTTTAGTGATAGTTCGGAGGAATTTATTTTGGAAAATCTGCATTTTTTGGATGTTCGATTTGCTGGCTGAGGCCCAGATAGGAGAAGCGTAGGATAAAATTGGGCGGATCATTGACTGGTATAGGTGAGTAGCGACATGGAGTTGCAAGGGTGATGACTTTTTGAGTATGCCTTGGCCATATTGCTATGTCAGTATAGAGAAACTATTCTGATTGATAGATCGATTGTTAGTGATTCTGGGCGTGTCAACTACTATGGTCATTAGTGCCGTACGTGTAGGGCGTGCTTTTTTTGCTCGGGAGGTGGCGGTGGTCTTCCTCCGCTGGATCCAGCGCCGACCTACCGTCGGCTGACGGGGTTTTCTCCAACTAGGTATCTCCCACAAGCGGAGCACCGCCCCAGACAGGACAAGCTCTAGGTTCTCGACCAGTTTCCCGGCATGTGTGATAGTGTAGTACATCTTAGTGTAAGTGTGTGTTTGTGAGAGGATAGAACAAGGAAGAAGAAGGAAAGATCGCGCGCGGACTGTGGTCTGTTTGTTAGGGTACTGCTCCGTCATTCGCCTGGTATTCAAAGGAGAAACCACGGAAAACTACCGATCAGAGCAGCCGGCCGCTAGTATTCTCCTCCAGACCGCGACTTAATTCAACATAGCGGACAAGCTAGTGTCGAAAATCCTGCCGCCGTCTGGACTCGAACGTAGGACCTGCCGGTCAGAGGCACTGCAGTGACATCAGTTGATGCACTGAGCCACCTCTCCCGGTGAAACTACTCTAAAAGGGGACCAATTTGACAGGTTGAAAAACAAATGAAAGTCATGTTGGTTTTGCAGGAAGTTGTGTCGAATCCTTTTGTAATCTGCACGAGAACGTATTGAGCATATGGACGAACCCTGCATTGATGTTGCCGACAGTGGCTGTCAAAGCGGTCTCTTCTTAGAGCAATCTGCAGTCTCTGCTTAGAGTAACCCTCTACCGTTGAAATTCGGAAAACCTTCCGACGTAGCGTCTTGGAAGCTAAGCGTTGTTCAAAACATTTTAAGTACTACATGAATCATTAAATGGACATGTGGTTGCCTATTAGCGGTTTACCTAATTTCACGACTATGACGTTCAAAAATCTAATTGCAGTCCCTGGGCTCACTTTTATTTATAGGCTACACTCCACGAGCTTCTGAAGTTAATATTTCTCTCGCATGATTAGGTCTTATGATGTTGAAAATTTCCTCTAGAATGATTCAGAGTGCTGTATCTTCCTTGAAAATTATCGTTTTTGTCGTTTCGTTTTTTCGTATTGCATCAATGCTGAACCGACGTAATAATCGACGTGTCAATGTTTATCGGTAGCCGAAAATATACTTACACTTATGTGGTATGGAAAATACACTAATATACTTCTATTGTTGTATACTTCCTCGATCAATATCATTATGGATTACTACAATATTTCTGCTGTCACCACGGAATTAATCTAGATATTCCAATATACTAGAATAGTACTCATATAGCATTGAATAGCGTATTGTCGGTGATCCGTGGAACGCATCTTGAACGATGTTGAAAGTATCTGACATGTTAGAGAAAAACATAAATTACAATTAATGTATGTTTGACTCTAGTGCTCAATGACCTCGAATGCAATGCTAACATTTATTTTTATGACGTGTTTAAGCAAGAAGCAATAATGTCTGCGTGTGTGTTCCACTTTTACGTCGATCGTAAATTTCGATAGTATCCATGTTTAATTCCTTTCTAAAATTTCCGTATCTAATGAATAATACTGCTGAACGTAAGTTGCTATAAATGAGGGCTGGATTCGTTTTGTTCGTTCTCTCAAATGTCAAAGAATGGATTAAAAGGAATAATTAAAGGATTTTTTTAAAATTCCCAGTTATTATAAATTCTTAAATTAATCTAGAAATTTTCTCTGTCGTCTATGCACTTCAAGGTCGTATCAAATGAAGAAAATCGCTTTCCCATCCAGAGAGTTGTTCCGGATGTTTTGTAAAGCCATTCGTCGAATTTGAGCTAGAGCCAAAAAGCAGCGTGCGAAACAACGGCCTTGATACGATTCGTAAACCAAATCTTGGACTTCTCTAAAGGTCGCGCGCTCTATTGGACGTGGCTCATTTCAGCAAGTTAGGCCGGCGTGGACTGGTCTTTCCCTTCATGACTTCTCTGCCAACGGTTTTTCACTTCAAGGCATCAAATATTAAACTTGCCACCGCCGTAGAAAAGATTTCACGAAATTTTTCCCGAAACTTTCAAAAGACTCTTGAAAATATTCTGAGACTACTTTGAAATTTTTATGTAAATTCTTAAAGTAGTGGAACAAAATAGGAAAATTTGTTTCTAACTCTTAATATTTCACTTCAATTCGACGTAGTGTTATTAAATGATATTGCCCATAACACTGAAGGTTCAAAATAAGTAGTATAAAATAAATTAGCACACAAATTTAAGTTAAAAGTAAAATCTTTTCTGTTGCAAAACTGTTTCTATACAATTAGACTATACTGATCGTCAAAAAGAAAAATTCTGTTTACTTTAACAAAACCAAGATATAGTATAATGAATTAGTTTACATTTGTATTGTATAATTTTAAAAAAAAACTTAAATGCCTGTAACAAGTAATGTACTTCATCTTCTGGGTCAATGACCCCCATCTCGATCGGGTTTTTGTCCAGTTTTCCTGATTCATTGAGCAAATGCTGAGATGGCCCCTTGATTTGCTTCTGGACGTAAATGTAGCTTCACTATGCGCACGTTTTTTTGAGCTTTCCTTTTGCTTGTGGTGGTAGTAGAGCTTAGGGTGAGATTCTATTTTGTTAGCAATACATAAAAATCAAATCTGTTTGTTCGTTACAAATAAGTTTTCTATAATTCGACAACGAAAATATCTAGTTTTTGAAATGTTAATCTCTCGCTTTTTTAAATTTATTATTAATATTATTATTATTATTATTATTATTATTATTATTATTAATTGGAGGGATTCTATGTTCTCGCCAGATTCGGATTCTACTTCATATTCAAGAAAATTTAGGAATCCAACCTCTACTCTACATCGAATCGCAATACAGAACATGGCAATACAACACACGTTGTGTGTTGGGACCCGTTTTAGAGACGACAGAGGCAAGTGGCTCGCGCAGCGGAGCAGTGCCGCAGAATCAGGCTACAACGTGACCGCCCCATGCGACCGAGACCCACGTGTGGCTGGCCGGGCGGGAGTGCGCGACGCGGGGGACGGGGCGGGACGGAAGGGAGGGCGAGGAGGGGTCCCCGCCAGTCCCCCTTCCGACCCCGCCCCTGCAGTGGCATTTGCGTGAACTTTGCGCGCGCGCGACCTTAAGCCCGCGCGGCTCCCGCGGGAGGCGGCGCGCTCCCCAAGGCGTGCGAAATCGAAATAATGCCGCCCCCCGCGCCGCAGCGGCGACGGCGGAGGCGACGGCGCCTGGGCTGCCGCCGGCCCTGTCGCTGTCGCTACCGCCACCGCCCCTGCCCCCACCGCCCCTTGATCCTGTCGTAACGATAGAAGACCTACGCACTGCCGCTCCCCCCGCTGCCGTTGCTACCGTCACAATGCCGTAGTCGGCCCTGAAGCACCTCTCCTCTCTTCCGCCACCGGTAGCGGTAGCTCAGTGCATCAACTGACGTCACTGCAGCGCCTCTGACCGGGAGGTTCTAGGTTCCCACTCCCCACGGCGGCAGGATTTTCGACAGTAGCTTTTCACCTAGGTGTAATTCAGTCGCTGTCTGGAGGAGAGTTCTAGCGGCCGGCTGGTCTGATCGGTAGTTTTCTGTGGTTTCTCCGATCAACACCAGGCAAATGCGGGGGCAGTACCTTAACAAATAGGGCACGGAACGCGCGCGATCTTTCTTCCTCTTCCTTGTCCTATCCTCTCCCCTTACACACACACTTACTACACTACCACATATTTCGAGGGACCAGTCGAGATCTTAGAGCTTGTCCCGGCTGGGGCGGTGCCCCGCTGGTGGGAGAGTCCTGGTTAGGGCCGCTAGCCGACGGTAGGTTGGCGCCGGATCTTGCCATCTAGCAGGGGAAGATCACCGCCATCTTCCGAGAAAAACAGGCACTACACTTAAGGGACTAATGCCCAAAGCAGTTGACGCGCCCGGAAACACGCAAAATGAATCAATCAATCTCTTCCGCCGTTCTCGCCCCCTCCCGCGCTTTGCTCCTGACGCCCTTGACACTGCACCCGCTCTTGTCGCTCGAGAAGCCGCCTTCACCTTCGTAAAGAAGTGAATCAATGACTTTACGGGTATTGTTTGTAGGGCGATCTGTGAACTAGTAGGAATGCGCGATGTGCTGAAACTGTGCCTCCTCTTAGATTTATACTCAACAATTACTTTTAAAAATGTTCCTGATATCATTTAAAATATAAAATTGAATGTATTTATGCAGAAAACATCCAAGCCACAAAAATTAATAGGTTGCAAATATTGCTTGAAAAGTTGAGATGTATCTTCAAATTTCCAGCAACATCGGAATGATGTCGGAAATTAGATAAGCGTGGATAGAAAAGTTCGGAAAGTTCTACATACTCTCTATACGAAAAATGGAAAACCCCATGAACACTTCAAAAACAAATTGATAAGAATTATGGAGTATAGATTTATTGAATAGAGAATAGAAATTAAATCAAACTTCATGCAACGCAATGCACAGCATTAACCGTATTTGAGAAATTCTTTTTGACATGCTTATGGAAAAATGTCACGATTTCCGTCAAATTTCCTCAACAATTAAAAAATAATTGTGCATGACATAATTTAATGATCTAAAAATCTAAAATTAAGGGATACATTTCATTGAGAAAGAAATCAATGACTTCCGCCGTATCAAATAGTGTAAAAAATGTCCCTTTGCAGATCCTGTTTAAATAAATTGCTTTAATCAAAACAATCGAATATTTTATCAACGAAAGTGGCTGAATGCAGTTGCATTATAAGAATCCATCTGATATTGCTAACTACATTTAGTGATAATAACGGCGTTTTTTAAAATAATGCCATGCTCCTCTTTATAAAGACTAGTCACATATTGATACAGTCGGATTCTTGTTCGCCGAAGCTCTTTTATTAGTTTCAATCTGCCTTAACAAGACGCGCGACAGATGACTGCATGGTCCACGCGAAAAGACGCTCAGCGCATTAGAAATTAGGATAGCCTCTAATCTTTGGATCAAGGGTAACGCGTGCCTGGTTACATCCTGCTTCTCCTGCGTTATGAATGCTTCTCTTTCTATCCTCTATATGCGCCCCGATATCATCGCTATTGGCCCCTCCATTCCTTCCCTCTTTTCTTTAATGTCCATGTGTATTCTGAACGTGCGTTTCATTTTCTTCTTTCTTCCGGCCAGTATTTGATGTGATTTTTCTTATGGGGGCATGGAAATAAAAATAAGGATAAAATTTTATTGAATATTCGACAGAAAATCGAACGATCTTTTAACGTAATTATTATGATATTCAGCGAGCCCTAATGTCTTTGTAAATGTTGTTAAAAATTTAGACGAGAATAAACTGACATTTTAGCTTTTAAAATATTATTGAAATATCGTTTTACTTTTGGTTATTATTATATAATCTCTTACTAGATAATTCTCATAATCTGTCATAATTGTGTTACCAGATAATTCTGTTTAGGCATGATGAAAGTTTTCTCGTCTTATTCCTCACCTGCTATTATCGGTATTCTCAAAACCCGGTCTTTTACAACTCATATTTAAAATGTATAAACTTTTATTCATCTAATTCATTCAAACGTTCCTTCAATCTGTTCTAACTGCTTTCTGCCTTTCGCCCTATTTCCTTTCGGACATTTCCTTCTTTTTCCACTGTGTTTTTTTGGCAGTTCGGGGTAACAATTCATCCTCCATCATTCGTAACGTTTCTGCGTCCCTTTTTTCTCTTTCCATCTTAAGTTTTCCATACACGTATTTTCTTACACTCAAAACAAATGTCTGCGTCCTTCCTCACGTTCGCACCCGGTTCCGGCTCTTCTGTTTTCCAAGTTCCACCCTTCCCACCCGCCCCCTGGCGAACCCGCCCGTTCGCCCCGCCCACCGCTCCGGCCGCGCCACTTAAATGGCCTCTTCAAGTGCACGCAGACGGAACAAAGGCGGCGAGGAGATACGGAGTTTCTGGCATTGCGGAGGCCCCCGCACGGAGTAATCGATCGCGATATCGTAAAAATCGCGTTTTAATGGCGGGGTTAACCTTCCCGCGTCCGCCACTGCCCCCTCCCCCTTCTTTCGGCCGACCTCCTTCTCCTCTCTCCCCCTCGGCTCACTGACGCCCCGCTCTCCGGTCACATCTTCATACCTCCCTCTTCGCCACGGTCTCTGCTCGTCTTCTCTGCGTCTGTTGAGATATTTGCCTTCCTTTTTCGGTACTTCTTCGCTTGTAGTTTTAACTGAAGTTTCAGGCAATTTTCGAAATACGGAAGTGCGTCATTGGTAATAATTGAATTAAAAATAAGTGTAGTACTTCACTTTTAGAAACGAATCTTTAATACATGCTATTTAACTTATATCACTTACACAAGAATGGGTTTTTCTATAACCCCAGCTTATAAAAAATTACATATTTTTCTTGCTGAAGAGTAGAGAGAAATTTGTGTACTGCTGCGCGAAGAAAGGCGAGTTTTCGACAGAAAAACTCTTATTACAGGGACTTGGTAACGAAAAAGTGGATAAATCCAGTTGATAAATTTAGAAAAAGTAATCTTCTAATACGTAGTGTAGACAGAATCCACGTGTGAGGGTCCTTGATACCGAAATATTGAATAACGGCAAAACGTCCTTCTGTCTGTCTGTCTGTCTGTGTGTCCGTCAGCCTATCCGTCCGTCCATCCATCCGCCCGTCCATCAGTCGATATTTGGGTAAGGTTTACCCTCCGTAGAGAAAGAATGCCGCTACTAAAATTATTGGTGTGGCAAAAGATGAATACTACCCAGCGAAGATGTAGATCACTAGCCCCGGTAGTGGATGTGTACGACAGAAAATTAATAATGATGCTGTGTTTGCATTTAGAAAATTTTAATTTTATGGGTGTTTCATATTAATGCTAGGTGTTTGATTAATAAAATCTACTTTTTAACTACTTTTACACAAAGGGGTCCGCGACGCAATTACATGCGTCATAAACTGACGCAACCCGTTTGCAGAGCTCGTGAGTGCCTTGCCATCCACGCTCTATTTTTTTAAATTTATTAATTTTCTTTGGTATTGTACAATGCAAGGGTCAGTGTACATATCACTGTATATTTGTTATTATTTCTTTTTTTAAATTTATTTCTTCTCGTTCGACATACTTGTTTTCGAAGAGGTTAAATTATGAAATACATAGTTTTTTACTTTTTGGGAATGGCCATCCATAAGCAGTGGTTTTTATTGCTCGGAATAACGTAAACATTGGGCTAAAGTAAATGAAGCGAGGTTGAAGAGTGTTTCAGTTGATCTATTGACAGTTACGGGGGATTACGGTGGTTTGAATCGGTCTTTAGGATACCTGGATTTAATACGTGAGTATGCAGCATTGCGATCTAGGCTGAAGATTAAGGAGCATGAGGAAGTGTGAAGGTTTTGGTAAACATTTTGGGCTATTTGTGTCATATGATCGCTTAATGAAGGCACTTTTAATTCTCTGCGAATCTGGGTGTTCGGAATGAACCAGCGGGCATTTAAAGTTCTTCTTAATAATACATTCTAAATGGCTGTTAAGTTTTGAAGATTGCTAGTCGCTGCACAACCCCAAACTGGACATGCATAAGTCATGGTTGGTAGAATTAAGGACTTAAATAGTAGCAATCGGCATTCGACTTTCAATGAAGTTATTATTTCTTAAATCTACTTAAAATTAGCTTACAATTGTCTGGCTTACTGCCAGAGTGATAGAGGTATCCTTGCCTAAAATTTCGATCGAGACTGAAAATTTCTTTAGGAACGTGTGAAACGGGATTTGTTTTTAATGAATCTTATGAATTGGGTTTTTGTCGCCCTCCTAGCGGTCATACTCGGGGCTACATGTGTCGGGTGTGCCCCTTGCTCTGAGCTATAAACCCTTCACAAAGTAACAATTTAATATAAAGGGAGTAGTAGTGTACTTGCCCCGCTCTCATCCCTTCGCACGTCCGTTAGCACACAAAACTACAACAAATGCACCCTGTAATAAAATACGGGGAGCGGTAGCTGAGTGCATCAACTGATGTCTCAGCAGCGCCTCTGACCGGGAGGTCCTAGGTTCGAGTCCTGACGGCGACAGGATTTTCAACCTTAGCTTTTCAGCTAGGTCGAATTCATTCGCTGTCTGGAGGAGAATTCTAGAGACCGGCTGCTCTGATCGGTAGTTTTCCGTGGTTTCTCCAATCAACACCAGGCGAATGCCGGATCAGTACCCTACCAAACGGCGGTAGGACCGGAGCAGTACCCTACCAAGCGGCCACGGACCGCGCGCGACCTTTCCTTCCTCTTCCTTGTCCTGTCCTATCCTCTCCCCTTACACACACACACTAACACGCACTACACTACCACATATCCCGGGAGACCGGTCGGGAGCTTAGAGCTTGTCCCGGCTGGGGTGGTGCCCCGCTGGTGGGAGAGTCCTGGTTAGGGGGAAACCTCACTAGCCGACGGTAGGTCGGCGCCGGATCTCGCCATCCAGCGGGGGAAGATCACCGCCATCTCCCGAGAGAAGAACATGCACTACACTAACGGGAATAATGACGAAAGCAGTTGACGCGCCCGGAAACACGAAAAAATCAATCAATCAATCGAATTTAATAAAATGATAAATTATGATTCATCACGGTTTCATGATTATTTCAACACCCCCACAGTTCATCATTACCCCTCACACTCTACCTCGATGTACTAAAGGAATACAGTTGCTTGAGATGATCCACTTATTTCCAGTTGATGTCCATAGTTAAACCACTTGAATGAATAAATCCACTCACTGGTAGGGTCAGTGACGGTGTACCATAACAAGGCATGTTAGTCGTACTTTGAAACTTCCACTCTCACAATGAGAGCTCTTAATCTTACTACTAACATCACAGAAAAGCATCGCTCATTTAAAGTAATTTTTAAGACAATGTATTGCGTCCCTGTTGATACAAAGTCAACGTCAAATTTGACTTTGCCCATTTTGTCATAGAATGGTAAATACTTAGGTAGTCCTTTGCTTTGCTTCTGAACAGAAGATGTAGGTTTTCTCACTTCCAAATGTTACATAAAGTTTTTTCTGTTTTTGACGTTACGAAATAAATAATTTTATAAATGATACCAAGGTCACTTCAGATAACACGAGATGGGAAATCATTTGACATCTGCCGTACGAGTGCCAATGAGGTTTAATAATGAGTTTTTAATCAGTTACAAGGCCATACCTGTGGAGCACTTGAGAATTTTTCAAATAGTTTCTACGTCGACGAAAGTTATTGATCGCTAGTAATACGATAATTCAGTATTCACGCGTAAACTGTTCACTTAATTGGTCCGAGTTATTCAACGTCTCGCAACCGAGCCCAGATATCTGGCAAATTTATGGCCCTCGTTTCACCTGTGCGTCTATCCAGGCAGTCACAAAGCTGTACACGAGAACGTTACAAGCGCAAGCGGCAGGGACAATTGCCGAACGGACATGCATAAGTACCCCGAATACGCTCGAGGCGAGTACACACGAGGTGGACACCTGTCTCAAGGACATTCGGAGGGTGGTTGGGGGCTGGAGGGAAATCCAGCTATCCTGGCCGGCACTGGTCGGCCTTGAATTGGGTCTCGGGAGCAGCGGACTTGCTCCAGTTCACCTACAGCGTCCGCCGCACTGCATTAAACTTGAGTCGAACTTAGAAAAGCACTTTGCGCGTTTATCTCACTGCCCGGGTGTGTGGCCGCGTCTACGCGTGCATATGCGTCTTTGATTCCCCGCAGCCAAAGTGCACACACTGGTCAGGATGTTTATTTCGTGTGATGATGGGACAAAGAAGTACTGCTTCAGTTGATGAAAGGTACTGAAGATATTAAAATTGATTTAGGATGTATTTATCTTTCGTTCAATCATATCAATACCACATATTTATATCTCATTACTCTTTATACTCTTCAGCTCCTTGAGTTTACTCACCTTAATTATTTTTTGTCCTTGTTCACAAAAGTGAAGTTGTATAATTTGTTGTTTCTAGGGTAAACATTCCTTAACGTTTAACATTAATTTTAACTTTGACTTGTAAAATAATTTTTAAACGTTGGTTTAAACGTCTACAAAAGGTTTGCCCAACAATTGTTCCGTAACAGGTTCCGAAGGATGTTCGTAGATGTTCGTGAACACTCCTTCATTCCTCGACATAGTCAGTAGGTGTTGATGATGGCAGTGTTACATACCTGCCACTTGGAAGCCTGAAAAAAAAACAAAGCTTTCATTCATCAGCAGTCTCTGTATATGCAGAGAAATTGTTCTAGAAAGAGACGGTTTTGACAACTTATTGGATGTGCAATAAGATTTTTTTCGTGGGGCGAGAGGGTTTTTGATATGGTGTCCGGCATACTAGATGTTTTATTATAGATATTTTTTCATTTATGCTGAATATAATATGACATTTTATTTATTGCCTGATTCTTAATATTGTTAACATAAACAATTGGTACATTGAATGAATTTCGTAAGTATAGAAAATGAGTAAAAAAATTCTTTATATGTATTATTGGCTTCGAGGGGTGTAGCCCCATGAGCCCTCCCCCCCTTCCCTCTGGCTGCGCCATTGAACAATAATATCTAGCTTACGACTGCCAAAGAATAGAAGGAAAAATACTGAAATAATGCTATTCATATAATTGTGTGTGCTTATTGTTTGCGACAAATCTTCACAAGCATTCTTGCATAATACATGGGAATCACAGAACATGATAATATACCATGATGTACTACAGAACTTCCGAACCATATGAAACATGCCTCCTTGCACTGTAGTAATATTTTGTCCCGACTCCCGAGTATCTGCTTCATTATTTGCTCAAAGATCACTCCTCCAAGAAATATATTGATTTTTCCGTTATCAAAAATGTTGTCGTGTACATGCAAATCATATTCTGTAATTGGCTTTTTGCACTTTCACGTAGCAATTTCTCTGCTAGTATTGAAAGGTGTTTTTATAACAAGATTGGCATTACTTGCGGAATAATTGTCATTAAATTAACACCTTTTTGATTATCTTTTTATAGATACTGTAAGAAAGTCAATTGCACACAGGTAAAGGTTTCAGCATAGTGTATATTAATCGCGAGTTTGAAACGTTCTCCCATAAACCGCTGACCGGAATGAAATAATAACTGACCGAGAAACGTTCATTAATATAGAACTTTCTGGAAAACACCTCTCTCATATCCCATTCCACCGTATATTCGAAGGAGTTCGGTACCATTAGTTAGCGTTTCAATGCATACTGATGACGCATTAGGCGGGAACCAATGCATACGTATTAAGAGAATGAAGGAAGTAGCGCCTGAAAAGAAACGGTGTTTCCTCAATGGGCGACTGAAGAATGCCTCTTCAATGCTTACGTCCTTGGTGCAGCGTAAATCGTTTTTTTTCCTTCTTTCTTTCTTCGCGCGGCGCACGGTGAGATCAAATGACGAATACGTGGCCAAAACTCTGCTCTTCTTTTCTTCAAAATTGCGGATTGGAATTTATTTCACTTCTTTTACTAGAATCTTTTAGGGGTCGCAATATAGCAATGCAACGCCACGACACGACTCTTTGGAATTCTCAGAATAACATCTCATTGTTGGGTGGTGTTTCTGTGTGAAGGGAACTGAATTTTTGATTGCCTAATTTTTCTTTATGTATTAGTTATAAATGCATGAAATTTTCGCGCTTAATACATCATGATTGGTAATGTTTCACAAGTGCTTTCTGAGATATGTTAATGTGGAACAAATTGCGGAAGATGCGCAACACATTTTGCGTAATCGTTATTGTTGCGAGAAAGTATGTGCTGTTGGAACACCACTAGTTCTATTTCCTGGTAGATTCAAATTTAGCGAACTTTAAAACATTTACATGAGAAGTTGAATTTTTAATGTAACTTCATTATCTGTGCACGTCTTCTAGAATTCAATGGGAAGTAATAGTTATTCAAAGTATCGGTCTCCATGCTGTCTATCGGTCTCCATGCTGTCGTGACAGGAAGTATTATTACTTCACGAAGGACATGATGGTGGATAAGAACACATATTTTTGGCTGATTTACCCTTGAAAATATATTTTATTTCATCGAAAAGAATATTTTGTTAACAATCCTTGCAAAAAACGCTCATTTTCTTTTTGTATTCAAAATTCAAGGAGTGTGTGGCTTAGGGTAGGGATCACAGAATTATGAAACGCTCACAAAATTCACTTCTCCGCGTAGCACGTCACACACACTTTTTAACTGTTTTTGTCGTAAAATAAATTAAACAAATAAACGAATTGGAGGTCATTTGCGGTTGTGGCCACGGTTTCGACATTTGGTCACATTGTGCGGACGTCGCGAAGGCTGGCGGTAGCGGAGAAGAGCGCAGCAGGCCTCTTGCGGAGACTGTTGCACCTGTTGAGATGACCTTGCGCGGAAGGAGGCAGGCGGTTGGGAGCCGGTGGGCCAGCGGGCGGGCGGAACGGTAGCATCTCTAGCCACATGGATTCGCGATTGACGGTAAAATGGCCGGTTCAGCTTTTTGTCACATCGTCACTGCACAAACAAACTGACAAATCTTAAAATTCCCCATTTTTGCTTTAAATTAACAAACAAGTTGAGAAAATATCTTTTTTTCTAGGGCTTTTATCCAGCCAACAGCCGGTTGCCCTTTCCGTCCCGAAGGGACGCATATTCGACCATACA
Organism: Teleogryllus occipitalis; assembly: GCA_011170035.1. NCBI lineage: Eukaryota > Metazoa > Arthropoda > Insecta > Orthoptera > Gryllidae > Teleogryllus > Teleogryllus occipitalis. The sequence continues at coordinate 230,716 of BLKR01008967.1, forward strand.
CTAGACAAACTCTTGCTGGCTCCTCTGATCTGGGGTCAGCAGAACGCGAGGCCCTCCGCGACAACGCACACAAAGTCAAGGAACAAACAGCCATGCCCAAGGCGGGACTCGAACCCGCAACCCTTCGGACCGAAGCGCTGAGTCGGTACTCGCTCTTAGCCACCTTGGCCATCCAGGTCGGCAAATGGCATATTTTTAATAGTAAAAATTTCATGAAGTTCACAAGAACGGGATATGTAGTAAAACAGTCACAGACTGCGAAATAATCGTGTCCGCTTTGGATATATCCGTTCTCGCAAAATGAGTATTTTGACGTATGTCAAGTCTCTTGTGCACACACATGTGGTGCTTGCTAAAGAATGAAATATTGCACTAAAATTATTTGTAGTTAAAAAGTTATTTGTGGTTGTTGAAAGAGAAAAGGTGATTTGCGGCTTCCGGAAATGTTAAATGCGAAATGTGTGTTGAGCGATGTTTCCGGCTTGAACCTGGTGGTAACTTGCGCTGCCACAAAGATTTTCTTCGCACAAATTCTTCTGTGTTAGGTGTGTAAACAATATGCGGGACTGGTTAATTTTGGTAGCGCCAGTGTTATGCAATTTCTTTGTTTGGAATATTTTTTGTGAACTTGAGTATTTTGAAATAAATGGATTTCCATTCGATATCATTCATTTCTTTCAATATAATTCATTGCATAAGCTCGAACAATTTCCGTCACGTATAAAGAAAAACACATTGTCTACATCCAAAAGTTTATACCAGAATAACAGTTAAGAGCCGTTCAAAAAATTACAGGAAAGTTATTCCAGTCATTTCCACTCGTAATAGTGCTGGAAACCAGTGTGGCACAATCAAGATCTGCAATGCAGTACATTGCGTCTCTTACGCTCAATGACCTGCTAATAGGTAGTTTCAGCAATGCGGGTCAGCAAGCCTATATCCACTATAAAAGCTAGCTGCCTACTACAGTATTCGATTCATGGCAATCTTCAGATAAAATACAAACTGAACTGTAAAAATGCAGATATTAATTGATGTTTTAATCATTCGTTCATAACGGTGTGTTGTGAATTTTAGGTAGGGTTGCATATGGAGATCACATTTCACAACATTTTCATAATGTGCAACAATTTTCCTTAACGATGATACAATCATTCTTTGGGGGCATAAATTAACATCCATCGTAGTTGCAACAAAAATCCATTAGTGTTCTCGAAACTCACTCCAGAAAATTCGTACGTAGTCAAGTACCCCACTCATTGGATCTCTACCCGAACGTTAAAAAAATTGTTTTTGTACTCTCGCCTCAAAAAGTTAAGTTTTACACACTTTCATCTGTAAGATAGAATTGTTTTCGGTCTAGACCGCCAAACATTTTATTGATCTCAAACCCGTTAACAGGTTAGCGCCAACCTTGTGGAGACAAACGTCCTACGCAGGAAAAACATATTAATACGAGATTCGACATATATTTATTGATGTTTTATTAAATATGGGTATATTTTTTCTTATTATTCGTGCTCTTACCAATTTTACCACCCTCTTCTTCGTAACGCTTTGTCTCTGATTATTAAACACGCCGCTTCTTCGTGAAACTTTCCCTCTCAAAAATATTTTATTTTATCCTTGGTACGTAAATAACTAATAAGACCATCATTATTCTCGCAGTCGAAAGATTTGTTACAAACATGTGCAGGCAAAGACCCTTCTAGATTATTTAGGAATGTTTTCAAATCTCACCGTACCAATGAAACCAACGATGAGGCAATAGGTACCGCAATGCCCCTCTGAGCGACCTCCCTCATAATCAGCTTGGCACATTTTGCAAAAGGTTTCGATTATTCGATGTCGGATTCATGACGCCATGCAGCATTCGACCTGCGGAACCACATCATGGAAAGTGCTGTCGCGACAGCTCACGTGACGTGCACCACAGATTAACGTAAACCTATTGAAAGCTTGAGGGAATAACCGGAGAAGCCACAACATCCACAGCATTGATTGATTTGTGATATTCTCTTTCCGGGCGCGTCAACTGCGAGTGGTCATTAGTCCCGTAAGTGTAGTGCATGAGATCTCGGACGGTGGCGTTGTTCCTTTCTCACTGAAACGTGAGATATGGCAGAGATTTACCCACGGCTTGCTAGGTTTCCCCATCTAGGTATTCCCGCCAGAGGGGCTCCAACCCTTCCGAACAAGCGCAAAGAACACGACGGATCTCCGGACATTTTTGGTAGTGTTGTGTGTGTGAATATATGTTTGTGTGTGTAAGCAGAGAAGAAGGAACAGTGATGAGAGTAGAAAGATCGCGCCCGTTTACTGAGGTAGTGCTCCAATAATCGCCCGGAATGGATTGGGTAAACCACGGTAAACGGATGAAAGCAACCGGCCTCTAGAATTCTCCCCCAGACAGTGGTTGAATTCGAACTACCTATCTACTAGCTCGTGTCGAAACGCACTACAGTTGGCACTCGAAAACCTCTCCCGGTCAGAAACATTGCAGTGACAATAGCAGTTGCCCTGGGCCATCTCTGCCTGTCATCATCCACAGGAAGTCTTCCGTTACCCGCACATGCTAATATCTCGATTTTGGTGGTTGTGTATATACAAGTAAATAGGATTTGCGCACGGATCAATATTCTTATATATGAAGGCCAACCCTCATTTAGTGAAAAGCAACTCATTGACCAAAATCGACGTATTAACGTTATCGAATAGTCGAAAATATCCTGTGACCGATGTGGCTTATCTTGTTATTCCTGTAAGCCCTTCAATTTGAGTGAGAAATGCGATCCAGACTGCAAAAATCGGCGTGTTTAATAATCGTATCCTTATTCAGTGACTCATGCAGATGGGGTTCACCCCTCGCAAAGCCAGTGATAAGCATTAGAAATATAGTTTTTACTAGTTTCGTGTACAAACTAAAGTTATTCAAAATATCAATTCTTTACATTATAAATATTTACTATAAACCAACACTATTTTTTATATTAAGGATAAATGAAAAATTCTCCAGGACAATGGCTTTAGCCCCTCCCAAAAAAATCCTGGGCGCGCCTCTGTCCTTAATTATTATGCTTAAAAAAGACGTCCTTTTGACTGACAAAGCTACGTACACCGGTTATGAAGGGGAAGGTTTGGAACGTTCTTCCTCGTGGCGTCACAGTTCGTCTTGGGGTGGGAGGTAATAAAAAAGATCGTGCGCGGTTCATGATCCTTTATGTAGGCTGCTGCTCCGCCATTCGCCTGGAAGTGATCAAGATAACCCCGAAAGTCACTGATCAGAGCTTGAACATAGGAACTTGTTACCGGCAGGCGCCACGAATTCCCTGATCTTCAGCGAATCAAGGAAATTTGCCCACACTTGATCGAGATAGAAACAGCGACCTCACTGTCATCGGCACGCTCGGTCTTAAAGCGTTGTTTGTACGATCTCCAAATGGTGATCACAGCTGGCAGTATTAAACACTGTAACTCAATATACAATTTCAGTTGTTAAATAAATGCGTGTCTTCTAAATACGTTTCTTTATGACGTTAGGGAGAATACTATTAGAGTAAAAAAGTGGCATTGATCGATAACAATTAACTTGACATTTTTCCGGAATGTCATATTCCGGGATATTCACTACTTTTGGCGTTGAATAATGAAATGTTTTGATATAAAATTAAATGTCATAGGTGCAATAGGGAACTGAGGTAGATAGAGTGAGAAAGAAAGGTGTGTGTGTATATGAGAGAGGGAGAGAGAGAGGGAGTGGGAGAGACAGAGGGAGAGAGAGAGGGAGAGAGAGAGGGAGAGAGAGAGATGGAGAGAGAGAGGGGGAGAGAGGGGGAGAGGGAGAGAGAGAGAAGGAAACTTCGTGAAATCCGACAGTCTTCCCGGTGTATCTAAGACGAATTGAATCAATTCATATTCCTACTGTGTTAAAAATCCAGTAACATTGTTTCATATGTTATAAGTGATTAATCTTACTCCTACATTTTAGGAATACGACACAAAAACATATCGTTCTCCGTGTACAGTTTTCGCGTATGAATCAGTATTATGATTATATTCCCGCTTTTCCTTAATGAGTGGCGGCCCCGGATTCGGAATGCGTGCGGTTTACTTGAGACGCCCCGGGGTCCCAGCGGGCGTCGCGGCTGCTCGTCGTGGGCGCGCTGGCTCATAACGTGGGAGCGCCGCCGAGACTCGCGAAGGCTTTCAGCAGGCGGCGACGCCGCCGCCACCGTCGGATACACATGCGGCGATCGTGTCGCAGCATCCGACCCGCTGATCCACATCGCAAACTGCGCGCTGACGCCCTCTCACCCTCTCTCTCTCCCTCCCCCTGTTCTCCCTCCCCTTTTCCGCTCCTTCGCCCCCCTGCTCTTCCTCCCACCTGCCTGTCCTCCACCCTTGCTCGTCAGCCATCCTCGCTGCCCGACCGACCGACCACAAGACCAACCACTCGACCACTTGCCCGTCCGCCCGTCCGCCCGTCCGCCCGTCCGCCCGTCCGCCCGTCCGCCCGTCCGCCCGTCCGCCCGTCCGCCCGTCCGCCCGTCCGCCCGTCCGCCCGTCCGCCCGTCCCCGTCCGCCCGTCCGCCCGTCCGCCCGTCCGCCCGTCCGCCCGTCCGCCCGTCCGCCCGTCCGCCCGTCCGCCCGTCCGCCCGTCCGCCCGTCCGCCCGTCCGTCCGCCCGTCCGCCCGTCCGCCCGTCCGCCCGTCCGCCCGTCCGCCCGTCCGCCCGTCCGCCCGTCCGCCCGTCCGCCCGTCCGCCCGTCCGCCCGTCCGCCGTCCGCCCGTCCGCCCGTCCGCCCGTCCGCCCGTCCGCCCGTCCGCCCGTCCGCCCGTCCGCCCGTCCGCCCGTCCGCCCGTCCGCCCGTCCGCCCGACTGCCAGTCCGCCCGTCTGTCTAACTCTCCGCCTGTCTACCCGTCTCCATATCCTCCCGTTTGCCTGGTCTCCCCCACCGTCCGCTCGACTTCCTGGCCACCCGTCCGCTGGTCTGCCCGTCCGCCCGACTCGCCGTCCGCCCGTCCGCCCGCGCGCATGATCGCTCTCCCGCCAGCGCGCGCGCCCGCGCGCGCACGTTGTAAGCCTTGAGAGTTGTATAATCTACGCCTGGTTGTCGACGACGACAACGACAACGGTGGCGGGCTGAGGGGGGAAAGGGAAGCTGCGAGGTCTGTAGGTTTTCTTGAACGACGCCGCCCATTCCGTTCCGTCGCCCACCGGGTCGCCTATGGCGATCCGCGCTTAAACGCATGCCTTCCGGGTCTTGTCCACGCTCCAGGTTTCGTTTGATAGGAGATTTATAAAGCAACTAGTGACATGTAATGCAACAGCGGCTCATCTGTTGGACTGCTCATTAAAAAAGAAGCTAAATCGATTTGCAACTAATTTGCGATTGTGCTACCGTCCAGTTTGGGCAAGTTCCACGCACTGTTCGATGCTTTCACGATGGATGAGCCGTGTGGCAACGGACAATCTGTCCAACCTCAGGTCCTAGGGATGGAAGTGAGAACAGATTTGGGATAGCGCGCGGTCCGTAACTCGTTGTTGAAAGTAATGAACCGACATCCTTCTAGAATTGACATTAAGCATATGGTATAGCGAATCCATTATTCCAAAGTAGAATTAGGATCATTGATAGGGCTTCACATATTATTTCATATGAGATATAAAAGCTGCATTTAACTCACAAAAAAACATTGAATTATTTTTCCCCCGAGATTTTGTATTAACGAATCAACTAAGACATTTCGCAATATTGTAGGTTCCACGGTTCTTTAACAATTTTACAACATTGCCGGAATTATATCATTAAAAGCTATTGGGGAAGGCATCAAATCGATTGACTTTTCCTCGGATGGTGAGACGAAGTGATGGCGAGTGATTTTTCAGACTTTCGCCCACACGTAGGGTTGATGTCTTCATGGCGGTGCAGTCTCCAGCGAAGCGATCTAGTGGCAGCACACTGCTATCTGCTTCCACAGACGCGCCATCACGGAAGATGTTTACTACGCGTGTGGACAATGGCGTCTGTGAAGTCACTTCTCGATAGACCACTGCCCTCAGTGACGCGTCACCAGCGAGAAGTTCTTTAGCTGGTTTCCCACGAGATCGCGTTCACCGTCGAAAAGCATACTATCATGAATGATCATATATCATATCATGCGAATTTAGTTGAAAACGAGGAGTCACATTTCAGGAAAATACTTTTTGACAATAAACACATTACATTTCTGTAGTACCTTGACAATAAAATCGATCGATATATAGTGATAAACACGTTCTTTGGGACAAATACGTAGTAACTGAGACTGAAGTACGTGCGAGTAAAATTATATTTGTAGGTTCAATTCAGAGGAAATGCACGTAATAATTAATTATTCAAAGAATTTTAATCAGAGTACTAAGTTAAATTTTTGTTGCAGAACAAATATTCATTGAAAATCGAAAATTCTACATTTATGCACACAAAAATGTCGGCAGATTTTAGGATTATTTTTTTTTAATTCTTAGGTATAATTTTTTTAATTCTTAGGTATATAACGACAACGTAGTGAACGAAATGTTAATGTGATGGAAAATAAACGCGATGTGAAAACATCATGTCGACGAATCAGGTGTAATTGGATGAAGCAGGATTCAACAGGCTTTGAGGTGATGACCAGATAAAAAGAGGAAATTTCAAATTTCCTCACACAAACCTTCCATCATCAAACGGGTTACATCCATTACATATTTTTTACTGAGTGACCGCGATTTCAAGTACCGAGAGGAACCAGTGAATTCGAGTTAAGTAATAATGGGTCACTGATACACTAAAATTTTCTTTCCAGCATACTCTCTGCTACAACGTGTAAGCGACCATGCTCACTAAACCCAATACTGACCGTCCCTGAAAACTCCGTCCACGCCAAAGAATCTTATCCAACAGATTCCTTTTCGAGAGAAGGAGACGCCGAAATAAAACGAATGTGCTATCGGATTAGAAGCGCCACGACACGGCGTGGGGCGGAGTGGGGGGGGGAGGAAGGAGGAGGGTAAATTTGGAAGGCGCGTCTACCATAAATCGACCACCCTAAACTGCTACGTTGTGCGTACATTTTACAACCTGTTAATTAAACGCTTAACGACCCAAAGTCCTTTTGGGGCAGTGGGGCGCAACGCGCGCGGCGTGCGCATATGGCGATGGCACGCAGCGAGGCCCCACGGGGGAGCGTGGGGGGATGCGGAACGCCGGAGCGGGACCTAGAGGCGGAGCGGGACCTAGAGGCGCGGTGACGAGAGGGAGAAGGGGCTGAAAGCAGAGGGGCGGGTCGAAGCGGGACGAAATCAGGACCGGGAGAGATGGCTCAGTGCATCAAACGATGCCACTGCGAAATGCCGCTTACCGGGAGGTCCTAGGTTTTGTCCCAACGGTGGCAGGATTTTCGACACTAGCTTGTCAGCTATGTTGAATGAAGTCGCGGTCTGGAGGAGAATACTAGCGGCCGGCTGCTCTGATCGGTAGTTTTCCGTGGTTTCTCCGATCAACATCAGGCGAATGCCGGAGCAGTACCCTAACAAACGGACCACGCGCGATCTTTTCTTCCTCTTCCTTGTCCTATCGTCACCCCTTACACATAAACATGCACAACACTACCGCAGATGCCGGGAGACCGGTCGGGAGCTTAGAGTTTGTCCCGGCGGGGCGGTGCCCCGCTGGGGGAAGATACCTTCTGCGGGAAACACCGCTAGCTGACGGTATGTTGGCACCGGATCTTGCCATCTAGCGGGGGAAGATCACCGCCACCTGACGTGGAAAAACATGCGCTACACTTACGAGACTAATGGCCTCAATGATCTCAAATTGACGCGCCTGGATTCACTACCAACCAACAAACGAAATCGGGCGGGGCGGTTCGGGACGAAGCGGGACGGATCCGAGCGGAGCGGAGTGGATGTGAGCTGGGCGTAGAGGGACGGAGTGGAGCAAGGTGGAACGGGCAGAAGCAGGGTGGAAGGGCGTGGGCTAGAATGGGGTCGAAGGGTTGAGCGGGACGGGACAAAGCGCGGTGTGGGACAGAGCGGGGCGTGGCAAGGAGGAGAGAGGAGAGTGGTTGAGACGAGATGGGCGAGAGCGGGAGGAAACGAGGCAGGAGGGATCGGGGCGAAGCAGAGTAGATCCGACCAGGGTGAAGAGGGATAGAGCGGAGCAAGATGGATTGGTGAGAAGCGGGGTGAATCGGCGTGGGGTGAACTGGGCCCGAAAGGTGGAGCGGAGCGGGGCGAGGCACAGAGAACAGCGCCGGGAGGGGCGGTGCGGAGCGGAGGGACCGGAGCCGGGCGCGGGGCAGAGAGAAGCGGAGCCGCGCGGGGCGCAGGGCGGGGCTGGAGCGGAGCGACTAAAACGCCGTCAAGGCCTGGCGTCTGCGGGCGCGCCGACTAGACGAAGACCTTCGCCCGGCCGCCGCGCCACGCCGCCGCGGTAATGGCAGTTCCTTCTCCGGCCACGGTCTTCGCCTCGTCGCCGATTTGCATGGCCGGCCGTTTTGGGGGCCCGTCCACACCTGCCGTGGGCATTCCGCGCGCCGGGGAAGGCGGAGCGTGTTGATGAGTTCCGCCGAAACGTGAGACGTCGCGGGTTCATAAACTTTGACGGGTTCGGCGGACGCGTCCCTGCATACGATGAACGTGTCGTCCAGAATGATGGCGTCCTTTTTTGAAATGTGTATATTTCATTTGTATCTGCGGAGTCGGAAACGATATTCCGAAGTGTTACGACTGTTGGTCTGGATAGGTAAGGTGCGCCGAGAGCATACCGCTCAAACGAAAAGTGAGATGTTTCGAGGCCATGATCTTCGAAGGTTTTGGTGGACGCGCCAGCGCATAGCTGATGTCGAGATAATGTAATGTGATAGCTTATGTCGAGGATGGCGGAGACTTTCATTTTGCGTTATAGTCTAATAGATTTTTCAATGTTAGTGTGAATTTCGGACTTGATGGCCGACGTTGTGAACCCTAGCTTTACCAAGCATGGACAAAAGTGTTCATTAGTTCGTTTCTAAAACAAAATGTACTTTAAACGGATTCAGATATTTTTTTATTCTATTTGTCAATAACACTTAATTCTACGTTATAACCTTTAAATTAGCGTAATAACTTTAAAGATTTTTTAAGAAATGCGATATTTTCGTGCATGAGCAATTTGTGACAAAAATATATGAAGGCTACTGATTTACTTTGGCAACACTGTAGTGATCGTCATCCATTGTCGAAGCAATACAGTGCAGCTGGTTTGACTTGCGGGTTGTATTTAACCTGTACGCACTGTTGAAAGGATTAGGATGACTGATAGTGATTTAAATGATGAAGTTATTGAAGTGATGAACATTGAAATTTAACAATGTACAACAAGATTATCCAACGCTTATTTTAATTACCTTCATTGTTATGTAACAATGAGAACTTAATACATTCGTTCTATTTACATTATAATTCATTCATGTTCTAAGGATAAATATAATTACAATATTATAATCATAATAAGGAGTTAAACATGTGTGTACATTTTGCCCATGATTGATAAAGCACGTTACCAAAAATACCTTGGTAATGTTAGGGTTAAGGACCGCGTACACATTCGAATTTCGTGCCATGTATTCGTATCTCGTTTTTAACCTTATCCTTGAGGTGTCAAGAGACGCACATGTGCACAGAATTCAAATCTCCCCATAGCACGTCATACGCAGTTTTAACTTTTTTGACGTAAAATAAATAAATAAATAAATGGACGCCGGTGGGAACCTATGCATGCCACCGTCCCATCCGTTGCTTGTTTTATTCGCATTTATGCCAGAGAGGGCGCATTGCTACCTGCTCTCTAGACCTGGAGGACTGTGTCCAGAAAAAATAATTCATTAGAGTCTCGTGGATTCTGGTGTCTCGTGGTTAAAGAGAAGTCGCTCGCCTTTCTCCAAGGAGGTCCAGGTTCGATTCCCGTCGGTTCCCGGACAAACTCAAGTGAAATTTGTTCCAACAAAACGAGTCTGCCTGCATCACCGGGGCTATTCCAATCCCTGTGAAGTGTCCTAAACCCTATCCCTTTCCTAATTCCTTCCCAATTCTGACCGCTGGGTAGTGACGCAGGGGCGATTGATGTAAGAGACGCGTACGCGGAGATGCTACCTGGCGGTCCTCTTTGACAACTGACTGACGAGGCGAGGCATGAATACAGCGCCCTCTGGAATATAGAGGGCACCGATAAATAACGAATAATTAATGGAAGATTAGTCCATAGCGCTCAATGCTCAATCAGGAGCTACAGAGACGCGTTGTTTTTATAAATAATAATAATGATGATGATGATGAATAATTGAGTCGCAAAAGATAAAAAAAGAGGAGTTTAGTGGCCCTTCCACTACTGAGGTCGTTGAGGCATGATCTAGTGTGTATTATGATAGTGATTATGATGAAGTGAATGAATGATGACTGAGCAATTGTGGGTTGAGAGCAGAAGAAACGGGAGAACCTTGGGAAAACTTGCCAAAACTCGATTTGTCCACGCGGACTGATCAGGGAAGTGCCCAGAAAAACGTTTACATTAAAGATACCAACAATCACAATTGGGAGCTATGAAAGCACCTTGGTATTACGAAGAAAAATAATTTGATAAATTCCCAACACCTTCAACAAATGTATACTCAATCGCTCGTTTGAAAAAGAAAGAAAGGAAACATTGATTAAATTCTGTAAATTATTCAGTCTCTCAAAGTGTTATATATGGCAGAGAAAGTTGGACAATGAAGAAGACATATAGCATAAGACTACAAATTTCTTAAATGAGATTTCTGCCATCAGTTATAGGTTCACGATCAGGAAAAGAAATACAAAAGAAATCGCCAAGAAACATGTATAGGTAGTTTTAAGAGAAAGTAATATAACAGTGTGTGTGTGAGTAAGTGTAACAGAAAGTTTTGATGTTAACTACGTGTGACTTTATCTCTTGGTGCATATTTCAATTTACCTTAGTCCTTAATTGACACTTCCACTTTGTCGAATAATTCACGATAACTTCACGATTATCTTTTGTTTTTGATGCAAACTCAGGTATCATATGCCACAGATGCACTATTCCGCGTATTCAATAACGGTGAACAAGGCGTTTCGGGTTTGTTTCATACCGTCCTTGAGTCGATGTGCACGGGAATCAAAGGTCACTGCACAATTTCCGCATTGAAGAACCTTATTACTTTCTTTCAACCCACACTGAGATGGATCTGACGTTTCAAGGAGCTTGGGGAAAAGATCACCTCTTGGAGGTCATATTACTTGCCTACGAGTTATGGAATAATTGATACCAGGGTGTTGAAATTTAGATGCCGTCCGTTAAAATTTCGTGGAATGTATTATATTGGGAAATTTCATAAAGAATTGTTCATGTGACTACCTAATTGAATTGTATATGTATATAATACATACAATTTCAATATATATGTTCAAAGGTTCTAGAATGCGGCTAGATAATAAATACCGACGAGCATATAATAATAGGTATTTGTTTCTCTCCTATACGTCTTGTTATACACGTGTAGTAAACGGCGAATGTTTCGCATCATTATCAAAATAATTATTAACATCATCTAAATTTCTCTTTGATGTATTAGAATGAAATTGTCTGCCGCCTTTATCTTAATTTAATTACTATCTCCCCATTAACCGTTAGAATTTCTCCTTCCTCGTTGTCTTCTTTCTTCTCTTCTCCAATCCTAGAAATCTTCAGTGAACAAACCCTCTTTAAAATACTTTCATTCGAGTGAGCGTTCTTTGGAGTACTGTAGTTATTGAAGTCAGTGGACGACTATAAATATTCACGAAGTTTACAAAGAAATAGTGAAAAAATAATAATATGAATATTGGTCTATATTCACGAAGTTTACAAAGAAATAGTGAAAAAATAATAATATGAATATTGGTCTTCTTTCAGTCATTTAGGAATGCTTTCGATGAAAGTAACAAACAACCCTCCCTCCAAAAATAGGCACCAGAACGTTCGAGCTCATTATCACACCGTACGGAGACGCCAGTTGTCCAAATGGCGCGAGGCGAAACAGGTTTGTCCTCGACTTCGCCGTCACCCATAAAACGTTTCCGAAATCCATCGCGGCGCACGCCACTTTACCATTGCGTTGAGTGTTAACGTCCTATAAATTACATCGGAGATGCGAGATTATACAATGCCCGTTTTTCTGGCGCGTGGCGCAGAGCTGGAAATGCATTAGCGTTGAAATTGTGCGCGGGATGGGGGGCGGGCAGTCGAGGGAGGGGCAAAAAGACGCGCGTAATTTCCAAATCGGTCTGCACGCCTAATTGGTCACGCGACAGCATGGCCATTGGGGCCGGTCGGAGCCGCCTGGGGGCGGCGGTGCATTGTTTGTGTCGCCAAACGCCAGCAGGTGCGCACGTCGCCGGCCAGTCCCGCGCAGACCCCGCCGTGGCCCCGCTGCCGCCGCCGCTGCCGCCGCCGCCGCCGCCGCCGCCGCCGCCGCCGCCGCCGCCGCCGCCGCCGCCGCCGCCGCCGCCGCCGCCGCCGCGCCGCTTGTGAATGGACGAGCAGCCACCATCTGCTGGAGCGCAGAGCAGCACGCCGGAGGAGGCGGTGGAAGAGGTTGAAGTTGTTGTGGCGGCGGGGCGGTATCACTGCATTGGTCATGAGTCATGACGATGTCTGTGGCAGGTGCGGCGACGATGGCACTTGAGATGATGGGTGTTGGCGGTTGAGATGACGATGACTGGCGGTTGAGATGGCGTGACTGGCGATGGCGATGACTGGCAATGGCGATGATTGGCAATATCGGTTGAGATGGCAATGTCGGTTGAGATGGCAATGTCGGTTGAGATGGCAATGTCGGTTGAAATGGTAATGTCGATCGAGGTGGTAATGTCTATTGAGATGGTAATGTCAGTTGAGATAATGGTGTCGTGGAGATGGCGATGTCGGTTCAGATGGCGAAGGCGTTGGCGATAACCTTAATGAAGAAAGTATATTCCTCATTGATGTAACTCATGTGATACTTTTATTGTGACTGCCTACAAAAATGAAACTCACTTTTCTCAAAACTTCATTTTTTTTCAAGCTGTGGCAGTATTACATCCCATGAACGATATACTATCGGTGAATTATGAATATATGAGAGCAACAAGTGTTGTTGGCAACATTTGATAACAAGAAAGGTTCGGTCCGACAGAATAATCAACCCTCTACCCCTTGTCGCATCTAACGAAATTAAAATTGAAAAAACGTGCGCGGTTGATAAGAGGGATATGACGGTGTCACGGTATCGCGGAACAGACCAAGCAGCATAATAGCCGTCAGCAGCATTAGCAACTGCAAAACCGCTGTTGACATTTCCTCGAGCAGGGGCGCTGTCGGGAGTCGCTGACGGTGCCTGTCGCACTTGCATGGGAGGCGGTGACGGCGGCGGGCGGCGGGGTCTCTACCGGAGGCAGCGGTGGCGGCGACGGTCGCCGTGGCTCCAGCCGGGGCACGGGGTCTGGCGCGGCGTGCCGCGGAGCGGCTGACCTTCACATGATATACTGGCGTATCTCCCGACTAGCATCGCGATATGCGGCACAGCGCCACGCTGACGCCGCCGCCGCCACAGCCGCCTCCAGGGGCCCGTACGGCACCTTCCTACCCGTCTCCTCGGGGAGGGACCTGCGGTGGAGCTGGGAGATCGCTCGCGCTTTAACCGGTGGGACCGGGGATCAATTCGGCGGTGTTAAGCAGATAGAAAGCAACTCTAAAAAATATAGAAATTGAGATCATACGTAGCTTTTACTGCATCCCATACTAATCTCAATCGCCTTCTAACATTTCAAAAATAAATTTCTCCGTAAAATCACAAAGAGCCCATTGTCCGAAAGAACCAACTTCACCGCGATCGTGGTATCGTCAGTCTCTGATATCGTTCATAAAACAATTAAACCTACGCCTCTCTTCGGCCTGAAATGTAACCACCATTCCACCAGGAAAAACATCTTTACAGTTTGCAGAATCATGTAACAGAATTAAGAAACCATACTCCACGATGTCATAAAAGAATAATTAATCTCCCCCCTGTAACCCACTTTACCATCACCAATCAGAAGGTTCGTACATTAAACAATGTAAAAACATTACGAAAGCCCAACTGGGTTAACCACAAAAGTATCTAGTGGAATAAGTGTTGTATGTAATGTCCTTTTTTTTCTGAAACCATCACACGTAAAACCTTACGGCTGGCTAGTGATTGTATTTTTTAAACGGTGATGTTAGGTTATTTGGTTTCTCTAGATATGATTCTGCACAATGCAGAGAGATCCAACCCTCATTTGACAACTCTTGCCATCTGTGATTAAAGAAAAAAATCAATATGGTATGGCCTATGGAGAAGAAATGTAAATGTATCGTTTTATTGACTCACATTTCACGTGGATTGGCCTCAAGCAGAATGAGTTCTGCTTAACACCAATCAATGCTAGTTGAATTTGGGGTGGATCTGGGGGTTCGCGGCAGGGTTTCTCAATCCCATAACTACTCTATCATCATTCGAATCATTTCATATATCATATCTTCATAATCATACATTCACCACATTATTTATTCGTTCCGTGTATAGCCATAGTGCGGCCAGGATTGACATCGCAACCAGTATTTGCCCGCGTTCTCTCCCCTCTATTACAATCCGCCTGATTGACGTATCTATGCGATCGGATTGTCTATGGTCTGAATAGCTAAATTGTGTTGAGGTGATGGCTGAATGACTCCGAAGGCGTGTAGAGAAGCCTTGAAATAAACCGCTTGAGACTAACACGTGTAAATATGGGAGTATTTGTGTTCGTTGGCTGGCGCGAAATCGGAGCTTCTGTTACGCGAGTTTACTGCGTGTTTATGAGAGAGACGAACACCTGCACGACTGTAATAAATGTCTAGGGGGAAAGGGTCCGTTAGCGTTGGTGTGGTTTTATACGATTCGATGCAACGTATTATATTTTATTTCAACACTTATACCTCTTGCCGATGGGTTCCGTAAAGAGGGATTGCGATCTTCGAAAAAGAGTATATTTATTAATTTGTTATATTATTATATAATACATTTCTTTTCATTAATATTAAGAAAATACGGAGATGCTCCTATCTTGTGGGTAGGAACACCTCCATAACCTGCCTCGCAAGTCTTTTTCTTCTCCAATCGCACCATTAACGTGCTTGATCCGACTAATTTAGTTTCCCTCATTTACATATCTGAGTTTTTGTACTGGGTATCACAATTATGTGACCATTTCGAGAAATGGAAGCACTATGTGCCGTTTTCCCATCAGTTGTGACTGTTTTTTTTCTTTCAATTTTTCCAACTGTTTTTTCCAATAGTTTCAGTCTTTCCATCCTTGTTTTCTTCATACATTCAATAGGCTTTCCGGCTTTTTAATGTATCATTTTGATTTGGGCGAAACTTTTCGGTACTTGGCCTTCTCGGCCTTGCTTGTAATGTGGTCGCGTTGTATAGTCTTCCTTGATGTAGCGTAATTTGATAAATATAATCGAAGCACAAAAGAAGCGGCCCAACTAAAAAGAGTGTCATTTTGAAGGAGAATGCTTATAACGTGAGCGGAGCCGTTTATTTGCGACCAAACCGAAAGTGTTTGGATTTTAGTATCTTGTGAACTACCTTAACGACATTTTTATTCATTAAAATATACTATTTTCTACGTTTCTTCAAGGCGACCCGTGGTATAGTGGTCAAACCTCGTAATTGCCATCTTTGCTTACCGGGATTCAAATCCAGGTACGTCCGTGTGGAATTTGTGGTAGACATTTGTGGTTCTCGGCACATTTACTCGGGATGCTCCCGTTTACTCTGTGTCTCATTTAATCATAGCTTCAACATAATTTAAATCACATCTTCGTTATCCATTTCTCTTTCATCTCAGGTACGGCCAAAACCATTCGGGACAATGTCATAATAAAAAATAAGAGTTTTTCTGGGGACAATTCGCCGTTTTCTGGCGCACGATTACATAACTTTCTTCTTACGGAGTATTCGTATGGCGAGAAAGTAATAAGCATATTTCTTCTCTTAACTAAAATATCACGAGTTTTGAGAAGTTTCACGTTTCCTCTGCACCGACTATTTTCAGATTTCTGTCTTTATGTGTCGGGTTATAGCATCCTCGTTTTCCTTCGTCGACCGCCATACGGCACTATCGTGCGCACGCATAATGTTGTAGCATCGTTAAGAGTGGTAATGCGCCACGCTTGCTGCCAGTAGGTGAAGGTCTCGTCACTAAGACATGCATCGAGCTAATTTGTTTGTGTGATCGTGGATTACTTATGTCCTTTTGGAGCTATAAATTCTTGCCCATTGCTCTTCGTAGACCTTGCGTTTCTGTCAGGTGTTTACGGTCTGTGCAAGATCTCGTGCACACTCGAATAGCAATGACTACGAGGATATAAGAAGAAATGACGTAATTTGCGAATCTGTTTTCGTTACATTGTCCTTCATCACGACTTTTATAAAATAATTTTCTTTCACAATTTGTTATTTTTGTTACATTTGGTGTACTAACATATATCTTTATATATCTATCGTTGTATATTAACACTCATCGTATACGCATAGTTACACATATTTCCTTGGTTGGTTAACTCGAGGTTACGTACAGTCACATGGGGGAAGATTCGTCCCTTGGTGCAATTTCTGATTGCAAAGAATAATGTGACTCTTACTTTACATTTGATTCAATATATCAAATCTGTATGTTAAATTTAGGGGTTTGAATCTTTTAAGTCTTCTAATTTTTTTCACTGTTGTTCAGTCCATTTAAGGGCAGGTGGTTGGGATGATACAGGAGTCTGAGATGTTTACTACAGGAATAAGTATCACAACTTGAAATTAAAAATCAATCATCTTTGTTGAAGTTAGTTATATTGTTAAATTAAATATTGGGTATTGTTAATTATTCCTTTTGTAATTTAAAGAAAAATTGTAGTTCTTTTTTCATTGTGTTAAAACTTGCAATTTTTTGTTTATACTTTAATGTTTTTTTAATTTCTAGTAAAATGTTATTCTTTAGGATAAAAACGCTCGTAAAGAAAAAATCAATGAAATGAAATTTTACTAGATGCCATCTGGGTTAATTGCTATTCTCAGTTGTATTCTTTAAAAATCCAACCATTAATGAAACATTGCTTTTTTAAGAATACTTTTCTGAAAAGTGAAATTGGATGCTCATTTGCAATTATTATCATAACTACTTCGTAGATTTTTCATTACGACAGACAAATATGATTACTATGTGATATATTATGCATAAATGCACTTTTTATGAAATTTTTTTTGGTGTTTCCTTCATTTTACAATGAACTTCGGATGTAAGATTGTCTACAACTAAAATTTACAATTAAGCACTTTTTTAGTTAAAATTGTGTTTTTAAAACTGTCCAAATTAATTTTGGTCGCAAAATAATGCCTTTTCTATGTCTGAAATGCGTTTTAACTCATAAAGTCCACCAGTGAGCAGACTAGATGGCACAGACCTTGACGATTAAGCCCTGCGTTGAAGCTTAAAGCGTCTCCCATTGCAGAATATAATTCACTGTTATATATTCAGCATATAATTCGTAGAGTCGTACGTCGTTGGTATAAGTCATGTGCCTCGGTCTTGGGAAGTCCCCGACTCAGTCTCGGTCTTCGACGGATTTATAATGCAGTCGTAATTGTAGGGTCGCCTTGTCAAGTACTCAACTCCTTCTCAAGGCCGCCAACTTTGAAATGACAATTTTCATGGTTGTCGTTTTCCTTATGGTTTATCTCTACCCTCTTTTCCATCTGTGAGTGTAATGTTGTTAAATGATTGCGAGAAAACTGTGGTACAATTAATAGCTCTCGAGTAAGCAAAATAGGGTGTTTCGTATAAATAATTGATTTCATGAAACTTTTCAAGCACTTTTGTATGCACTTGAGTATCATCTCACACCATTCCCTTTTGATGATTAGACATGCTTGGCGAAGATATCAACTTACCTAGGAACTAAAATTGTGACAGTTACACCTTTGCTGAGGGGTTGGCCGTGGCCGTGGTTTACTCTTCCATATCTGCATGTCACTTGATCATAAAAATGGATACCCGTGTTCACATTACATGTCTGAGTAATACACACCAAATTATATTCCCACCACTCGATCAAAATATCCAGTTTGCTGCAAAATAAACTTATAATTCCGATTTTTATTAGTGCTCAGCAAATTTATGTCCAATACTTACTCGTCGTATTATGCATTCTTTTTTGCGCATCTGTCCAGCGTCTCAAACGACTAACGTTTTATTACTTGCAGGACTTACGTTTTATTACTCAAATTTCAGTTCAACGTGAAAACAACTGAAGTGAATTGTCTCGGCAGGAATATATAAAACAATGTTTAGTAATGGATCCATCATCATAAACACAATTCGTTAAACCACCCTTCGTAAACGGAAATGTCCACCTGTAACATTTGGGATATGCCAATATTTACCTTGCTTTATTGTGCGTGATACGGTAACTTATTTCTGAATGAAGAGAGTAGATAATAGAAAATAATCAATAACTAAATCATGCAGAGTAAATTAATGTAAATATACAATTCAAACTCGTAATCAACAAAAAATAATTATATGATGATACGACAGAACAGTGAAAAGATACGCACGTTGGTCAGGTACGTCAACACGTGCCAACGGATTCCCTGTCAGAATCATCAACTCTGAGATGTGCAGAGCATTCCCTTATAGATTGCTCTCACATGTTTGTTCGATGGAGCATATTTTTATTTAGTTCCATTCTTTATGCAACTGGGACTATCGCCTTCTCTCCTTTCCCTTGTCGTTCTCTGAATCCTCACGGCTCATTCTCACACGTGGAGAGCTCCGCTAACGTCGCATAGCGCGAGCCGTCGACGTGTCTCTATTTTCGTCTTATGATGCCTACGACATGTTTTTGTGGATCCTTAAGGAGATCGCTTGTGGGAGGTCTAAACCGTCTGGAAGGCATGCTTCGGAGTCCTCCGCTAACCGAGAATATATTGTCTCATTATAAAGTACTTTACACTGTGCGTTTTAAAACACGCTGTGTTCATTTTCTACTTGAATAAAAACTTTAAAATTTAAGAAATGCTCATAAAGGTTTTTGTGGACTCGTTATTCTTGACAATTATTAAATTCTGTATGAGACGAATGTTAATAAAATATTTTTCTTTATCGTATTATTTATTTAACGCCGAGAACAAGAAGGAAATGTAGTCTACGATTTAGTAAACTATCATTTTAGTAAACAATGTTTATAGTTGCGAGAACTTACATTAGAGGGGAGGATTCACCAACAGTGCCATATATATATATATATATATATATATATATATATATATATATATATATATATGAGTGTTAGCGAGAATAAATTATGGTTGGTTACCAGTGTAGGAGTATTAATAATAAATTTCGTGTGTATTTTACTAAATGGTCAAATGGAACATAATTTGTTAATAAAGCAATATTGTCAAATGCTGATGATAGTAATAGCGTTTATAGTTTTTATTTATTGAAATTTTCGATTCCTTGAAAATTATTTTAAATGCATTTTTGAAATATATTAAATAACGAATAAAACGTTCATTAAATTAAATGCCTAAATAGAAACTGTCATTCAATGATAATGGGCATAAAATCCGTATCTTCTCGTTGCCATCATTGGAGGCGAGAACAGTAACTGCAAAAATTGCTGAATATAATGAATGTAATAATACCAATGAATGTAAAAAAAATGACGTGCGGAGTGTCAGGAATGCGTAAGACACCAAAACCAAGTGCCTTATTCTTCCCTTGGCGTCCTGCGCTCCGGCCGTCCCTCTCATTCCCTCTCCGTCCCTCTCGCCCTCTCTTCATCCGGCGAAGCCCGCAGCGTCGGTGAAAGCGATGAAGCCACATGCGGCGTCGATGATAACCGACCTCACAAGCATCGGTGACGGCCGGTATTCTTCATTAGAGACTCTCGTTGGGGCGGTATGGCATTAGTATCCCGGGTACGTAAGCGGCCTTCTTAATTGTCCTTGTCTCTGTGGTTACGGAAGATAAGTGGCTGCCAAGTCACACATGTAGACGTCGAAACAAGCAGATAATAACCGGTTCCGAGTGTATTTGCGCCCTTATATGTAGAACATTCACTGGGTCTCTGAGTGTGACCTGGATGCGGGCACAAGCGTGTTATGATTTATTGCTCGGCGAGCGGTGATTTTCTGATTACTACGTTCCGCGGACGCGGAGGTATTATTTCATGACTATTGCAAGTAGGCTTACGCTTGTGGTGGTTGATCGTGCGGCTCTGTTTTGTTTCGTGCTTCTTTCTCAATTAGACAAACGACACTGAAAGCATAACTTATTATACCGTTTGTAAGAGATCAAGCACCCGAGAACAATTCATTGTAAAGCATATCTGCTCCTAATCTTAATACTGTAATGATGGAATATGGATTGTGTTAATGCAATCAAGTCGATGAAAACCTGTTTTGTTTTTCGTTGTTTTTTTTATGAAACAATGGAATGGTTAATTTTTGTAAATGTTTGGGGCTAATGATCATAGGATGTTTTTATGTTAGTCAACAGTTGAACATTACCTAACGGAGAAGTTCTGATGAATGTAATAATACCAATGAATGTAAAAAATGACGTACGGAGTGTCAAGCTAATAGAAAGAATTTACAAATACTTTAATTTCATGACTTGAACTATCAAATGAAACTACTAATAGTGATGTTTTCATTTACATGTGGAATTCTAAAAGTCAATACATCATATTGATCTCTTGTGGTGGAATTCTTCAGGTCTTTCTATGGTTCAAGAAAAACGAGTAAAATGTCTGTTTCGGTTCCAATATTCATTTTATGCAGTGGACTACATCCGCATTTTCAAATTGGATTTTGGTTCTTAACAATTAACAAATAAATATTTTTTTTGCCACTTTAATAGCATGACCTTATTTTCACTTTCACATCATAACAAAAGTCCTTCATATTACAGAAATTTTTCCAGGCCAAAGTTTTCTAATCGATTTTGGAACAAAATCTGTTTTAGAAATGAAGATCACAAAAAATTGGGTTTCACTAGGTGTTCTTCTTCCAATACATCACGTACAATTTTTAGTTTTCATCATAAAATAAATAGACTTACACGTAAATACATACATACAATTTATTCATAAAATAACCAATTTTTTGTGCACAAGCAATGCAATTGGAATAATGAGATGTTACTGTTACATCGTGCATGAAGGCGAGGAAGGAGTAGGGACATGATGTAATGTGGGATCGTTGCACGACCCTACTGGACATTTTGGCTTGCACTTATTTCCCTATTTCCATGTCCTTACAATATTGTATGTACCTTGTTTCTTGGGTCGTGATTTCCTTTAATGAAACATTTGGGCCCTTCTGATTAAGATCAAAGAAAACCAAAGTTGAAAGTTATGTGTACGTTCGCTAACAATGCAATGTTATATCATGTATCATCCTTCACCGGAAATCGAAAGTTCAATTTCCGGCAGAAATAAACTATACTTACCACATGTAATTTGTTTAGGCTGAGAAATCACGTTACTTTTAACACAATACGTTATAAATGCAGTTGCCATAAAGTCACTCCCCGTCTAAAATATGAAATAGTTGACGTGTTGCCTCGAATGTGTTACACTTTATACTGAATAAAATATGATTGTTACTAAAACATACCTATGTTCAAATGTAACACATTGTACTTGAAGAAAAGCGTATGAGACACGTTCCTCGAAAGTAAACGACGAATAACAGTATTATCGTTGTGTGTGAATGGGCAATTGAGGAGGAGCCAGCCCTCAACCATCTTTGAATACCCTAGTTCAAATTCCGGTCTCTGTACGATGTGAATAAAACGGATTCGCTACAGGTTTTCAAGGAAGTGCTAGTGTTTGCCCTGCCTTTCGTTCTACGGATATCTCTATTCCCATCCATCACCCATCATTCTCCGTCATTACACCAATCATACCTCGTCTCACCTCTCATTTAGAAAAAGATATGCACGTAACTCCGGTTTCATTTCCTTCTTATGGACAAAAAATGTGTTTTTTCGTATACTATCTTCGTTATCAGGTGTTTCTGCGATGTTACAGCATGCTTATTCTACGAGAACTTGCTATGAACTGCAGCTGCATGTCGACTTAAGCGCATGCAGTGTTTAGAAGCTCACGCTTCACTTTAGCATTATGTAAATATGTATTATAATATGCATTAATATCGTTCAGCACGTTAACAGATGCATCGCATGCTGCAGATCTCTATCATTAAAATGATTATTAGAATAGAACACATGTATTCAGCTACCGGGAAACGAACTAGCATGCCAGCGGAAACTGCAAATGTCTGCAAATTTTGCATCTTAGAAGAGACACGTGTTAAACGTTACAAGTACCGGATGAGGGAGATAAAAAGTAATCGAGATATATTTATATGGGATACGTCCTTAATTTATGTTGGATAAAATAAATGACTACGAATACTGATATTAATGATATGAAAACTATATTCTGAAAAAGTGTCCGGGTATTACACAGTCCGTAGGCAAAAGTGTTCCGATCACCCGAATAACTGCTCAAGAGAAAAGGAGAGTCATTAAGAGTCATTATGAGACTTGTATGTTTTCAGTATGAATGTATAAGAGACTGGGGGGAATAATGGGGAGCGAATGGGGTAGTGGGGGAGAGATAAAGGGAAAAAATTGGGGAGATTTTGAAAGTGATGTAAAATGGAAATGATAGGTGTTTCCGACTATGTCAACAGGTATGATCATTACTCCCGTTAGTACAGTGAATATTTTTACGCCCGGAGGTGACACCTCCGCTGCTGGATACCTTCACGTCGGCTTGGGGAAAAATTCCCCCGTCAGGGATCTCCCCCAACAGCCACTGCCTTAGTGTTTGCCCCACTAGCTCTAAGTTCCCGACATGTCGTAACGTAGAGTATGTAAGTGTATGTGAGTATGGGGGAGAAGAGAACAAGGAAAGAGCGCAAGCGTTGCCTGGCCCGTTTGTTGAATACTGCTCCAGCATTCACGTAGTATAGATCGAAGAAACCACGCAAAACTTCCGATCAGAGCAATGGCCGCTTTAATTCTCCTGCAGCGGCTGAATTCGACCTAGCTACTGAACTGATATCGAAAATCTACTTCGGTCGGGACTCAAACCCTAGGACCTCCCTGTCCGAGTCGCTGCAGATACAGCGGCAATGCTGCCTCCATGTTAAACTCTTGTATGCAAATAAAAATGGCGATGAAATAAAACGGGGTTAGAGAATGAGAGATTGGAAAGGAAAAAGAATGCTTGAGGGATGGCTTGAGGGAAAGAGAGAAGGGGTGGAAGATAGAAAGGGAGGGGGAGGAGGTGAAGAAAGAAGTGAGGGAAGATGTGATGTGAGAGAAGGGAGGGAGAGGTGTGGGGAAGATGGGAGGGAAAGAGATGGGAAGAGAGAAAGGGAGGAAGATGGGAAGAGCGAAGGGGAGGAGGAGAGGAAGCGAGAAATGAAAGGGAACGCTTTGGAGACGGAGAGAGAAAAGAGAGAGAGAGAGAGAGAGAGAGATAAAGAGAGAGAGAGATGAAAGGATATGTACGAGAACCAGCATTAACCAACCCACCCGTCCATTATCGAGTGCATTGCATCACGGCTGTGCGTCCCGTAGGGCGCAGCAGGTAGCGGGTTCGCGGCGGAGGCTGGCCGTGGCGTCGGGGCGCCCCGCAGCCAGAAATACAGAGCGCCGCGGCGCCGCGCCGGAAGCACCTTCAGAATGACGTATTTTTAGATGGCAGACGCTGCGTCGCCGCCGCGCTCGCCACCGCCGCCGCCGAAACGCACCCTTCGGAGCACCTTGTAGCCAGACCTACATTGAATTACAGTTGCAAAAAATCTGCAACTGAAATTCGAGTTATCATTACGTTACACGGAACCCTTCAATTGCGGATTTTCTTACAACAACCAAACGAGTCCAAAATTCCAAATTTTGAGATATTTCACCAGTTTCCCTTTTTTCCCATCTCGATCCCACCAGTTTCCCCATCTCGATCAGATCCAGTTTCCCAGATCCATTGAGCAAATGGCCCCTTGTTTTGCTTCTGGACATAAATGTAACTTCACTATGCGCACGTTTTGTTGAGGTCTCCTTTTGCTTGTAGTGGTAGGAGTAGAGCTGGGGTGAGTTACTATCTTGTTAGCAATGCAGAAAAATCAAATCTGCAGTTTGTTTATCGTTGCAAATAGTTATTCTATAACTCGGGAACAAAAATGTCTTGTTTTTCAAATGTTGCTAATCTCGCACTTTTAAAAAATTTTATTTTATTTTTCGTCTCGCGAGTCGGCCGTCTTGGACCATGCATACATGCATTTTTGAAAGAACATTGAATGTTTTCTGTTTCGCTCAACGAATGCTTAGCGTACATATTCTCCGGAATTCCAATAATATTAGGACACACAACATACTCAGTAATGAAAAAGGAATGTGAATGTGTACGTCAGAATCTAAGAAGAGGCTAAATTAGTCTAGGATGCAGCAATTTCATTATAAAATTATTTAGAAGAATATATTAATGGGAATGTTATTGTTCATTAGCATTATGCCAAATTCGAAAGTTCCATTGTGGCAGTGCCCGAGACAGATCTGTCCATTAAGAGCACTTGTAAATGCTTTATTCGCACTAAAGCCAATCTTGGATCTTCTGAGCCCACATTCTCAGCAGGGCGATATCATCGATCTGAATCGGCAGCCTCTACCGTAGTGATGCATGGCTCAACCGCCAACGGTAGCATGTAGTGAATAACGGCTGTGATTGGGTCGTAGTCCCTGAACAACTCGTCTGTTCTGGATTTTAGGTTGGCGATACCAGGAGTGTCCAAACTACTCTTGAACGCTAATTCAGCTGGGTGAAGAGTTTGGTATTGCTTTTGGGCGTGTGTATTTGGTTTCCTTCTGCAATTTTTTCCTCTTGAGTATCCCATTTCGAGCAACATTTCATTCCTGTTTTCATTACAAATGTTTCTCCTAAATGACTTTTATTGTTGGAGATTATCGTTCCATTTTTTAAACATTTACGAATCAAAGAAGATAGAAACTAAATCGGCTTCCTTCACTATGGAATTAACATGCCTGGTATACATTTATCAATAGAAGATGATTTACTTTTTTTCGAAATTTTGGTCCGTGGAATATGGAAGTGAAGTTATTTGATTCCTATCAGAGTTTAAAATGTTTCTGTTGTTTACAGTTCTTTCTCAAATACAGAAGTTGATGTTCTCCCTTGTGCTTTAGTTGTTACGATTATTACAATTAATATACAAGGATATATTTAATTGCAAGAAAGATTGAAGAAAATTAGATTATGACGGCGGAGAGAAGTGAAGGCCGGTTGAGAGACAGAAGAAGTACCAAAAACTCGTTTTTCTGCCACAAATTTCCTATGATATTGCTCCGGATTCGGGACAGTACGGAGAAGTGGATCGCAGACTGATTGGTACGTTATAATATTATTTGACGAACTGATGATAATGTTTACGTTAAAATAATAAACGATAATATAAATATTATATAATGAGGGCAGAACAAATCGTGGAGGGCCATCAGAAAACCTCCTGAAAGCCTATATTTTTGGATATATTTATTTATTTATTTTACGTCAAAAAAAGTTAAAAACTGCGTATGACGTGTACTTTCTCTTCTACAAATTCATCCCAGAGCAACCCTGAATTTGAATCTCAATATACAAGGGTGGGCAAGCTAACGTATTGACTATATACTATGGGTAAATTTTTCATTAATTCGACCGCCGTCTGTCTGGTAGGTTTTACCCGAATAATGTGTTTTCCTCCTGAGATAGATAGTGTTCAGGCTACGCAGAACAAGAGTTGTTTGCCACTCTGAGGCAGTGGAAGTCACGCCGAATCGAAGAACAAAGTAGCATGCGAGCGATGCGATGCTGTAAGACCTTATGTTCCCGCCAATAGATTCCATTACTATTAATATGAAGAGTTTGCTACCAAAACCGGCTCATTTCATTTGCGGCTATTTTACAAGTGAGACAAAAGCGTTCTCGCGTCCACAAGCGGTTTGATACGAACGGAATATGTTGAAAACATTATTTTTGGTGGCAATAAACTGGATTTGAAGTATATCTTTGCAGAGTTATGATGAATTCTCTAAATTTCGCAAAAATAAAAAAGGGAATATTGGAAAATAATGGAAAGAGTTGGGTTTGATTGTGAATATCGTATATATAGAATTAGATGAATAAAGTTGTACTGAAACTAAATTCAAATACAATATACAAGTCTCCTGAACGCTTCTTTACTGCGAACCTCGTCGCCCGTCGACCCCGTCGCCATCGACTCCATCGCTGACGCCGGCTCCCCTGCCAACATACCCGCCATTGCCGCCACCATCACCCTCACCACCGCCGTCACTGACGCCATTGCCCCCGCCACCGCCACCGCCACCACAGCCACCGCCGCCTCCATCGCCGCCACTGCTACCGCCGCCGCCGCCGCTGCCTGCCATCGCCATCGCCATCGCCATCGCCATCGCCATCGCCATCGCCATCGCCATCGCCATCGCCACCGCCACCGCCACCGCCACCGCCACCGCCACCGCCACCGCCACCACAACCACAACCACCACCACCACAACCACCACCACAACCACCACAACCACCATCACAACCACAACCACCATCACAACCACAACCACCATCACAACCACAACCACCATCACAACCACAACCACAACCACCACCACAACCACCACCACAACCACCGCCTTTGCGGCGCCCGCGGCCGCACACCGGCCGCCCATTGTTCCTCGTGGGCAGGGCTTCGACAACGAAGAGAAGGAAGGCGGCGGCGGCGGCGGCCACCACTTTGTTTACAAGGCGCCGGTGCCGCAAATTACGATGCCATACAATTTGTCGGAGCGGCCGCCCGCCCAGACGCGCGCGCGCCGGCGCCGCCGCCTCGCCCACGGCCACGCGGCGCTGCGCGGCGCCTCCACACACCAAGGCCTTGGTCGCCCGCGCGCTGCGGCTCCAACTCACGCGCCTGGTGGACTCCTTAAGGTTGATTGATTTTGTGTTTCCGGCCGAGCCTACTGCTACTGTCATTAGTCCCGTAAGTGTGTGTTACATCCCGTCAAGTGGACCGAGAGCGGTAGCTCAGTAAATGAATTGATGTCACTGCAGCTCCTCTGACCGGGAGGTCCTAGGTTCGAGTCCTGACGGCGACAGGATTTTCGACACTAGCTTTTAAGCTAGGTCGAATTCAGTCGCCGTCTGGAGGAGAATTCTAGCGGCCGGCTGCTCTGATCGGTAGTTTTCCGTGGTTTCTCCGATCAACACCAGGCGAATGCCGAAGCAGTACCCTACCAAACGGGCCACGGACCGCGCGCGATCCGTTCTTCCTCTTCCTTGTCCTATCCTCTCCCTTTACACACACACTTACACTAACATGCACTACACTACCGTATATTCCGGGGGACAAGTGGGGAGCTTAGAACTTGTCCCGGCTGGGGCGGTGCCCGTCTGGTGGGAGAGTCCTGGTTAGGGAGAAACCTCACTAGCCGATGGTAGGTCGGCGCCGGATCTTGCCATCCAGCAGGGGAAGATCACCGCCATCTTCCGAGAAGAACATACACTACACTTACGGGGCTAATGACCACAGTAGTTGACGCGCCCGGAAACACGAAAAAATCAATCAATCAATCAAACCGGCAAGTGGCGGTGTTCGTCCCCTGTCAAAACGTCCCCTGTCAGATCGGCGCCCACCTTCAAATGGGCTCCCGGTCGTTTCCTGCCTCCAGTAATCCCCGCCAGTAAACCACCGCCTCAGCCTGGACAAGTTAAGCGTTCTGGCTGGTCTGCGGTCGTGTGTGATAGTGTATTTCTTGTAAGTGTAAGTGTTTGTGTGTAATATGAGAGGAGGGGGACAAAGATGATGAAGGAAACAACCTGAGCAATCCGTGGCCCGAGTGTTAGAATATTGTTCCGGCATTTGCCTGGTATTGATGGAAGAAACCACCGAAAACTATCGATCAGTCGCCATTATAATTCTTCTGGAGTGAATTTCGACCTAGCTATGTAGCTTGTGTCGAACTTTCGTCTCCGTCGGCACTCGAAACCTAGTACCTCCCAGTCAGAGGCGCTGCAGAGACAGCGGTCGTTGCCCTGAGCCATCTCAGTCTGTATCTGATTTGGAAATAGAATAGGTGAAAAATGCTGTCTTCGGTGGCGCTGTGGTTTGGTGAAACGTCCAAAATACACGGAGTCGAACGCGACGGATTCGGGTGTCGTGAGAAAGGGGGCGTCACATTTTCGGCTGTGCTCCGATTCCCTTCATTTCCGACCGAAAAGACCTACCTGCAGTTGCAGCTAGCAGTTAACGTATCCGGAAACATCAAATCAAAGCATTAGTACTCTCTAGCCGCGATGTGTTGCATTTACGGTCGACGCTACCGATGTAATCGCTGGCATGGCTTTATTGTAAACCTGTTTTTATGTGACTGCTCGTCTCTACTCTGTAGTTTTGAATGTCTATTGTTTTCATTTGTACAACATACACCATTTGTAGTGGCTGGGCAATTGCTGACTTATTCATTGTTCCACCCGTGACATGGGCTGGCATATCTGAGAATTTGCCAGTTGGCACCTGTAGACTTCCAGCGCTGGCGGTCAATTTTGACTCCGAGTTTTACCGCAAGGGAACGCCACAGCATCCGTCCCAGAAATATTCGTCCACTACTTGCGGTGTCCCTGCCTAAGGGAAAATAAGATGTGACAAGGGCGGGAACAGTCGGAGGATTTTCATTTTGCCGGGCCTTTAGCCAGCGTTCTTTCATATGCCGCAAGTCCAACATGGCCACTGTGGATATTCCGCCGAAAATCCATCGCGCCTCAGCCGGGCTCGAACTCGCGCTCCGACAGGGGTTGAGAGGCCACTGAGCTCCCTACTGCCCCGCGGCGCGTCGACTTGGGTGAAATGTTTCACCCTTGGCGTATTTTCGCGTTGGCGTTCCCGTTCAAGGGCGTGTAACGAGCGAGGCGATGGCGGTGGCGGCGGCGGCCCCGGGCTCGTCGCATGTTCGGGCGCGCCGGGCGCCAATTTGTGAGTGGTTTCCGCGCGGCCCATGTCGCGGTCGCGTTGCTCACCGCGGCCTCGTGACAGCGACAGCGCCGCGCGGACCGCCGCCGCCCTCGCCGCCGCCCGCGCCGCCGACGCCGCCAGCTGCCGCCGTACAGTCGCGCCCGCTCCCGTTGGCCTCGCCGAGCGCTGGGAGATTCTTTCCTGGAGGGCGGGAAGCAGGTTGGGTGGGCGGTGGTCTCAAGCGATAGTGCCATTAGGTGCCATGAATAGTTAAAAAATATTCTGTAAATTTCATGTATTTTAACTTGCGCTTCATTGTACCTGTATTATGTATTTTGGACTTAATAGTGTGCCTACGTTCAGTAATAACATAAATTATAAGGTATTGATTCAGGACACCTTCACGTTCACAAGTTCCTCGCGTTTGGAAAGGTACTGGAGATTCGCTCATTGAAATGTGCGAATTTCGCTGATTTCGATGTCGTAGAGTTTTTCAATTTCAATTTTCCGCTTTTTTCTTTGTCATTTAAATTCCGAATGTCTCCCTAATTATTTTATATCTCTTTTTTATCTGAAAATTCGTTATTACTCTTTGGAGATTTTTATTTCTCTGCTTTTCATTTACTTAATACTTTGTTAAAATATTTCACCCTTAACGTTTTAGTCGAGTTCGTTTGCATGAACTTGTATTTTAAGGGTTTCGAGAAACTTTAGAGATTCCACAACTGGATTCCTCGCCCTTCATGACGTCAATGTACCACGAGTTGATTAATTTTGTTTCTTTCTCGGAGGCTGGTAAGAAATTTTAATAGACGAGACAAATGCGTTTTGAATTTACACGCCTTGGAAAGATATAGAGGAACTCGAACTTCGCTCTTCATTTCTTCAGTCTCTTGGGAATCTTTTGTACCAACATCACTTCTGGAAATTGTGATACACGTTTAATCGAAAGTTTTGTTGATTTTCTGAATATCGTGTGTTTGTGAAAGTGGCGACAAACCTAGGAAGTCGGGAAAAATAGGAATTTTTACGAAATTTGTTTTTCCTATTTGGAATCAATTATATAATAAGCAAATAATTACTTTCAAAATAATTAAAGTAAGGTATTGTTGTAATTGAGGCGTTCATTGGAAAAGCTGTTCAAAAAGTTCACCAAAATTCCGATACCTGAAAATGATATACTACAAAAATCAGTTATGTTCGAATGTCCAGAGAAAACTTTGAATATTTATAACAGAATATCGTAAAACCGAAAATATCATTGATGTCTGCTAAATGAAGAACACACTGGGACAAAAGAAAAAGTAGAGGTTCCGGTGCATAGTTCTTAACATCCACAACCCATCTGCAATCGGAGAGAAAAATCGTTGTTGATGGATCTGGAAAACCAGGAAAGTCAGAGAAATTGTTTTTCAAAATCTTCTCAAAATTGTGTAGTAAAGTTGACCTCTAAATTTTTTATTTTATCAGTGTTTTCTAGGATTTCACCGGCGGAACATCTTCCTGATGAACGGAATGAACGATTTATTTGAGAACAGAGAGTAATACTATCTCGAGTCCTCGAATTCCAGGAATGTAGAAAGTGTGACAGGAAAGTTTTATCCATGTGTGTAGCTTTACATATTATATTGTCAACAAAACAATAAACTTATGGTGTTGACGGATATTTTTCCTTGGAGAATGTAAGTCACATTATCTATTTAGGATACTTTGAAAGTTGTGATAAATTGATAAAAAGACTGCAGACAGATTATTTGAAGGGTACATTATTGTCTGCATTCTTTAAGAATTTTCGTAAAATAATTCCAGTAATAGAAAAAATTATGTTATTTTATCATTAAATATATTTCACAAATTATGTAATTTAATTATATAAGAAATTGTTGAACAATTTTGTCTATTATTTTGTCTTATTCTTTGAAATTTATTTGAAGGAACTTAGTTTTGCAACTTTTACTAATTTTTCCTAAAAAGTTTCCCATCTGCAATAATTAGAAACGAATATTGGAAGAATGATAATTTTTCTGAAAAGAATGTCACACAAGCAATCAGTCGATAGATCTTTTTAATTGACTAAACAGCTTAGAGCATTTGAAGATTAGTACAAATTCGTTCTTAATTTTTTTACTTTAGCTATTAATAGATGATCGTATGTCTGCCTCCCAGCTCTTATTTCGAGAACTCTTATTTCCTGGTTTATTTGTATGCTGTAGCTAAACTCTTTGAAATACAAAGTTTTTTATTATCC
This sequence comes from Teleogryllus occipitalis, assembly GCA_011170035.1. Lineage (NCBI taxonomy): Eukaryota > Metazoa > Arthropoda > Insecta > Orthoptera > Gryllidae > Teleogryllus > Teleogryllus occipitalis. Next base: position 262,151 of record BLKR01008967.1, read on the forward strand.
GATCTTTTCCTGCTTTTGATGTGGAGCATAATGTAGAGTTAGTGAACAGCTGTGGTCTTCTTTTCTTAGCATTCAGCATATCATTTGCTAGATAAATTCTTCTTCACAGAAACAAAATATCTTGATGTTGACCCATATGTTTGAAAAAAGACGGAACTTCCTATCCGATTACTTGTTTCCACTACGAGTGTACAATAACAAAAGACATCCGGAAGTGTGTAAGAGGAAATTTTCATTGATGTGTCTACCGTTAGTTTTGCAGCAACACATAATGCTTATGTAGCTAATGATGAATGTTTTTGTCGTTGGGGAATACATGAACACGAGTTTGCCTCCTTTGAACAGCAGCGTTTTGCTGCGATTCATGAACATTCAATTTTTTGCTAGCAATAATATCATTACACGCGTCTAACAGCATATGAACAGGATTACCTTAAACAGAAAGTTCTGAATACCGACAAGAAACTTGCGACGAAGAGAATAAAATTTCGATCACCGGCGCACTTCATTTACATATACGAGCTGTTAAAAGATATTTTATCCCTGTCTCTGTATCCGCTGTCTCCTGTTTTTTTTTATTTTGTTGATACATAGATTATTAATTTGATGTATGTATGTAAAACAGATGGGGCGTGTTATTATTAGCCTACTACCCGTCATTACGCGTGATAATCAAGGTTCTTCTGTATTATGTAAATTCGCGAGACGCGGGCCGTGCGCGCACGCCCCGCTCCGCCTCGCCCCGCCCCGCTCCGCCTCACTCCGCCGCACTCCGCCCCGCCCCGCTTCGCTCGCACGACCTTGCGCCCGAGGAGCCGCCCAGGAAGAGGAGGAGGCAGAGGAGGAGGCGGAGGCGGCGGAGGATGCGGCGGAGGTTGCGGAGGAGGTTGCGGAGGAGGAGGAGGCGGAGGATGCGAAGGAGGTTGCGGAGGAGGAGGAGGCGGAGGATGCGAAGGAGGTTGCGGAGGAGGAGGAGGCGGAGGAGGCGGAGGAGGTGGAGGAGGCGGAGGAGGAGGAGGAGGAGGAGGAGGCGGAGGAGGAGGAGGCGGAGGAGAAGGAGGCAGAGGAGAAGGAGGCGGAGGAGAAGGAGGCGGAGGAGAAGGAGGCGGAGGAGAAGGAGGCGGAGTGGGAGGAAGTGGAGGCGGAGGAGTGCGAGGAGGTGGAGGCGGAGGTGGCGTTGTCAATGGCGGCGACAACTGAGGTGGACTAGTGAGCAGAACATCGTGTGCAGGCCGCCGATGATGGATCTGTCGCCTTGGAATTCCCATTGGATTTCCTTGGGTGATGAATGTGAGAATGGTGAGTGGGAAGGTGAATACACAGGTGACTGACAAGGTGAACGGGCGAGGATGAAGTGTTGGGTGAGCGGGCGGGCAAGTGGACAGATGAGCGGGTAAGTGGGCGGGTGAATGGGTAGTTAAGTGGGCAGGTGAGTGGGAAGGTGAGGGAGCAGATGAGTGAGCGAATCTGGAGTGAATGTGGATGAGGGAGCATATGAGGAGGCGGGTGATTAGGAGGTGGGTGGGCGAGGGAGTGGATGGTGTTGAGTGGGCGGGTGAATGCGAGAGTGAGGGAGTAGATGAGAGGGCGAAAGGAATGGATGAGGGGACGGATGAGGAGGCGGGTAATTTGGTGAGTGAGGGGACGAGGGAATGGGTGGTTGAGAGGGTGGCGAATGAAATGCTGCTGCCTGAGCGAGTGAGGGAAAGCAAATTTAAGGCTCAGTAGGTAAATGCGCAGGCGAGGTAGAGGGTAGGCGAAAGAGCAGGTAATCGGGCGGAAAGGTTCGCTGTTGACCGAGTTGTTGATGAAGGGGGTGATCGGGAAGGCGCGAGTATGGGAGACCAACGGCCTACGAAATGAGATGTTAGACCGACATAATGAGGACGGTCATCAGCTGATGTCATTGCAGTACCTCATGTTCTTAAAGTTTGAGTCCCGACGGTGGTAGGATTTTCGACAATGGCTCGATAGTTAGGTCGAATTCAGCCATCGTCTGTAGAAGCATTCTAGCGGCCGGGTGTTCTGATCGATGGTTTTCCGTTGTTTATGTCAGTAACAAGAGAATGCTGGAGCAGTACTCTAACAACGGGCCACGCGAAGCGCGCAATCGTTTCTAACTTTTCCTATCCTCACCCATTTACTCACACACTTACATACACCACAATTGTCGGGAGAACAGTTGGGAGGTTAGAGCTTGACTCGACTGTGGCAGTGCCCCGCTGGGGAGAATACCTCGAAAGGAAATCCCTCACAAGACGTGTTGTTCGGCGACAGACCTCTCCATCCAGCGGCGAAAGAACACCGCCGTTTCCCGTGATAAAAATGCACTACACTTACGGATGTAAAGACCGTAGCTGTTTACACGCGCGGAATCACGAAATAATCTATCAATCAAAACGACGTTATGAAAGGTGCGGCGTGGGAGAAAGAGGGTGGGCGGGTAGGCGTGCAGGATTGTGGGCGGCTAGGCGTTCGTACATTCACGCGTGCGGCGAGCCTGACAAGGTCGATCGCGATGTTGTTGAAGCCAGTTGGGATTAAGTCGCTCGTTTAGACCCAATCTGCGACTAACTCTTGTATCTTGAAGTACTTAATATAAAGTTGACGATTTCTACAGTTGACACAGCACACAGTTTTGCGAAAAGTGATTGATAATTCTCTTTAAACTTCTAGAGGTTTAATCACTCCTTTCAAATTTGTGATTTCAAGCTATTCAGCAGATTAGATGATGCAAGTCATCCTTTCTCCATAATTTAAACGAGATTGTGATTTTTTCACAACAATTGTCCGATCAGAACACACTTATAAAAGCGAGCAAGAATTGCAGGATGTAGAAAAATGTATAGTAAGTTACAATAACTATATTTAATAAAAACAATCGTATATAATTGGCAAAATGTTTCTCATACCTACACTGTGTAAACGATTTGAGAAGTTACTAATTTATGTAACTTAATATACCTCCATATATGAACGTTCATAGATTACCGGAACCTTCTTGCCTGAGGGAGTTCTTCTTACAATCTGTTACTGTCTTGATTGCGCCTAACTAATACGTACTTCACCGTAAATAAATACACCGTAATGAATACACAAAATCCTATTTGCTAAGCTTATCTCGTTTCTTTCTTGTAAGAGCAACCACAAAGTAGCGGCCGCAAGTGCTTGGTGCCGAAAGCGGCGGTCGTGGCAACGGGGGCGGCGATGGGTGTGGTGGCGCACAGTGGAGTGAAATTCCATAAAGCTGTCCAAAACATCTGTTGAACCATAATTTCAACCCATTTTATATTTTTTTATGTATAGAAAGTTGCGATGGTGAATAGAATATTTCATGTCAAATCATCTCAGTTAATAATAATAATAATAATAATAATAATATAATATATTTTTATTATTATTAATATAATATATTATTATTATTATTATTATTATTATTATTATTATTATTATTACGTTGCGCACGCTTCTGTGCAAAATATAGGAATACTAACTATTAAATGAAATTTAAGGAATTAGCTTCAACAAGGAGGCAAGAAGAGGAGGTCCAACAAAACACGCACAGAACTATTTACATAAATCGACATCGACAATAAATTGTGAGTCCGAAGTCTTTGCGATCTGCCTTGGCCAGTGTCATTCAGGAAGTTGTTGCATATTCTACTATGCTACTACTGCTAGTAACATTTATGATGATAATATTAATGATTAAAATAGTTTTGTTAGCTATGGGGACTGCCCATCTTTATACTTCTGTAGACCGGCCTCACCAAATTGACCTCTAACGACATCATTAAACGAGGCAAACAGCAAATATTAGACTTAATCGTTGCATAGAGATATTCTGCCAATTTAACCAACATTCGTAATTAGATATTTGCAGAATTTCATTTTATAAGGAACATGTAATATATCTGTAGCACTGTTGTATTAATTTCATTTTCACATATTTTGCTACCTACATCCATGATATATTCCTTTCTTAGCACACGGTTATCTATTCCTAATTAAAAATTACATTTATTGCCTGCATTTATTCACTCCAATTCGTCAAATCACTTTCATTGATATATCCAAGCATTGATAAAAAGAACAGAATCATTGGAATAGATTGTAAAAATAGATCAAAATGCAGTAAACGTTATTCATAGTTTCAAATATAATATTTATTTTATTTACAGTCACGGGCATTGCGATCAGAATATTATTTTTGTACCTTAATTGGTCGTCTTTGACGCGGTGCAAGGAATTGTATGATGCGTTCATTAACAGAGTAGTTCATCTTTGTTGTGGGTTGTTGTTCTGAATCTTATTTTTAGTCAAGCCGTAGACATTTATGTATTAAGCATCTCTAAATCACCAGATTATCAACAAAGTGACAGCTCAAAAGAAAACCAATGGTGATAATTTGTTAAAAAACAAATTCAATTACTGTGCAAAATCAGTATAACAAAACACGAGGAACCGACTACTTATTTCGTTACTGAGGGTTTCCGTTTTATCAAGATATGTCAAGATATGAAGTATGAGGTTTAAGGTAAACCAACCGCAGTCAAACATTATTCCATGTTCATATTATTTATTAATAATGTTTCGTTATTTTGGAGATCGTTATAGTGTGTTTTACTCTGTTGAGAAACAAATACCGAGCGGTGTGGCTCTGAGCGTAACGCGCTGACTTTGCATTCGGGAAGCCCAGGTTCAATCTCCATGCCGGCCATCCCGATCGGGGTTTGCGTGGTTTCCCTCAGTCATCCAGGCGAGTGCTGGGATGGTTCTACTAAAAGGCCACGACTGTGAAATCAGCGTCGCTAGCCGAATTCGATAACGAAGTGAAGTCATGTAGGTTAAGCGAATTCCAGATATCGCGAGTTTCTCGTTGGATGACCGACTAGAAATCTCGGGATCTAGACGCCGAGGTCTATTGCCCTTTGCGGGACATAAAATGGATAAATATAAATACAGAGAAACAAATGGAATTATTCAAATTTGCCATTATTTTTCCACCGGGAGAGGGGGCTCAGTGCATCAATTGATGTCACTGCAATGCCTCTATCCGGGAGGTCGTAGGTTCGAGTCCCGACAGTGGCAAGATTTTCGACACTAGCTTGTCAGCTAGGTCGAATTCAGTCGCTATCTGGAGGAGAATCCTAGAGGCCGGCTGCTCTGATCGATTGTTTTCCGTGTTTTTTTCGATCAACACCAGAATCACCACCGAATGCCGAAGCAGTACCCTAACAAACGGGCCACGGACCGCGCGCGATCTTTCCTTCCTCTTCCGTATTCCATCCTCACCCCTTACACACACACACACACGACTTACATTACGTGTCGGAATACCGCGTGCTTAGAGATTGTCCCAGCTGGGGCGGTGCCCCGCTTGTGAGAGTTACCTGGTTGAGGAAAACTACACTAGTCGATGGTAGGTCGGCGCCGGATCTCACCATTCAGCGGGGAAAAATCACCACAACCACCTCCCGATGAAAGCATGCACTACACTTTCAGGACTAATGACATCAGTAGTTGATCTGCCCGGAATCACTAACAACCAACCAACCAACCATCATTGATTTTCCGTGCTTTGGATCGCGTATGTGGTATTTGGGCCCACTGTGGCGGCAGTCGCCACCGCCGCCGCCGCCGTTGAGGCGGCAGGTGCCGCGGCGCGGCGGAGGCAGCGCAGGACAAGGCAAGGCAGGGCGGGACGCAGGACGTGACGGCGGCGCGCGTCTGGGCTGTTGCAGGTGTGGCGCTTGGACCTGGTCATGGTGATCCTGTTCAAGGCCATCCCCTTGGAGAGCACGGACGGCGAGAGACTGGAGAAATCTCCGGAGTGCGCCCATCCAGGCCTCTGCGTCAACCCTTACCACATCAACGTATCCGTCCGGGAGCTGGATCTTTACCTCGCCAACTTCATCAACAGCCACGGTGAGTGAAGATTCTCCCCCTCTTCAATACGGTTGCGGGAGGTTATGGAGTGTTGGTGTATCTTCGTTGACTGTCAGTACTCCCGGGAAGAATAATATTTTTTGTCTGTTCATCCTATTCTCAGTTGTTCCCCATTTACTAGTTTTAATTCAAAGAAAAATTTTAATAGAAAACCTTCTCATCGAAAAAGTTTTCGACGTTTCTGTGTTTCCCGTGTTTTACATTTGAGTTCACGTTTAATCTGCTGTCCTTCGAAATTACTGTATTGTTAATGTTGTATTATATTTAAAAAAAGACAGAATTATATCTCTAATCGAGTATAATCGAATTAATTTAGTGTCTTTGTCTTGATTCTAGACTGTTATGATCTATTGTTACAATAAGGAATAATGTGAAATTAATCATTACATGTTGATAAATCAGCTACATCATTCAAGAGCAAGTACTTGAATAACGTCATTGCGATGAAACCTTCCATATGCACTTGATTTTATGTGCTAGCTCTTTACTCACAATTTTTATGGCATCAATCAAACGCTTATACTGTGTAATGGGTACGAAATATCAATATCTTTTTTTATCTTTTTTGTAGGGAAAAGCTTTAACCGAAAATACGAAAATATTCCTGGCAGAAAGAAATTGTCATAAAAAATTGTATCATCGGAAATTGTTCAATGAAATTGCAAGCATCTTATTCTTCACATCTTACTAGAAATAAGTTTCAATAAGCGAAAAATGTATGACGTTTCCTGTAACCGTATGTTTTGCTAATCATGACGCTTCAAAATACACTTGTTTATCTTCTGCAACATCTACCGAAACGTCGTCTCGTTTAATTTGGAAGTAAATTATCGCGATTTCTCAAAGTTGACTTTAGGAATTTGCATGCTATTAAAGAGAGTGTTGTTGCGTATACACACAGAGATATCAGAAAACGTTCTTCAACGTATTGCTGCTTTTGGGTAACTAATTGTACCTTTTCCAATGAATAAATAGAAGTCGTGAAAGACAGTCGCTATATGTTTCTCAGTCTTACTCGAATGTATTCACATACAAGGAATGCCGTTATTTTCAACCTACTTTGCGAACTGGTATTGAATATTTGAATAACGCATATGTATGACTTGTGCTGCAGAAAATAAGTCCACTGAGTTGACCCGTTGTCCTTGCTCCGGTCTGGAAATAAATGACGGAGACTTCCCTGAAATGTGTGCAGTTCCAACGCGTGATTTTTATCTGACATTAGAATATTGGCTTCCATATTCGTTGCCTTCCACGCCCTTTTACCGATTGCGAATTAGTTATAAACTGTCATTGCGTAACTTCCGTAATTAACAATAATAGTAACCCAAGAAAGTTGGCATTGGAATATTTACCAATTGAAAAACATGTCCAATTCTTCCTAACCGAGATTGTTTGTCCTGACTTAAATTTATTACTGTAGTGACCATTCATATTTCAATCTATCTCATTAGTTTTTCTGCAATCTGTATCTTTGGTTGTATGAAAACCGGAAGACTCTTATTTCTACATGAACAACGAAAAATATGATATAATTACATTATATCTCATAACATAATCGTTAAAGTATCTCTTAGATATTTAAAATCGATGCACAACATGTGTCAGTGTTCAATATGAATAAAAATGACGCGTGTGACGTATGTTTAACAAAATATTTTGGGAACGTCAATCCAATCCACAGCGCTCGTCCATAAATTACTTACGCTAAAGAGGGAGGGAAGGGGTTTGCGGAAACGATACGCTGCTTTACATGGGGGAAGCGGGTGTTAATTTAGTGTTACGTTACACTGACATTATTTTTTATTATTCAACATTTGCTGAAATAATTTTATTTTATTCACTCTTAAACTAAAATGTTATATAATAATAACAACAAATAAAACACGTAACGTAACACGTAAACTATTAACAAATACAATTTTTAAAAATTAAAAAATTCTGATGCATAAATGTTTACAGTAATTGAAAATGTATTTGCATCAATGGTATATTGATTGAACCTTAGATTACGAAGAAAATATTCGAAACTGGCCTATAGTATATTCTAGAATACAACTAAATTGACATTCTATAGATCTTGATCTAGTATTATAAATATAATGTAGAGAATCGTGAGGCTAGGTCAATAAATGTCCGTTTTTTATACAATGCCGACTTTTCGGTCATTTATGTGGCCGAATACAGTTAGTAACGATAAACAAGACACTGTTATTCCCGTTTGCGGGAGCAACATAACTACCTAAAATTACATAAATGTATAACATATGTCGCCTAACATACCCTTAATTGCAGGTAATTAGTTGTTTTATCTTTGCTCTGCTGTATAGAAATTATAGATTGAATATGGTTAGTTTTCTTATGTAACGATAGATCCTGTCAACCAATTGCGCCACCTGTATATATTTATTGTACTTTATTGTATATTTATAGGCCCGAAGAAGGACAGATAAATGACCGAAACGTTTGCATTGTACAAAAAACTGACTTTTATTGACTACCTTCACGATTGTCTACATTATAATTAAATTGACGCAGTAGTTCTCGCCCCTGTGTCCTCCTCGACAACATGTGCACTAGTCAGAAATTTTCTCGCAAATGCTTCCTTCCTTCACATAAAATTTGTGCCCCAATCATATTGTTAAGTGTAGTCAGCATCGCCAATTAATTCTCAATTTAATTATCATTAATGATAGTATATAACACAAAATTAATAGAAATTGTTTTCATTGACATATAATTTATTTTTACTTTTTGTAAATGGGTGGGTGGGAATTCAGAATGTCCTAAATTTGTATGAAATAATTTATGGACGGCCTTACAGAAAACCACCACTTAATAACAATATTTCGCATATTTTAATAAATTTTTACTAACGACACCAGCATTTTTTATAACTAAAAATTGGTAAAAGGAGAAAGTCATGTGCATAACTTTCAACAAAATGGGACCTATGGGGACCTGTGCAATTCTTATCAGGATACTTTTGCTCTACTCGAGAAAAAGAAGAAAAATTTCCGTTTTAGAAAATAATCTGGTTGGCTAATTGTTTTTTATTTCACGCTAATTTACTACTAATCTTTTCAAAAAATGTACTTTAAAGACCTAATTTTCACGAAAAGGTTTCGTTAAGAAAAAGTCTGTTTTCAATATTATAGACGTTGCTGAAAAACGTATAAAACATCATTAGTATTAATATTTGAATTACTACCATTAGTACTTTGAAACGATTTGGAAAGGTGCATACAACATTTGACCTAATTCATGTTTGTCACCACTGTTAATTGACACGTAAACTCTGTTTTTAATTCCACTCGTTTTCATTTTCATTTTCTTACGAGTGTCAACTAACAAGGGACATCCGCGGAATCGAATCCAACGAATTGTTTGAAAAGTTTACTATGTAATGTTCAAAAATTCAAAAACAAATCGTGAAAACATAAGTTGCCGATCATGCTTGAATTTTTTTTTAATTTTCTGATACGAAGCAGAAGGTATAGCAATGTAAAGGAAGACACTGATAGAAAATCCATTTAAGATTAGAAATGTGAAAAAATAATAAATAACATCTGTATTTTGCTATTAATATGATTACATTCTAAATGTTGTCAAATTACTTTGTCTTTTTAGTAATATTTTGAAATATAGAAAGGAACATTTTATTTCGGTATCCCAACCCCCCTTAAGCAAAGATAACACCGCTCGCTCGAGCAAGGTTGTAATTGTGCTCTTTTTCGTATTAAAGTTAAAGACAAACAATAATTATATTTCCTACGTGTTCATCTAGCATTCTGCAACTGACGGTTTTACAACCTGATTTTAATATTCTGAATATTTCGTAGCAACATTTTGTAACAATCCATATTGTTCATTCCGCCAATGTTTCTTGTAAGACTATCCTTGTAGTACTATTCTATTTTTTCTCCTCGCATCCACGACTTCCGACCTCTCCTTGAAAGTTCTCTTACGGAAAATCCCCTCCGCTATCCCGTTCACACACGTTATTCCACTACTCGTCGCCGCCATTTTTCGGAAGGGCCTTGTCATCGGCAGTTCGAGTCAATCTCCAAATTTCTCGGAGCTTCAGACCCTCCTCTCCCCCGCCTTGCGAGGCAGTTGTGGAGTGAAAGCGAGGCCTCGAGAGGGCTTATCGACCCGTCGATAGCGCCATCGGCAGAGTAAAATACGGCGCCGTTGTTGAGGGAACGGCGCGCAGAGGGCAAATGGAGGAGAAAAATTAAGAAAGCGCCCTCCTCATTCCGTAAAAGCCGTTGGGCGCGGGTGGGGTAGGGTGGGAAGGATGGTCCTTGGGCGCGCCCGTCTTTCGGTGGACGTACGCAAAGGGCTTGCGAGTGGGAGATATTGCAGGGATTTGGACAGAGACACAAGGCTGACGCATCACTGCGGGATACTGTCGAAGTAGTGAAACTCGCGGCTGAGATTTTTGGCATTATCTCGGCGTCCATTGGCAGTAAGTACACTGTTGACTATCACCTCTGGGTCACTTGGCGAGGCTCACTGGGATTCGTTGATAGTGTCGTTACATCTTAAATATCTACGTCGTGATGTAACGGTTAGCGTATCGGATTGTTATGCCCGAGTTCGCAGGTTGAATCCTCATTAATGTCGTGGAGTTTTGAAGGTGAAAAAATCCTTCGTACGCCTTCCTTCAGAGAAGCAACAACGGTTGTCCCATGTCGTAGATTTATATCCGCTAAAAGTCCTAGTCCAAAAGAAGCTTTTGAGCTAAATTCAAATGGCCTGTTTCGTCGCCCATCTCATTCTCCGCTAAATGAGGAAAGGAGCTTAGCGAAATTTGCGAGGTCAGATGGAAGAACAGGCCTGATAGTGTGAGCCTCACCCCGTAAAATAAGGCATCATTGAGTTGAACCGAATTGAATATCGTGGCATTCCTCGAAAGAAGTACGCTTTCTTCGTTCTATTTTCTCATGCATATTATCTCCTCTTCCGGCGGATGTATGCAAAGGACTTGGGGATGTTTTTAACATTTGAATGCAGACATAGGCGACGCAATGCAATGGAAAACATGATGTAGTAAAACTTGTGGCTTAGATCTCTTAGCGTATCGAATGGCTAGTCCCCTTGATGCGGTGTTTATACTATCGCCATTGCGACTCGCAGTCACTTACTGGGATTCATAGATAGAGGATGTCAACGTCTCGATCTTAGTCTGCTGCAGGAATACGCTCTTTTCGTTCTAAACTTTCTCGTGCCCCTCCCTCGACTTCCGGCCAACCCCAAAGGCCTCGAGAATGGGGGATGTTGGCATTTCTATACAAAGCTGACGCATCGCGCTGGAAAACACGACGCACTAAATTTGTAGCTGAAGTCTCTTGATATTTAATTCCAAGTGCGTTTCTTGATCTCGTCAGTGTTGATTACGGACTTGACAACTACCAAGATTTATTAGTCCCGTAAAAGTGCATGTTGTACCGCGGAAGGTAGCGATTTCCCTACCCCAATAGAATGTGAGATCGAGCCATGTCCGACACCATCGGCTTGTTTTTCCCCCTCCAGATATATCGCCTGAACCTCTACATCTGAGTGAGACAAGCTCTAAGCTCCCAGCTAACCTCCCGACATATATAGTAGTCTGAATGTGTAACTGTGAATGTGGTGGGGGGGGGGCGAACGAGACGAGGGGACACAGATGAGACGTGTCAAGTAAAGTCGACTGTGAGGGGTTTTGTTTTCATGGATACAGACAGGACCGACGCATCACAACGTGAATAAGAATGAAGAGCATGATTTCGCAACGAATGAAGAGCATGTTTCGGTCTCAATTCTGCAAATAAAACGAAATCGGTAAAATCCTAGAGATAAAACAATACAGATAAAAGTCCACCATTGTTGAAAAGGAATTGATCTTAGACATTTCATTCTTCATGTAAAAGTCGGAATGTAATAATCTATAATGCGACCTAAGATCCTTCAAAATAAGTGTATTTTCGACACTAGCTAGATAGTTAGATCGAATTACGCTGTTGTCGGGAGAAGAATTCTAGAGGCTGACTGTACAGTTGTCGGTGGTTTCTCCTATCAACACCAGGCCTACCACACATGTCGGAAGACCAGCCCGGAGCTTAGAGCTTGTCTCCACTGGGACGGTGCTCTGCTGGTGGGAGATACCTGGAAAAGGAAAACCCGGCGAGACGCGTGTAGTTCGGCGTCGGATCTCACCATCTAGCGGAAAAAGACCGGCACCTCCTCTGATAAAAACTTGTATTACACTTATGGGACTAATGACTACAGCAGTTTCGCGCCTGGAAACATGAAATGAATGAATTAATCAAAATTAGAACCGGAATCGGTGGCACATTAGCATAGAACAGCGTGGAATAAGTCGATGGCGAAGGCAGTTGATCCGATAAAAGGCATACAGTGGAAGATTTCACCCGGGGGTTTTATGTGATTTGTTTCTCGCACAACCACCATGACCCATTCGAGTATCATCCCTTCCATTATTATTCCTCTCTCTCTCTCTCTCTCTCTCTTTCTCTCTCTCAAATCGCCTACACCAACCGTCATGCCAAAAAGTGGAAGGAAAAGGAAGGGCATAGAGACGTAACTCGAGAGCTTCTTATCAAAGAGACGTATCTTAATGAATGACACTTATTTTCACGGGAGGAAGGGAAAGTACATTCATCTGTGTAGTTCAAGATTCAACGGTTCGGCGGTGTACCTTTTAACACAGGGCAAATGCAATTTTGGAACATAACATTTGGCAGCTTCATGGAGAAACGTCTTAAGAATCTGTTAAGCGAATGTGCTGAAGGAATGTGTTGAGTTAATTTAAAAGTTAATAATAATAATAATACTGATAATAATAAGATAATAATACTGATGATAATAATAAAAAATAATGAAAAAATAAAAATACTTAAAAAATAAAACATGAAATGAAGATAAGTCGCTATGAAAATACGTCGCAGTTCCCCTGGCGAATGTCTGCGTTCCGACCTGAGTACGGTATTTTTCGGCATTGCTCACACACGGAAATCCGGGAGAAAAAAACAGTACTCGTCTTCCGGAGACACGCGGGGGCACGCGGGGGCTTGGCCGCGTGGCCGCGCGCGTGCCGTCGGCCGGCCGTCCGTCCCGACGCCGACGGCTCCGCGGGCGCGCGGACGCGACGCAACTAGCAAATTATCCCTCTCGAAAAACAAACTTGTCATTCTGCTTTCAACGAAGTTTGTAATAGGTTCTTCCCCTCTCTCTGCTGCCCCGCCCCCGCCTCGCCCCGCCCCCCGGCGCCGCCGCCGCCGCCTCCAGCCCGCTCGTCCGCGCTCGTGCCGCTCCCCTTCCCCACTGGCCGTTGCCGCTTGGGATTTCGCCGCATTCCGCGCCTATAGTGTCCTCGCAACCATTGACTTTTGCCAGTTCTACTCCAGTGCTGAAGCCGCACCGTCAGAAAAAAAAGAGCTTTGCACTGCGCATGAGCTAAAACGGCTATTGAGAAAATCGGAATAATTATATTAACTGGACAGTCACCTTATTTCATTAAATATAAAGAGGAAATCGGAATAATTTTATTGGCAGTTTTAGTTCTACCATTACGATTTGGGAGTCAAATACCTTGGTATTTATTGTCAAGTTAGTGCAGTTTCATATTCAGCAACTTGCTGCTACGCTGTTACTGCTAATAATAATAATAATAATAATAATAATAATAATAATAATAATAATAATAATAATAATAATAATAATAATAATAATAATAATAATAATAATAACAATAACAATAAAAACAACAACCACCACCGGCTGCGACGTGTAACAGAGCCTTAACTTTCCTCGTCGTTGAGCGGGGTGTCGGCACGCAGTCGCTATCGGTGACAGTTGATGTTCTTAGAGGAGGATTGTCAGGCGTGCATAGAGCGCCAGTTGGTCATTGCATTGTTTCACGAAGTCACACTCAAAGGATCGGCCGGTGTTTTATGATCACTTCGAGAAACTCTGCCCTCGAGAATTTTGAAACGTCGTATTTCTATGTAGTGAACATTTGGCTCCACATTTAAGCAACAGAAAATATAAACTGATCCAGTCCGGATGAAGCGAAAAGATTTGATTTATTTTGATTTATCTATCGTCAAGAACAGTATAAACTGCTTGTAATGTATGTGGGAGATGTTATGTGGAGCCAAATTTCACTCTTCCCCACTAGGTCCATGCATGTTCTTACTGAAATTCTTTAAACTTAAAATCTAAGCAAAATTAAACTTGCATGTTTTCGAGACATCTTATGCAGACATTCGAACACATGGTTGATTTATAATGGAGTTCATAAAAGCAATTCTTTACATAAGTAATGAAATATTTATGTGATGGTATTATTAAATTGGATTTCTACTTCCCCTCTGAATGTGTTTTTCCTAACATCTGATCATTTCTGTCGATGGACTAAAAAAATACAAGAGTATATTTTCCTATTTTTTACCAGTCTTCGTTCAGGGGTCAACATTGTAACTGTTGTTGCCTCCGATTCGTCACACTCCGCTCTTTCAGTCGGAATTCTAAATACCGCAAACATCAGTAAAGCTAATATTCGACTTCACGTGTCAACTCGCTCTGATTAGGCTTTCTTCGCTGGGATTAGGTGAAGCTGGGCCGCGAGGAAAAAAAACACTTCCACTGCGCATGCGCTAAATTTTCAATTGACAGGTATGGACCCTCTATTACCATATAGTTGAGTGTGTATGGTGCATGTAGCCAATTTCTACTATCTATGCATTCTACTTCTACCAGTGCGGCCTCCGAGACCTCATCCTCTACCACTGGGGGGTCTTTAAGACCTCCGTTCCTGAGGTCTCTAAGACGTCCGTGTTCTACTGCTATGATCTTTGGGACCTCAGTCCTCTAACGCAGTGACTTCTGAGACCTCTTTGCTCATCCTTTGTAGTCTCCAAGACCCCCTTCCTCTACCACAGTGGCATCTGAAATCTGCGTACTCAACCACTATGAATTCTAAGACCCCCGTTCCTCTACCACAGTGATCTGTAATAATCTGACCTCTCCCACTGTGACCTCTGAAACTACAGTCTTCTATCACTGTCTCACTGCAGTGGCCGGGACAGTTACCGGGAGGTCCTAGGTTCGAGTACCGGCGGCGGCAGGATTTTCGACACTAGCTTGTCAGCTAGGTCGAATTCGGTCGCTGTCTGGAGGAGAATTCTAGCGGCTGGCTGAGTTGATCGATAGTTTTCCGTGGTTTCTCCGATCAACACCAGGCGAATGCCAGTACCCTCACAAACGGACCACGGACCGCGCGTGATCTTTCCGTCCTCTTCCTTGTCCTGTCTCCACGCCTTCTCACACACATGCACACAAACATACACTACACTACCGCACATGCCGTGAGACGTGTCGGAGGATTAGAGCTTGTTCCAGCTGGGGCGGTGCCTCGCTGTGGGAGATAGCTTGTTGAAGGAAAACCGTGCTAGTCGACAGTCACCGGATCTCGCCATTCAACGAAGGAAAATGATTGATATAGTTAGTAATTCCGGGCGCGTCAACTATATCATGATTGATATAGTTAGTGATTCCGGGCGCGTCAACTACTGGGGTCATTAATCCCGTAAGTGTAGTGCACCGCAAGTATCGTGTGTTTTTAGTGTTTTTTCATCGGGAGGTGGCGGTGATTTTCCTTCGTTGAATGGCGAGATCCGGTGACTGTCGACTAGCAGGGTTTTCCCTCAACAAGCTTGATAGTGTCTTCTCGCGGCGGGGGCGGCGGCGCCAACGGAGGCTGCGCGTGGCCGGGGCGGCGCGGGCCTCCAGCGCGTGGACCGAAGCCCGCAGTCGGGCGATCGATGCGGGGAGCACGTGGCGACCACGTGGCCGGCCGCGCGCCGCCTCGCCGCCTCGCCGCCGCCGCCGCCGCTGCCATCGCCCACCCCCGCCCCGCGTCGCGTTTTTATTTATTTCGTATTTTTGCTCCGCCGCGGCCCCCGCCGCTGCTGTTCAAAGCGGTCGGCGCGGGAGGCGGCAGCTCCTGGGGGTGCGAGGGGGGGGGGCGGAGCCGAGGGGATGCAGACGGAATTGGTGAGGGGGTGGAAAGCAACGAATGACTGCAACGATAAATGTCGCTAAGCCTATTGCCGAAATGTAGTTGTTGTCGCTGCTCTCCGGAAAAACAATGCAATGGTGAAATCCGCCTGAATAATAAATCAGATCCTCGCCAGTGAGCAGACGTAAGTTTTTTTTATTAAATTGAGATAATGAGTTATTCCAACTCCTTTTTCTGTATTTGTTTATGCGCTAATATATGGTGTTACCAATATGTGTTGCTAAATCGGTTAGTTCTGAAAAAGAAGTTAATCCATTTTTGTGATAAAGAATATTATTTTAATTTTTAATTATTCGCCACTACTTGAAGTGCAATAACCGTCGGTTACGTCTCCATTGCTGATACACTATGTATGTTGAACTTTTTTATTTAATTTAGTTCCTTTGAATTCAATTAGGATGATATATCGTTTTCAATTCGTGTATGTTTTCTTTATGTTTCAAAGTCATCTTTTCTTTTGATGTGTTTTCTTCTTTTTTCGGAAGGGAGTTTGCTTATAACTTCCCTACTAACCTATAACACGTGCCCATGTATTGCATGTCTTCCATGTGACCATACTGAAAATAGTTGATTTCGTGGCAAATTTCTGCTTGTAAATGGCATTTTGCTTTGCAAACTTCTCGGGCAAATGCAGCTTTCTGATAATACTCCATTGTACTTCTTGCGCGAATCGAAACATTAAGATATGTCTACATGTTTTTTTTTCGTTACTCTTTTGTTGCAGCAATGAAGCTATATTTTTTTGGATTTCGTGAATAAGACATTTTTATTGAATACTTTTGAAATATGTGATTGAAATTGATAGACGCAGTTAGATTCAAAGAATTATCAAGTGGAATTGTTTATCTTTTTCCCTAATTATTCTAGTAAAAGATGAGCCCATTGTGCTTCCACATGAGTTTATACACGCGGAAAATTTAAAATGAACCATTTTGTTTCATTCTGATATTTTGGAAGATGAATACATAGTAATAAATAGTACCGTTGCAAAGCGACTGTTGTGTTTCAACTCTATTCTGTAAGTTCGGAATCTGAACATTATAGTAGTGCTCTGAATACAATTATGTAGTTTGAGAGTGCTTTATCTCTGCCCACAAAGGAGTTCGGTCGTAAGTTATCGGAAGTGGGTTACGGCAGTCGTGCGGCAGAACTGAATGTTACAGCCTCCGTCTCGAATATTCTTGTGAATATCTTTCTTTCCAGGAGTTAATTCCCAGCTGGAAGGAATGTGATGTATATACTCGTATTAACCCAGTTTTTTAAGCGGGCCTTTGCTGGATATCTCATCTTATTTCTTAAGCGGCTGAGTTGGACATTACTCGTGAAGTTTCTTAATAGCTCGCCGCATGTATTACCGACTTTCTAATTGCTTTTATTCCATAATTCCCACGTATAGAATGTCCGCAAAGCAACTCTTAACTGCGTTCATTTATTTCATCTGGTCTCATAAAAACACCAGACCATAACTCACAGATTTATTATTGTGTGAAAATTGTTCGCAAACTTACAATCATGGAAATTGCGTGATATTATTTTTCTCAGTATTTGAAAAATTGAGAAAGGGATTTCTGTCAACACAATCAAATTTCAGATGATCGTATAATCGTCTTTTTAACTAAATGTTTATAGATCGAGACTGGTTGAAACTGTGTCCAAACTACGTACGTGTTTATACACGTTGTCTTTCGATTGAACAATTTCTATCACACTCTTTTATTTTATTATATAATTATTTGAAGACAGTAAAACCCGAATATGGTGTTGTGTAGAAGAAAATTGAGAGGTCATTGTAGTGTTCACACTGTATTTAGAATACGAGAAATTTAACGAAAAACCCGATTTGAGAGGGATGGATTCCCAAACAAATACGATTTCATTCGTTTTTTATGGAAAGAGATAACGCAAATCCTTCAGGTTTCGATGATACACACCATAATGTAATGAAGAGAGTAATTTATTCATTCGACACCAACCCTTGATAAATGTAACCGACTTCATGTCTCGGACTCATAGTTCGAAGGTCGTAATTACTTCAAATGCTAAGAAAACAAATACTATATCAAGATAAATTAATTTCTTCGTAATATTTGGTTTATAGGAAGTATCTCGCCTTAAAGTGTTACTGCAAATTGATTGCCGCAAAGCTCTGCATCGATAATAGCGTGTGTATGGAATATTGTTTTACTATTTTGCATCTTAATTGGCAAACGTGACAGTCAACAGATTAATCAGAGTTTTATCAAGATCTGATTATATTTTCTTTTTTGCATTACTTCGGAACAGTGTTATTACGTAAACTTTATACTGCCAACTTCCTTTCGTCCTTGATACATTTTCTTGCAACCTACATGACATGACAAAGTTTCTTTTGCAAGACTTCATTCAGCCTCGTGAAATAGAACCCGAGGTTGCACCTGACAGTACGTACGCTAGATGAATCATAGAACTGAAAGGTGTTCATAAGAATGCACTGAATCAATTTTCGACTAGAAAGAATTTTGGCAACCTTTGTGTCAGTCCGTATTCTTTGCGATTGCGTCTGTTTATATTGATGTTTTTGATTTCGTCTAATGTTAGAAATATTATGAAGGAATTGAAATAATAATTAATATAAATTAAAATACGTGGCATTCATTAACGAAAAACACCGGGTAATTGTTTTGATGGTGAAATTGCGAAATAATTTGAAGTTGGGCATGTTTTCGTTATTGGTATTTGAAGGTCTACATCGTACTTTTCAGTTAATATACATAAAATTCAGATTTATTTGAATTCAACCTACAATAAATATTATTTCATCACATTGAACATGTTCTTTATTATATTAGCTTACGCGTTATGTTTTATGATTCAGAGCATATAGCAATAAAATTTTAAGTTAACCATATTTACATTTTCATTTTTATCTACCTTCATTTATTTGTTGTACTGTTAATTTCAAGGGAGGTAATGTGTTCGTTACTCTCGCTAGTAGTACTTGAAAGAGGTGGATAGGACTTGAAGGAGGGGGGACTTGAAGGAGTAGGACTTGAAGTGTTAGGGCTGTGGGTCCCAACCCTTATAAAGGAAGGTTGTAAATAGAGACAATAACCATGTAGCTTAAATCAGCCTTAGTTATTTGTATTTTCGTTCGTGTGTTCAATTCTCTATTCAAATCGGCATGGACAAAGGCAATTCAAATGGGCATAGGCATCTGTATTCAAATTGATATCAACAAAGAAAAAAAACATGCATATTTCCCCATTCCTCATATTGCATATTTTTATATTTTCCTGCATATTTTCCCATTCCCAGTCCCTCCATGTTTATTTTCTCCATTGCACCCATCATATTACAATTAGACATTACAACTTTCACAGTGGCCCCTTTAACTACGCAATTGCTTAGGATGTTAGAAATCTCATATATATAAACGTGTGTATGTGTGTGTGTGTGTGTATTGAAAACATTTTATAGCAGATGACAATCCTCCCTGCAGTACGTACTGGCAAAAGTTTAATAAACGCTCAACATTTTGTAACCTTTGCACGATAATGAAGATTTGAGACTCAGCTACTCAGTAGTAGAAGCGACTGCGATTATTGACAATCTAGAAATTTACTAAAACGTTGGTGAATGTTATATTCAAAATATTAATGTACAATTTTTATGTTTTGATTGTCATATAATTTAGATACTAATGTAAGGGGTGGATGAACGAAAAACGTTGGGAATCCATGATATAGCTGTGCAAAAATACGAAAGTGGTATACCATTGCACTTCTAGCAATGGAGCCCAAAAGTACTCCTAGAACCGATGATGCGGCACGGTTCGAGATTTTAAACCTATATAAAGACAGAATATAGACGATTACGTTCTAATTGTGCACGAATAGGGTCAGCGTTTTAAATGTTAGCTAGTTTCAGAATACATTGTTTATTATATGGGCCATAATTTTCCGTCGAACTGTTACTCTCGCCTAACTTATATTCACTGCAACGTACGGACAGACGGAAGAATGTTGGGTTGGACAGAGACGAACTGACGGACAAGTGGGCAGGCGGGAATGGGCAGGAACCCAGGGCGAGAGTTCGAGTAGGAGACAGACTGACAAGTCGAGCGAGTAGGCAGAGGGGACTGACGGTCAGGCGGACTGGTGGACGGAGAGACACTGGCGGACGACCAGGCAGGCAGGGGTGGGGACTGACGGTCAGGCGATCAGGTGGAGGAAGACGGACTGACAGTCGAGCGAGTACGTGGAGGGGCCTGACGGAATGAAGGTCAGGCGATCGGCTGGGCAGAGACGGACTGGCAGACGAACGAGTAGGTGGAGGGGACTGACGGATTGACGGTCAGGCGGTCGGGTGAAGGCGGAGACCGACTGACGAATGAGTGGGCAGGTGTGCGGGGACTGACGGTCTCGCTATCACGCGGTCCGGTGTGGACGGAGAAAGACTGACGAACGAGCGGGCACGGGGACTGACGAAGTGATGAATGGGAGGTCTTGTAGCTAGAGCGGGCTGGGGGACTGACGAAGTGCTGGACGGGGGGCCTGGTAGTCAAAGCCGGCCTGACGGAGGAGCGGGCAGGGGGAGTGACGAAGTGACGAACGGGAGGTCTGGTAGCCAGAGCAGGCCTGGCGGAGGAGCGGGCAGGGGGACTGACGAAGCGACGGACGGGAGGTCTGATAGCCAGAGCCAGCCTGGCGGAGTAGCGGGCAGGGGGACTGATGAAGTGACGGACGGGAGGTCTGGTAGCTGGAGCAGGCCTGGCGGAGGAGCGGGCAGGGGGACTGACGAAACGACGGACTGGAGGTCTGGTAGCCAGAGCCGGCCTGGCGGAGGAGCGGGCAGGGTGACTGACGAAGTGACGGACGGGGGGCCTGGTAGCCAGAGCCGGCCTGACGGAGGAGCGGGCAGGGCGACTGACGAAGTGACGGACGAAAGGTCTGGTAGCTGGAGCAGGCCTGGCGGAGGAGCGGGCAGGGGGACTGACAAAACGACGGACTGGAGGTCTGGTAGCCAGAGCCGGCCTGGCGGAGGAGCGGGCAGGGGGACTGACGAAGTGACGGACGGGAGGTCTGGTAGCCAGAGCCGGCCTGGCGGAGGAGCGGGCAGGGGGACTGACGAAGTGACGGACGGGAGGTCTGGTAGCCAGAGCCGGCCTGGCGGAGGAGCGGGCAGGGCGACTGACGAAGTGACGGACGAAAGGTCTGGTAGCTGGAGCAGGCCTGGCGGAGGAGCGGGCAGGGGGACTGACGAAACGACGGACTGGAGGTCTGGTAGCCAGAGCCGGCCTGGCGGAGGAGCGGGCAGGGTGACTGACGAAGTGACGGACGGGGGGCCTGGTAGCCAGAGCCGGCCTGACGGGGGAGCGGGCAGGGGGAGTAACGAAGTGACGAACGGGAAGCCTGGTAGCCAGAGCCGGCCTGACGAAGGAGCGGGCAGGGGGAGTGACGAAGTGATGAACGGGAGGCCTAGCGGAGGAGCGGGCAGTCGGGCGGGCGCATGGGCGGCGCAGCGCCGGCGCATGGGCGAGTGTAGGCAGGCCGCGCGGCGCCAGCGCTGTGCGGGCGGAGGGGCCGCGCGTAGGCGGAGGAGGAAGTGGCGAAACTGACACGACTTGTGCCCTACCAGGACTTGAGGCTCATTCACAATGCAAACACAAACATAAGCATAACAAATAGACGTGAACGTTAACATAAGATATACACGGAAGTATTCACAATGTCGAACATAAATGTAAGCAAAATAAGAGTTTCTATTGGCTGTGAGACATTCTAGTTTACTATTTGTTGGAATCGAATTCGAGATATTGACTGTGTCCATGACGAGGGGGGGGGCTCTTGCAATGGATTGCGTTAGTTAGTCTATCGACTTATTTCCATACTCGGTTTTGGGGTAACGTAGTAATGATTGGTTCATTTCAGCTTGAAGCTTGCAAGCTATTAAGTTAACGTCTTACGTATTATGCTTAGGCGAACGCATTGTGAATGAGTCCGCTTATGGGCGTCGTCTTAACTTTTATGTTAACGCCATGCTTATGTTTATGTTTGCATTGTGAATGCAAATGCTACATTAAGTGTAGAGCTTCCGATACTGCCGGTACTTCCAATGCACCTTCAGAAGGCGTCCCAACTTGCAGCTGACGATAGTACTAAGGCTTGTAGAATAGAGCTCTTTGATACTGCCAGCGTTTTAACTTTCGCTTCTAATATTGCTACATCTTCCGAGTATAGCTTGCGATACTACCAGTATATGTACTAGTAATATGTTCTCCAAGAGACATAGCTTAGTATACTGCGAGTGCTTACAATATTGCCCGCCATACCAGTATTTCGAATATAGCTCTTGATTTTGGAATACCAAACTAGAAATTTAAAATGAAGACTTATAATAGGGAATAATGGCCTAGAAACATACAATAACATATTAACCCTTTGTAATACCTAGCCCACCAAGAGAAATAAGTAATTGTACTAGGGGAATCCACAGTTTCGGTATCGGTATTTTTACTAGTAAATTTGTAATTGTGTTTAAATTCGTGTTTTGGGCCCAAAGACTGCACTAAAATGTAAACAACGAATAATATTTAACTTATAAGAATATTCTAGTACACGTTTAGTTTCATAAAATTCTGATTCCTATTATTTTAAATTATATACGATTACCAATATACATTTCATCTAATAAAATATATTCAGTGTTAAACTTTTGTTTTTACTTTTTGATGTACGATATAATTAAACAATGATTACCTTGAAAAGTTAGATATGTTTTCTTCGCATGAGTAATTTGTATTTGAATCCTCTGTATGATACACGTTTCTCTCTTCTCATGAGGGTTTTTAATACTATCGCTTTGGGTTCGAAAAAATTAGAATATGCACCACATATTGCATAAATTAAAATGTCAAAGTGTCTCATGGAAATTCTTCCTTCGTACACAAATATCGGAAGAAAATTTAAATCAATATAATTGCTCAGCATTTTTTAAAATTTTAAATTGCTCAGCATTTTATCTCGACACGAGCAAAACAATCGTTATGCTCTATTTTCATATTCCAGATACGTTAGGCGACGTTCCACTGTTTTCGAAAAACGGATGCGCATCTTCTAAATCTTTTAATTTCATAATTCATAAGAAGCACGTCTTTGTGTGTCCCTATTGTCATGTGCTCGGCGACCCGTGTCCTCGATCTATTCCTGCTGCCACAATGCGGGAGTCCGCCACGGTACGTTGCGTTAAAAAAAGGAACGAGCCGCTCCATCGTCCTGCGGCATGTGAGGGGGAGCGCTAGCCTAGTTCTTTTTTCTGGTCTCATTTTTTTGTACTTCTACCGAGCGCACTCCTCCGCAGTCTCCGGCTCCTCGTCGCCTCTCCGCTCCTCTTCTTCCCCCACCCCAGCCTTGAACTTGTCCTATTATTATCACCCCTCTCGCTATGCATCTGTGTTAAGAGGTTCACGCGGCTTTGTAAATAGCCACGATTTTATTGCAAAATTTTATGACAGGAAAACGGTTGCTGTCTGCTTCAAAGACCCCGACGCTATCTTTAGCCCGCCGTGCTGGGAATTGTTGTGAGCGTTTTGGCGCGGGTTCGTGGAGAAGAGGACATTGCCTTGGGAGGAAAGGGAAGAGCACCTTCGTGTGTCGGAGAGTGAATGTGTGTATGCGCGTTCTCCTTCGGACGCGACTCTTCCGTCCCCTTTCCCTCCTCCCTTCCCCTGCTCGCATTTTCCTTCCTCGGTCGGTCGTCCTCCGCTGCGGTGGGGACGGCGTGCCTCCGGTTCGTCTCCCGGCCTTGATACCAGCTGGGCAGCCTCCGACTTGACCCCTCCGCCACGGACCCTATCGGACGGAAGAGCGTGGTGTGGCGGTGGCAGTTGTTATTCGTGGTATTGCGAGGCCCACGGATAGCGAGCCGCTCGATTACACTTTAGTTTCATACCAGGAGGGTTTACTTGGCCCCCAATGTGAGTACCTGCCTTTCGGGCGTAACAACACGGCTTCCGTTAGATTCAACTAATGCACCGTCAGGTTGGCATCCAGATACGCCGAAACGCGAACGCATCGCTCCTCTGGAACGTTTATTCTCTTGAGCATAGCTGGGGCCGCCTTGTCGGCTTAGTTTACAATTTCCAGGTTGATTTCGAAATCGATTAGCATATCGTTGCTTTTGTGGAATACCGATGTAACTAAAAAATATTGACAATTGATATTTTAAAATAAATCAGTTGAAAAAAATAATTTTTCACGTGAAAACCTCTCCCACACCTTTGCAGGTAGCACATGCATCGCTATTTCATGGACGGAGATCGCCATTTATTTTTATGGAATTATGTTGTCCAAAAATGTAGGGTTTTAGAAGCATGCGTTTTTATTAAAAAGCTAAGAGACATAAATATTTTTATATAAATTGAATATCTTGGATGAGTAGGAAGCAAATTAAGTTTCCGGAAAATAAAGTCTCGCTCTCGTGTACAAAACATATATTTTGTGTTACCACAGTAGTGCGGAAAAAAAGATGATGCGTGCCGGGACACGCCCCTTCTGAAATTTATCGCGAGTAGCGGGCATTTACCACGACGAAGGCTCGAACGGCTCGGAGACCTTCCCCATCTCTCTCCACTCACCATTGCACTAACATCGCCAGAGTGCCGAAAGTCAGGCCCCCGCGAGAGAGATTTCAATTCCCCGACAGACCTTTGCATGTGCGGCTACGATACAAGACATCACCTGCAGATTTACTCGTGGAGTGGCAGAGGCACTGCCTGAACCGCGTTTAAAAAATGCACGTGCTTTGATGGACTGCTGCGCCCCATTCGTAATCAGCAACTGCCGCCAGGGGGCAGACATAACTTCCTTTGTTGTTCATCGAGGTGTCGCCGCGCGTTTTAATATCTGTGACAAGATAACAATAAACTACAACAACAACAACAACAACAATAATAATAATAATAATAATAATAATAATAATAATAATAATAATAATAATAATAATAATAATAATAGTTGATTCTCTTCGAGCGCGATTGCACGGCAATGCTTCTGAGCGGGAGGTCCTACGGTTCGAATCCCGACGATGGCTGGATTTTCGACACTAGCTAGAAGTCAGTCGAGATTGTCCTCCATCCGCTGTCTGGAGAAGAAATATTGCGGCCGTTCAGTCTGATCGGTCTTATCTCATCGGAGATTTCCGTGGTTTCTACATTAGGCCGGAGCAGTACCTTAACGGCCACGGACCACGCATGATCTTTCATTCCTCTTCCTTGCTCGCTCTCTCTCTCTCTCTCTCTCTCTCTCTCTCTCTCTCTCTCTCTCTCTCTCTCGCTCGCTCGCTCGCTCGCTCGCTCGCTCGCTCTCGCTCTCTCTAACACACACACACACACACTTACTCACTCTCTCACTTACTCACTCACCCACTCACTCACACTTACAATCAATACCCTAACAAACACGCCGGAAGACCATGCCGGATGAGCTTAGAGCTCGTCTCGGCTGAGGCGGTGCCCTGCTGATGAGAGATACCCGGTTGGGGAATATCCCGCAAGGCAACGTCTAAGTCTGTGCCGAACCTCACCTTCCTACGAGGGAAGAAAACCGCCAGCTCCCATGATAAAAATCATGCACTACACTTACCGCCCGGAAACACGAAATAATCACTCGAGCGCGATTGCGGCTCAGGCATCAATTTGATGACACCGATTGATGGTTGCATAGCCCCAAGTAGACACTTGGAGAGCTTGAAACACTCTAAGAGCCCGGTGAGGGAAACACGTCCCCTATGGCTTGAGAGACATGCCAAGCCAAGCTTCCAAAATGTTTTCTATGCAGTACACCAATAATTCGCAACTCGTTTGAAAGTTGCGTTAAGTCTGTAACGTAAGGATTAGTTTCCATTTGTATTGTATTTTTTTAAACACTTAATATGCCGTAAGTACAAGTAATGTACGTCAGCTTCCGGTTCAATGTCCCCCATCTCGTTAAGGTTTTTGTTCTGTTTCCCTGATCCATTGAGCAAATGCTGAGATGGCCCCTTGTTTTGCTTCTGGACATAAATGTAGCTTCACTATGCGCACGTTTTATTGTTCTCTCCTTTTGTTTGTAGTGGTAGGAGTACAGCTGATGGTGAGTTACTATATTGTTAGCAATGCAGAAAAATCAAATCTGCAGTTCGTTTACCGTTTAAAATAGTTTTTCTAGAACTCAGGAACGAAGATGTGTTGTTTTTGAAATGTTATTCTCGCGCTTTTAAAAATATTATTATTATTATTATTATTATTATTATTATTATTATTATTATTATTATTATTATTTTAACATTCATTAATCTTTCAACTATTTATCGTTAAAATGTTTGGATGGGATTCTGGTACTCAAGAAAACGTGCGCAGAAAATCTTCTCCCCCATACGTCATAGACAGTTTTTACTGTTTTTTGCACAAATAAATCAAATCAAAACGTGCATAAACTTTGACTTCCAAGATGCTTTACTTCGTAAATTGTTAGTGAAGGTGGAGGAAAAATCACGGAGAGTGTAGAAGAGTCGAAAAATATCAATGGTCAGGACATCCTCATGAAAATAGTTGAAATTTTAATTAAAAAATAATTGTAAGATAAGAGTAATTTTATCTTAGGTATATTTGGAAAAAGCATTGCAACCCAAATGCAGTTGCTGCAAATGTCAAGTTAATTAACAATAATAGTGGGTATGTGTTCTTCTTGCCTCCTACCGCGAAAGTAATGACATGCTTTTGCTCACTTTACATGTTATTTTACAATGTACTTATATGTAAATTATAATCGTCAATTAAATAACTAATTACATATTATTTTATGGAGTATATATTATAATTGTTAATTTTCTTGGTCTTTGTAAGCGATGAAAATAGCCGAAACATGGCCGAATATGCTCCGTGTTAATAAATATGCATGTAGCCAAACTAAATGTTATCTCTTATCTTGCAATGATCAAAAACCTATGTCATATTCCTTCGTAAGTTGCAGTCTTATATCACACATCAAGTACACAAAATACTGAAACACAGAGAATGTATCAGATAAAAATGTTTCAGGGATTTTCCCTCATTAGTGAATAAGGCAATTTCATTTTCACTTGTATATTATCATGAAAATCAGAGGTTTTCTAATATAATATTTATAATTTTCAGCGTGATATTTGATTCTTAGTATTAAAAAATGACATATATTTTTGGCGAAATGATTGTAAAGCGAATGGGATGACGTAGATATCAGTATTCTGGCATTTTTTAGTTTTTTTTATTAACTTATGGTGTCCCGTTACGTATGGCAATAGTATATCACTAGTGACCAGCAACGACATGTTGCCGAATAAAAAGCCCACAAAATATGTTTTTTTTTCAAAAAGTAGCACGCATACTACTCAAGGACAACAAATAAAATACTTTCGTATAACAACAATAAATTATTTTTTATTGGGATGCTTACAAGTGTATAAAAGACAATCACTTTCTTATCATAAGGACATTTTATTTTTAATTTTTATTTGCCATGACATTTCTCAGTCTGATCTGACTGCATCGTCAGGCACATACTGTAATTAATTCAAAAACTTCTTCGATAAAAGATACGCATTAAACATTTCATTTTCGAATTCATATTTAGTGTATGTCTTGTTTAGATGGGTTTGAACCAACTACAGTTTGTACCTGTTGATGCAGTCACACCAGACTACAAAATGTCATGGTAAATAAAAATTAGGAATATAATATTCTTATAATACGAAAGTGATTGTCTTTAATGTACTTGGAAATCTCAACTCAATATAAAATATAAGGATAGACAAACATATAGAAGTATTTTAGATATCAATGAAATATTTTTGCAAAAATAGTCTTCACGAACACTACAATACCGTAATATAGTTTATGTTCAATACAATAGTTCTTTACATACCAATAATATAAAAAATATTGCAGTTCCATAACGCAACACCCGAATGCGAAATATTTAATGGTTAGCGGTTGGAGTCTTTCTTGAGGCTTTACTGTCGTATGTCAGGTGCATCGTAAGCAGTGATGCACTGTGTATCAGAATTCAGTATGTACGTGCTGTATGGGAATAGACCGAGTAACAGAATCTTTTTTGTCAATCAATACTTGCATGTTTCAATAAAAATGTAATCTGATTCATTGTTTGTTTCATTTTCCCTGAGTTCCTCGGCAACTAACTAAATCATATACTCCTCTCCTCTTCTGGCTAGAGGCTGCATACGATTCTTTCAATTTCAGATCTGTATGGAAATTAGTAATATATATTTTTGAATTTTTCCCCAGTTCTTGGGCATCTAAGTGAACCATAAACATCTTTCTCATGGCCGGAGACTGTGTAACGTTCTTTTACTTTCTATGCGCTTTGGAAATTAATAATATATATTCTTAAGACGTTCAGCATCTATTAACATTTTTTGTTGATGTATTTATCAGTGAAATACTTGATGATTCTGAAGTCTATTTCTTATTGTTAATTCCGAAGGTTTTAATTCTGTTCTTGGAAGAATTTTCCGGTGAAGAATGAAGAGATTCAGGAATAAAATATTACACTTTCTATCTATCTTTCTTTCTTTTCCCCAACGTTAATAACAAATACAGTGTTTTGAATGGAATGTATAATTTAGTCGTCGATGAATTCCTGTTCTTCAAAAATTGAAATTGTCGCCAATATTTTGTATCGTAGCATTATACACATCTTTGCTCTCTGATTCATTTGTTGGGAATATTCCCATTGCAATGAGTCGCAGATTAAATAATCAATATCAAACAAAGTACGATACATTTCATCTGCCTTCAGATTCAATTGCTATATCAACTGCCCTCTATTCAACACACAAACCCCTGTTAATCCTTCCTTGTGACAACTGTTTCCTGGTTTCGCCGAAACACTCGACTAGCCTTTCTCTCGTGCATAGATACGACCTTCTTAGAATGTATGTCGTGAAGTTCTGCGTGTCTTCCTGTCTCGCACTCGACGTCCTTTACCGGTCTTCTCGGGTCCTGCAAAGACACTTCAGAGAACATCACATGTGTTTGGCGTACACTAAAATGAATCGAGTAAAGAAAATAGAGGAAATTAATCAACTCAAGAAGAGGTAATATATTTGCAGTATGATGATAATAATAATATTATCAATAAATCAGCACTGTGTATGTGTTGTTGAACGAATCTTCTGTATATTAAATTGCATCAGTGTGAGCTCTTAAATTTAGTGAATTCCAACTCTGTGAATGACGTAATACGAAACTATTTCCTATCCGCTGAATTTAGCTCATTGTTTCTGCAGCTACTCTGGCAGGGAGGGTTCGAGTCCCAACGGTGGTAGATTTTCGACCCTAGCTGTATAATAACTATGGCGAATTTGTTCGCCGCCTGGAAGACAATTCTTGCGTCTGGTTGCTCTGATTAGTAGTTTTTTGTGGTCTCTGCCATTAATATCAGGCGAATGCCAGAGCAGTACTATAACAAACGGACCGCGGTCGATCTTTCCTTCCTCTTCCTTGTTCTATCCTCTCCCATTGCACACACTTACATGGCACAATGGTCTGAGACCAGAACCAATACCACATTGGTCTGAGACCGGAGCATGACACTGGAGCTGTTTCCCGCTTGGGGCGATGCCCGGAGGAGAAAAATCACCCTCTGGTCGGATCTCACCATTATACCATTACTCACCACAGTTCGGCGCTGGATCTCACCATTATACGAGGAAGAAATCGCCTCCTTCACTCGGGATAAAGGGACAAAACATTTACCACACTAACGGGACTGTTGACGAACACGGAAACGTCAATCAAGCAGTCAAACCATTTCCTATTGGAGCGAAGGGAAATCTTCATTTACGAACGCACTTTCTGGGAAAAAAAGTCGGTATTCTATTTAACGAGCAATTTGTTCTAGTTAACGCGGCCACCCAGACCGGCTTTAGCATTTCTTCCTT
Source organism: Teleogryllus occipitalis (assembly GCA_011170035.1). Classification (NCBI taxonomy): domain Eukaryota; kingdom Metazoa; phylum Arthropoda; class Insecta; order Orthoptera; family Gryllidae; genus Teleogryllus; species Teleogryllus occipitalis. The sequence continues at coordinate 292,143 of BLKR01008967.1, forward strand.
CATAACTTCAAACGCACTTTTTCCTCATAGTTCTATTTGCATGTCGCCCCCCATTTTCGCACCGTAAGTGCACCTCCACTAGTGCCCCACATTCCGACTGTAGAGGCGAGTCTACACGAGTGGCGCTCGTGGCGCCTGTCTACGCCTATCCCGCCGGGTCCGGAAGCACTTTCAGATGCACATGGCGGCCTCCCAAGCGGCGTGCGCGGGTGCTGGCCCGGACGCGAGCGAACGAGCGCGTGATGCGTGCGCGTGCGCGGACGTGTGTGGACGCGTGCTCATGCGTGGCTCGGTGCGTGCGCCCCGTCCCGCCCACCCGGTTGCGTCGCGTCGTTAACGAGCTCGGCGGTGCGGCCTGTCGCGCCCCGTGCACCCGCGTTAATGAACCCGTTCGACGCACGTGCGTGCTGAAATATGAACGATGCCCGGCGCTCGCCCGACGTGTGTGTATGTGTAGCCGCGCGTGTGTGCGTCGTGCGTGTTTATTCGTATGCGTGTGTGTGCGTGTGGGGTATGTGTATTGTGTGCGTGAGTGTGCGTGCCTGCTTGTATGCAGTCGTGTGTGTGTGTGTGTGTGTGTGTTTGTGTTTGTGTCAGTTAGCTCGGTGGGACGCGACAGGGGGTGATTTACGGAGCTTCCCACCTTTACTGCCCACCGAACTAAATTCGCAAAGATGTAAGAATACTCCTAATCTAGGAATTACTAGCACTGGCATTTGCATTTTTGGAGGGAAAACGCACCTTACATTTTCTTGACTCTAAATGCGAATCCTGAAAGTTTTTCGGATTCTTCGGTGATGATTAACAATGATGTATTTAGACACCATCCAGTATATCGTAATGTTTGTAAATAGCCATCCATCCGGTAAATTTCGCTGCAATTCTCTCAGATAATTTCTCCTCACATTTCTTACCACGAAAAACAAATTAAAGAAAGTCGTGTTGTGATGTATGTTAGATCAAACACTAATTTTTCACAAGTTTTGCTGAAGCATACGTCATGAATGTCTTTTGTGGAACACGTAGAATCAATGTTCATGAGATGAACTGGGTCCACACGCAATCTTTATCAATATAATAGTCTGTAATAAGTGTAAACGTATGCTTTAGTATCAGAAATACAGTCTTATATACTCACTTTAATTTGTATACTTTTCTTCCTGATAATTCATTCTATTTTCGTCACTATATTTCATCGTCAAATTACATTTTACGCAGGGTATCAAAGCAATGGAGGAGGACAATCATTAAATCGAGAAATCTTTTAGTGATTTAAAACTGAAATTTCTTTTACGAAGATTTTTCCCGCGCGTTTTCTTCTTGTGTCATTGGCAATATTTTTACATTTGTAGACGTTATTGGTGGTAAAAATAGGAACAACACCCGCCACATTATCCTCACCTTTATAACTGCGGAATAATTATTTCCTGCAGATATCATCTGATTTAAGAGACTTTCGTAGAAAAAAAGAGTCGGCTATCTTATTTCCGACTCTGGTGTGTATGCCGTGCACATTGATTAAAGCTAATGTAATTAGAACGTTTGACCTATAATTCGCTGCATTTTTCAACCCAGGACGTTCCAATTACTGCGTGGACGTGCAATTTATTTTTCATTACTCCTTAAGTGTATCATTAGAGCGCATATAACAACGTGTGTAGTATCTTGTGTGAGATCATCTCTTGTTTGTAGAAAGTTACTACACAAATGACCGTGCGTGAAGGAAAATAATCAGTGTCGTAAAAACGTCTTAAATGAAGGGCAGAGCGCGATGTTTATTATGTATTTGGAGTATTGGTCGTATAATGTGCAATTACTCTTGTTTCTGTTTTCTTCGTTCTCTAAAAAAGCAAGCAGTTAAAACGTATTCTGTTTCTTTCTTGACATCATAAATAGCGAAGGCTCTTTTAGAAACATAAATCTACGGTAGTAATTTCTAATGCACGTAGAAATTGAAACAAATCTACGGAGCTTTCAGCCATGTGAGAAATGTCGATGGTTTCGTTTGATATCCAGGAAGTCCGAGAAAATCCAAAAACAATTACTGTTTCGATTTTCATTGAAAAATGCGAATATTCGATTCTGTTATTTCCCCTATTCTGATGCTGCGCGCAACGAATAAATTTTCTCAGTGCATCAAGCTTCCGGAATCAATGTTGCCACAAGGCTCCAAGGAAGAGGTTGCCCCCCATTTACTATTTATCTGTTGCCTTATGGAACAACAGTTTTTGCTTTCTCATATAAACTTTCTCATATTACGTACATACAGAAATACAAATTTCTGGGGTCCCCTGATACCGAAAAAGTGTTTTTTTTTTCAAAACATCCGTCTGTCTGTGTGTAAATACTACTAACGCCTAAACCATCCGTACGATCTTTTCCAAATTGAAGAACCCCATGTCCATCTGGCTCTAGTTGAAGCTTTGAGAGGTTGAAAAACTTTCTTTAAAATTTGAGGGTACTTTACATGAAGTGCCCCGGACATTTTTAAACTTTTCTCAAAAATGGCTCCAAATTTTTTCTTTAAATTTTTGGTAGGCGTAGTGCCAAACGAACCACATATGATGACATAAACACCATATTGCTCTATTCTTTTGTGTGTTTTTTTCAAAAATTACAATAATGTAATTTTTTTTACTTCTCTCCCACGTCGGTAATATTTACATTAGAGGCAATTTCTTCTCAGTGTTGTATTTATGAGTACATGTGCTTTAAATATTGTTGTTTTAAGTTTTTCTAAAACTCAACCGTTTTCTGTTAAAATGAGCTCAATATTCCGCACGTTGAGAAACGCTCAAACGCCATTTTTTAAAAAGTGATTCCAAATTTTTTCTTCAAATTTTTCCAATGGATCGTGGTAATGGCACTGTTTAATACGACGTAAAGTTCATTTTCGTGTATTCTTTTATTTTTCGAAAAATGACACATGTATTTTTAATGTTTTATTTTTAAATATATCTCACGCCGTTAATATGAACATTTCCATCCATTTGTATACATTATTGCATTTGTGAGTAAAAGTGTTTCAAATTACTTCAAATTAAGTTTTTCGAAAACTCAATTGGTTTCTCTGAAAAAGAGCTTTAAATTTCGAATTTGAAGTAATCCTTGACCGCCATTTTCTTAAAATCGGCTTCAAATTTTTCAATGAAAATGTTTATTTACGACGAGGTCTTATACTTCTTTAATATTCTTGAAGATATATTTCGGTTCTACCATTAGGAAACCGAAAGGTTGAGAAAATGTCAAAAAATGTACTTTTGGCGACGATAGACGGCAGGTGGCAAGAGAATGGGGCAACATCCTAATGTCAGTTCACACCAAGGAAATTAGAACACTTCACTACGAGAAAGTCTGTGCCATTCTGTAGCCCCTCTAGTCTTTTAATTTCTTGTTATGTAAAGAACTGTTGTACTATATATCCATAGATACAATATCATGATACTGCAGTAATCATGAAGACTTTTTATAAATATATTTGATTTTTTGCTCTATTGTAAGAGAGTATTTCATTTGTTGTTCTTGTGTAGTTCCGCCTACTTTTTGGAAAACCATGTTCTGTGGTTTTGTTCAGCATTGTTTTTTCTGCTGCAGCCTATTAATTCTGTTACAAGACTGACAGCGTCAATCCGAATTCAGAGATTTCATCTCAATAAAACGCATGAAATAAAATAAATATTATTTATTTTCAATTGTTTAGTTTTTGTTCACGTAAGTAGTTTCAGTGAAGGCTGTGTGAGACGCATTCCACGTTTGAGGACCGTTCCGGGACCTAACAATTTAGAATTTATGTATTTATTTATTTATTTATAATTAATTTGTTAACAAATTAGCAACAATATGAGAGAGCGAACACTCACATTTTGTCAAAAGCATCAATCTCAATTATTCTCAACTAACCGGTGTCTATACATTTTGAAAAGCAAGCTTACATTTGAGCAATTGATTTCCAAAAATGGAGAGAAAAAGAAGTTAAATTGGTTTTGAAATCATAAAGGCTTTAAAAACTTATAGAAGTGTTAAAAGCAGCCTGAAAAAATAAGAGTATTGTCTATGTAACAAAACTTTTATAATTATATCTAGAATATTAGACATATATGCCTAAAATGCGTATTTTGGAATAAACCTGTATAAAATTTCAGAGTAGAAAAAAAATGTCATGGATGGATAACTGACAAGTGCTTCTGTGAGCATATTATTCTTATCCGTGCCGAAAGAGGTGGTGAAAAATATCACTTTATTAGTCCTAAACCATCAGCCATGTCATAGATGTTTCCGGATGGAAGGCTAGGAAGAACCAATTCTTTGCAGCTGTAATAAGAGTCCTTGGTGCTATCGAATTCGATATTTATTGAATTTTAATAGATGTTGCTGAATTATTATGAAGCATAAAATTTGTATATAAGCAGATTTTTTATGGCCCGTCATGAGGATTTACGCACCTATTTCAGAAGTCGGGGGGGTGGGGTGAGGGCAATATATTCCCACCTTCGCGTAGTCCAAGTTTCAAACGGTTCGTTTGAAATTTCTGAACCGACTGGGCGCATTTCCCTTCTCTTTTCTACACCCTCGAAATTCGAAACCTGTTTCTTTTTAATCTCCTCGCTTGACGTATCAGTTTTGCATGTCCAGCTTCCCCCACCCCCTAACGAAATGCAGTTCCTTGCCCGCTCTAGGGATGCGTGCACGCATCGAAGTGCACGACTCACGTGACACGCACCGCGCACATATCAGTCCATCTTTCCCCGTACGCAGGTGTCCTCCCTGCGGGCCCACGGCCAAAACTCAATGTTTCGGCCTTTGATGCGCGGATAGCCTATCTAATTGACTGGACGTGCGTACGGCACGGCCGCACAGTTAGACCTGCCTTTCCGGGAGAAATGCTTTGGCATGTAACGAGGATGCACGGCTGCACTCGGGGCGCCGATCATCTCCACCTGTTTCTTCGTCTTTTTTGGCATGATAACAATGCGCTAGTGCGACTTCAAATACCTTGTAATGAACTTTCTCGTATTCCGTTTCGTCACCGGCCGTGAAAGATAATGAGATATACATGAAAGGGCGCACTGTCGTACGGATTCACCGGCAAAACTGGCTTCTTCGAGTTCCTTATCGTTGGATTGTTCCCAAAAACTTCTCGGGTGACTTCCGCTCTATGCACGAAACCTCGTCGAAGTGTTAAAAAGACCTCCTTTTGTCGCTGGTCGACGAGTCTGCTTATTAAGACATGAGCTTGTTTCCACGACGAAAATCAAATTTAATAGCTCGTGAAGAGTTGTCCGCAGATAATTAGCATTAGTTCCTATGAGTAGACAGTATTTCAACCCCGTGGCTGCCGGCTTGACCAGAGTAGTTTCTGGTTGTGTCGAAAGATACCGTCTCGGTGATGGGTCTCTTCCGTGATGTTCAAAGTTGTCGCTATGCTCGTTTCTCTTCGGCTGGCTATCTGCTCGGCTGAGTCGATAGAAGCGGTCGTCCAACTGCTGTATGCCTCATTATCGAGTGGGAATCGCAAACGGCAAATCACGCTATTCGGGTTCTGAGTCGACAACTCCTTCGACATCTTTCACGTTATCGTCGGCGTATGAAACTTGGCAAACCATACTGTCCACGTGTATGCCCCTTTGAAGGAGATCGCGATTAATGATTAACAAATGTGTTAGAAATTCCTAGATTAGGAATATTCTTGCATCTCTCATAGGATATCTGAAGCGAAACGTGACGTGTGTAATAAACAAGAAATACTGGTAACACAGAGAGAACACGTGTTTCAGGTGACGATTTTGTATTCAAAATAAAAGTACATACGGGTGGTACAGAAATATCGATTGAACTTTTTTTAGGAAAGGGTTTTGAGACGCGTATTTTAATCACATACTAAAGCAGTTTGTACTGCTTTTCAGGAGAAGCGAAGAAAACAAATTTATAAAAGGTAGTTCTCGTAGATTAAACTTTTGTGTTTTTCACACGACAACAATATACCCCTGTAGATTTAATACTACATTTGATATCCTTCAATAAATTATATCGGAAAGTATGGCAGTAAGATTTAAACGAAATCGTCGTAAATAATGTCATCGGATGTCTTTCCCGCGGGTAGATATATACTTCTAATTGGGATATGGCGCGTTGAAAAATCAATTCAGGCGTAACTTGGGTAATCGAATATGTTCCATGCTTTTAGTGATTTGATTGATTGAATCTCTCTGAAGGGAAGTAGATGATGGTAGATGCAGATACATTATGAAAACTGTGTTTGGTATAATAATTTGTAGGGAATCTGACATTGATTAATTGAATTGCATTCATCTCATGACGTATGCATCAGCCTCGATGTAAATGAATATTGCGACCTAACTGTAAAATTGTTACCGCCTTATGTATCTCTGATCTATGTAATGTGATTGTAATTGGTGAACGAGATTTCAAATTATCTGTAACTGAATCGACTATGAAATAATTAAACGTTCTAAATCTCATTTCTCTGCATTTCATTTTCATAACGTTTCATGATTGTGTAGTTCAGAATAATTAGAACAGCTCAATAATCAATTTGATTTCAGCGGCGGGACCAGAGTATTTTCTTTATAAAAGTCTGAAATTTGTAACATTAATTAATATTACTTTACAGTTTATATTAGAGTGTGTACGAAATACTGAGTGGATTTAATGAAGTAATTTTAAATTATGTCTTATTAATATATACGATGGAAATAACGAAACATTAAAACTAACAAAAGTTCAATTTTACAAAAATTCAAAGCATATTTTAAGGAGACAAAAGTTATCAGGGATTCTTAAAAGTATTCTTTCTCCCTGGCGCTCAGAAATGCGTATGCTGCTGGCATTTTCGATATTAAGATGTTACTCTTGGCACATGTCATGGGATCTTAAAACGTTAGTCCATCAGTCAGAAACCAAAACAATGCGGTCCGGTTGTAGTAAAGCTTGTTGTTGACATTCTTTATTCAGTAATGTTTCAAATTGATATGGAAAATGTGTTGATTCGATGATATTTTGGGACCTCAATTATCGGTACTTCAAATAACAATGGGTAGTTTTATGATTTAGAATATCGGCAGTTATATACTTACTTTACTTCTGACTACTATACTTCTGATCAGAAACTGGAACGTGTTATTAATGTAATATAATATATGAATTGGCATTTATTTTTTATAAAAGTGTAATAAATTGGCACATCATTAAAAGAAATGGAGAAATGTATAATACCTTTCTCCAACAATAGCTCATTAGTTAAGCCGTATGAGTTCTTAATTTGTTCGCAGAAAAAAAGACAATGTAATTATTCGTGTTTATTATGTTATAGTTTTAAAATTGTGCTCCTTGGAAAACAAGTTAGAATGTTTGCACCCATAAATAATATTTGTTTAAATAATTATGTGCCATCCAAGTTAGGGGCGTAGACACTTGCCGTTATCCATGTGCCAAGAATCAATGCCGTCCAGCATTAATTTTAAAGGTATTTTTTAAATAAAAATATATCTTTGCATGGAAAAGTATCTATTATAGTTTAAGATAAGCTTTTTTAATACTTGTGCATATGTGCACGATTGACTTAAGAAACCGAAAAGTCTAAAACACTTCAAGCACACAGTTGTAAGGGTTAACGTGTTTACATTGTTATGAAAATGTATTCCTTTAATTTTGCAAATTATGAATATAATGAGGTGAAGATCAAACAAAATCCATCATTGGAATATAATGACAACCATTATACCGTTCTGAAATCCTTTCACTTTTCGCTAATTCCCAATCTTCCTGGATTTAGTTTCTAGTAGCAAGACTTGCACAGTTCTCTAAGCAGCATCCAGCGGTAGACACTGAATTTGCCCCCACAACCTCTCCTTCTGTAACCTATATTCTTCCCTGTCGATTGAATTTTCGAGCAGTTAGCCGTGATCGAGAGAGCAAATGATAAGCTTATCCGTTCGCCCACTCCACCCTTCGGGACAAGAAATGTAGCTTTGTACTCCCTAAATGTCACTCAAAATTTGTACTAGTTTTGTCATAAAAGAGAAAAATGAGTAGTATATAAATAGATACATATTCTCCATAATTTTAATACTGTCTCCTACCTGTGGAATTGGAGTGTTCTTATTTGTGGTGCCCTCCACCTACGCCACTGAATCTACCAGTAACGTTTCTCTTTTGAGGATATAAATCAATAAGCAACGGCCATCCGCGTACCGTGGCTTCTCAGAAGCAACGTTAGTTTCCCGAATGTCGCGAGGCGCAAAAATGTCATCGGCGGACATCGGAGCGCGCACGTGAGCCGGCGCCTCAACGAAGTGCGCTGGAAGTAGGTTGCAGGAGTGTGAGAAAGGGCCAGTGCGTGGGCTTCGGCCGCCGGCGTGCACACACGACTGCGATGACGCGCGGGCGTCCTGGCCGCCCCACGCTTCATACCCGCCCCACCACACCCCCGCACCCGTCCCACCCCCACCCCACACCCGACCCACCCCCACCCCGCACCCGACCCACCCCCACCCCGCACCCGCCCCACCCACATACCCGACTCACCCACACACCCGACCCACCCACACACCCGACCCTCCCACACACCCGACCCACACACACACCCGACCCACACACACCCGCCCCACACACACACCCGCCCCACACACACACCCGCCCCACACACACACCCGCCCCACACACACACCCGTCGCCGGCCTCGCCGTCGTCGCCTCCGAGATGTCTCCGCCGATGCGCGCGCGATCCTCCTCTTTCTCTTCATCCTTCTCCCCTTCGTTATCCTCCTCTTCCTCTATTCTTCTTCCCTTCTCCATCTACCTCTTTTCTCTATCTTCTTCCCCCTTTTTCCGTCTTTCTCCTCGCCTCTCCGTGTTTCTCCTTCCCTTTCCATTTTCCTCACCTCCTTTCCAATTTATCCCACCCATCTCCATTTTCCTCCTACCCTCTCCATCTTCCTTTTACATATTCCTCTTCCTTTTCTCCATTTTCTTCTTCCCTGTCTCCATCTTCATCCTTTCCTTGCCATCTTTATCCTTCCCTCTTCATCTTCCTCCTCTTCTCCATCTTCCTTCACCACTTTCCATTTCCCTTCGCCATTCTTCATCCTCTTCCTTTTCTCCATCTTCCCCTATTTTTTCCATCTTCCCCCTCCTTTTTCAATCTTCCTCCTCCCCTCTTCATCTTCTCCGCCTCCACTTTCACAACCTCTTCCCCCTCTTCGATCTCGTTTCTCTCCTCTTTCTCCTTCTTCTCTTTCTCGTTTACAGAATCATCCTCCTCTTTCTCCTCACTCACATCCTGCTCCTACTGCACCGTCACCACTACCTCCACAAACACCGTCAGCATCGCCGTCGCTGCCGCCACGCTGCCGTGCCCCCACTTCCGGGTATTGGCTATTGTGACATGTTCGATGTCGCGCCCACGCTTGTCTCTCCCGGCGAGAACAACCCATGAATGGACGCACTATGAATACTAACGGCGAATAAAAAAATCTGCGAGGCGGGAACTCGGCGCTCGCCTGCGTGGGTTCATGAGTTTGTTTTACTTTCGAGTGTGCGTCGTGTACGTGTGGTTCGAAAGGGCGGCGACAGCGACAAGTTCGGTTACAAGGGATGGAGTTTTAGTTCGTTGTTTTATGACAACAAATCAATCTATTACTATTATTCACCGGCTCATGTGTCTACTTCATCCTCTAATTCCGTATACGATGTTGACACATTCGTCCTTGGCGTTCTTGGACAATTTTTGCTATAAAACTGCGATAGCAACTTAATTATATCCAATTTGGGTTGATTATATAGGTTCAGTTGTGTACCTTTCACTCTTGAATAACCAGTTGAAGGCATTATGCTTTCTACACGAAATTCGAACCCTCAACTTTGAGCAACCTCACAACCTGAGAGCTGTTGCTGCCACTACCTCCTGCATTATCTAAGTCAGCATTTGTTTGTTTGTTTTTTGGCAAAATGTTCTGTGATTCGAGTCAATCTTAAATACTCAGAGCGCTCAGCCTAATGAATTAATTTGACTTATAACTTGTGAATGGTTTTTCGGCATCAACAAATTCGTTTTTTAAAGAAACGTTTGCTGGCCATTTTTTAATATAACTGTCATATTGTTAGGTCAGACTGCTTTGAATCTTTCTTTAACGATAATCCATTTTGACTTTTAATATTTTATATTAAACACTTATTTAAAAGATTATTTTTGATTCAAACGATAGGATTCATATTGACAATAGAGTTTAGGTTCTTAAATCAAATCAATGAATCTTCTGCAGCAACACAGCGTAGATTGATTTGTCACTAACAACGTCCAATTCACAATATTTCTCCAGTTTCTTTTCTGGGATGTATCGCGTCGACCTCTTCTTAATCTCGCTGACCGTAAGTAACCTCTTAGAACTCCTTTTTGTGTGTAGTTCTCAATTTCTTTTGTCCGCTGCGGAACCCCTAAATGACCTAGTATGCAGATATCCTCACGAGGTTCGCGACGATTTAACTTCGCGCTGCCTTTCGTCTGCTGCCTAATCTCGCTCACCCCACCTCCCATTCTCCTACTCTTCTCCCTCCTTCTCCTCCACCACTTCTTTTTCGTTTTTCTACTTCACCTCAGACTTCTCTTTTTCTTTTCCTCCTCCTTCTTCTACTTCTCTTCCTCCTCCGCATTCCTCCCTCTCTCCTCTTTCTTCTTCTCCTCGTAATCCTCTTCATCATAGTCTTCTTCCTCGTCCACCTCCTCCATTCCAACCTCACCCTCTTCTTCCTCCTCCTCAACCTCGTCCTATTTCTTCTTTTCCTCCCCCTCAAACACCTCCTCGCCCCCGCTCTCTATCTTCACATTCTCCCCCTCTCCCTCCCCGCCTCTTCCTCTTCGACCTCCTCGCTCCGCTGGCGTTGTCGCCTACTTGCGAGCTAAATCCGGAGGAGGCAGTCATATGTGCGCCGTCTGTGGATGAATGTGTTCCTGTGTCTTAGGAGAGCTGATTTTGTCAATTGCCGAGCGGGAATTTGCATAACGGAAGTGTGAAGTAACGCTATCTGGTTCGCGTATGTGTGTGCATCGAAAGACGGAGAATGAATGCTAATCACGTCCTTTTGCGTAGATGAAAAACACTTCCTCCACCCGAGCGAAATTGAAGGACGGAATTAAGACGAAGGCTAAGTGCCAAAATTCATAAATTCAAGAGGAAAGCTCTCGAGTACTGACGCTTAAACTGCACTTAAAGGGGGTGCATTTATCTTGCCAGTTATTAAGTTGTCGGATATAGTTACCGCCAGCGGGTAGCATGTTTTATTTCGTCCGCTGTTCACCGCGATAACGTAACAATAATACTTTCATTTTCCGCTTTCGTTTCTCCTCTTCCGTATTTGTAATTCCATTCTAATATATATTCTATTCAATACACCCGTAACGTTGAACTTTGTTTTCTAGTCACGGGGAACACATGTCGTATTCACTTGAATGAAGGGATTTGAACTAACATTTATTTACGTTACAATTCTTTCAGTGTATTGTAACATATTTCCAATGTGTTATAAAGGATGATCTGAGTAATTGTATCTATGAAAATAATCGAGCGTAACTTCGATCACTTTGCACTATACTTCAATTTCCTCGTCAATTACATTTTCTTATCGGAGGAGTGGTAGCGATCAGTTAAGGAACATATCCCAACTTCCTTGAAAACAGGTTAGTAGTAATAATGTATCAGTCTCTTAGTCAGTGTTGTGTCAAAATTTGGGTATTGATAATTGTTGGTTCCGAGACGTTTGATGTCTCTTTCCTTTTTAACTTTTCAGAAGAAGTATAGTTTAAAAAAAATAAGAGCCGTTAAAATTGGAAATGTTACGTCACATGCACAATTCTTGCATCCAATAGAAAACATGTTCTATTCTGTCCCTCGAATAGTATCATTAACGAGCAAATATCAAAACAGGCTCTCGGCAGGTTTTTGAAAGCATAATTTCATCTGAAGCTAGTTAATTAATACATTATTCTTAGACACAGAGACATTTTTAACTTATTTTTAAAACTTCCTTCTGTATGTTTCGGACATCAAAACATATCTATTCATGAAAAATTGGTCTATTTTCCCTCGGGTCAATGCATGTTCCAAATAATAATATTCAGTTACTCATCATTTCACCTCTCCGTTTAATGATTATTCTGACAATTATTGTCAACATGTTTAGTAGAATACAAATAATTGCTTCCGGGCATGGACTTTTGATTATCATGCAAATCTATTTTCACATCAAATTCATGAGAATATGTTAATAAATCTCTTCAAGAAAGAAAGAAAAAAAGAAAGAAAGAGAGAGCGCGCGCAAGCAAGCAGAGGAGAGCATTTCTGTTTCTTTCTCCGACTGATGTAAATCTGCGGGGACGACCGTCTTAAAAAATAAACACGTATTGATAGGGGTTGTAAATCAATCAGTTATTTATATCAAAATGCTTAGAACTCTCCCAAGGTTGGTTGAGTTTGTTTGTATTCTGGAGATCGCGATGTTAGAAGTTTGTATTTGTTCACCAAGGACACGAACAAATTATACCTAAAGAATATCAGCCTGGTGAATTCTGACAATCTGCGAATTAGTTTGAGCTGCCCAATACGTACAGAGCAGTGGTTCTGTAGCGTTCACAAACTCGTTGATATATACGGGGGCGAGCATTCCCCGGTCGCGTAAATCTGAAAGGAGAGACCGTTGTTTACATTCAGTCCTTCATAATCAAAATTTATCGATTGAAATTAATGTATGTGAACACGGAGAATGTGATTGTAACTAAATGGGTTGATGTAAACGATTCGGGTAAGGGAACTTTGTTAATCATGTTAACTGGAGTTAACATTATGCACATCAAATTCATCATAATATAGAAACAAACTAGTTGTTTGCAATGGCAAAAATGCTAATGAACAAAATCACACAAAATAGTTTTCCAAAGAATAGTACGCAAATTGCTGAAGAAAAACAAATCAAATACTCTCGTATAACACTACAATAAATTAAATAATTTAACAAAAACATCCTTCACGAATACTGTAATAACAAAATGTGGTATACACGGATACACATTACAACAGTTCTTTACATTTCAAGAACATCAAAAAGATGCAGTACTTCGCATAACTGGTTTCAGCTGTGTCCTGCGTTTCATACCGCCTATGAAAATTTAGTCGCTTCGCTTCTTATGACAAGAGGCGGAATATCACAATCAAATATATGTATGTTTCTGCCAAAATCGAAACTGATTCATTGATTTTGGATTTCCCCGCGGTATCTACCAAATTTGCCGGTAAAAATGTCCACGGTATGTACTTCTCACATGGTTAGAGGCTGCATAGTTTTCTTTCAATGGATGTTAGTCATATGGCTGTCTTGATGAGAGACCACCATCCTGGTGAATTTTGATAACCGGGGAATTCCTCCGCCCCGTCTTGCGCTGGGGGCGGCTGTGGCGTCGCGTCCGAGGACTCGTTGATATGGGCGGAGGCGAGCATTCCTCGTTCTTTCCCCCGGTCGCGGAAATCTGCAGGCGGCGGCCGTGCGGCGCGGGGCGTGCGTTACGGGTGGGCGGTCCTCAGTCTCGCGATGGCGGCGGCGGCGGCGGAGGGGCCGACGGAGGCGACGATGCGAGTTCCTGGTGACGCGCGCCAGAGACGGGCGCGTCGCTGACCGCGGTCGCCGCCGCCCACGCCGCCCGCCCCGCCCCGACCCGCTCCGCTCCGCCCTGCCCCGTCCCGCTTGTCCCGCTCATCCCGCCCCGCTCCTCCCTGCCCCGCCCCGCCCCGCCTCTCCCCGCCACGCCCCGCCCGGCTTCTCTCTGCCCCCCCCGCACGATCCCGCTCCGACAATTTTCAGTTTACATATCCAACATTTGCGAAAATAAAAAAATGGATCACTTATTTTAAAAAATACAAAGAAAATTACAAATTATTTATCAAAATATTAGAATTATTAAAAAAATACACAATGGTCACAGAAAAAAATCATTTTTCTACAGGAAATTATAGAAATTTATTCAATATCTTACATTTTTGTCCTAGAATGATTTACAGAAAAATATTCATTTGTCCTAGAAAATACAAGAAATTTGTCTCATTTGTCTTACAAAATTCAGAGAATTTTAACTTTTTCTACATGAAAATACAAAGAAAATACATCAAATTACAAAAAAATATAAACAAAAAAGTCATTATCGGACAGTTTTGTTCTAGAATGATTTACATAAAATATTCATTTGTCTTAGAAAATACTAGTCATTCTACATGAAAATACTCCCTATTTTAGTTTGTTCTGGAATGAATTCAGTTACAGTGAACATCTATTGCAGGAAGTGATAAGAGAAGTATGCTCCGGCAATGCTCCGTCCCCCTCCATTCCGTCCTATCCCATTCGTTCCGTCCCAACCCGTTACATCTCGTCCTGTCCCATCCGCTCAGTCCCACCCCGCTCCATTCCGCCCTGTCCCATTCGTTCCGTCCCTCCCCCTCCATCCCTTCCCGCTCCATCTCTCCCCGCTCCATCCCGTACTATCCTATTTGCCCCGTCCCGCTCTGCTCCATCCCGTCCTGCCCCATTCCAACTGCAACTCCCCCCGTCCTGCTTCACCTCACCACGCCACACTACAGCAATTGCCGCCCCGTTGCGCTCCAACCCTTTCCATCCCATCCCTTCCACTCTCCCTTCGGTCGTGTCACACCTTTCCTTATACACAGCGCCGCTCCGTTCCGCCCAACTTCGCTCGGTGTCAACTCTTCCCCGCTCCGACCTCTCGATCCCACCCCACTCTCTGCCCCGCCGGACTCACTCCGTTGCACCCGCCCCACTCTGTCATGTCCCGCCCCGCCCCGCGCCGCCGTCTCCGCTCCGCGGCCGCCCGCGCTGCGCTGCATCTCCACCCCCGCACTGCGTTGCAGGCTGCGCGCGTCGCGGCTGCGTGAATGTCAACCGTGGGCCTGCTTTCCCGTCCGCGATTGCTGCCCCGCCCCCGTCGTCCGCCTGCGTTGGCCTAATCCGCAGCTCCGGTTCGCTCAAAGGTCTTCGCGCTCGTGGGCCACGATGAGCTCGGGTCGAGCGTTTTGTGGGGAACAATAAGAAAAGCCGGAAATGACATTGACGATGACTGAATGTTTCACTCATTACTGAGTGTAGCTAGGGAAGTGGTTTACGCGTTATGACTTTCGTTTTCCACAAAGGTGGCGACAGATTTGTTGTTGTTTTCCACTGTAGGGAGAATGGGTAGCGGTGATGATTGGGGTTGAATGATTATGGAAGAGATGATGGTTCATATGTGATAAGTGACGGTGTACGATGCCAACCACGTCACAATCATATGTTGTAAATATCCGCGCACTACCAGAGACAATACTCACAAGGGAATGGCATGACCGTAGGGTAAAGGTTTCGGATATAATAGCGCTTTTTGAAGAAAAACATAAATGTTTTGATTATACGATGTCAATTTCTGCTAAAGGCCCATCCGCACCAAATAATGTCATCATAAAGGTGTGATTCAATAATAATTAGTCAACGTATTTTTCGTACCGTTTCAGATATGGGACAAGGGAATTTGGCATTCGACACCTGACGTAGGGGCGCATCGATGAAGTACTTGATTGGTTACCAACAATTTCTCAGCGGGTACATTGCAGCGACGAATCGTAATATATCGCGCAAGAACTTCTGATGTACCTGTTCAAATAAAGACACATATACCATTTAATTCATAGTCAGAGTAATAAAACAATTACAATGATAAACAATTCTATGGCCACATGTGAAAAACAAAGTTTCCTACAACCTACCCACTACGAAAGTTTTGGAAATCAATCGAGTGTTTTATTATGTGCGCCCCAACGTCGAATGCCAGAAACCGGATTTTGAGATCTTAAAGACACGAAATAATTAAGGTGCTAGTAGTATTGAATCACTCTTTAATAATGCCGTATCTCGTAGGGAAGATCCGTTATGCAGAAACTGACATCGATTACCTGGAACCTTTGTCTCTCTAAGTCTACGCTAAACGCTATCTCATATTCACAAAGCCCCTAGTATGGTCTGGCCATTCTAAATATATTGAAATTGAACCCTTGCCTTTGAATGTGACGTCATGTAATCCGTCTTAAACATTTAAAGAAATAATTCCGTCACTACCAGGGAAAACTTTCATTCTCACTTTACGAGTTCTTTAATTTTTATTATTTGTTACCCAAGTTTCTCAAGTTGAGAACAATTACGTTTGTTTGGAAAGTTTCTTCTGTAAACTCTAAGAAAACTAAGACTTTTAGGAATTTTAAAACACAAAAACATTAAAATTAAAAAAATGAACTGTATTTTATACTCGTTTGTATTTTAACGCAGGTTCCAAATGTAAACAACCTCGTATCTCAGTCAAAATCTTGATTCTTGTTTCAAAATATTAGAATTTGAATTTCTAAGCATGAGTCTGAGTTCATATCAGAGGTAATGAAATATTTCCACGATAATCCTTTTAAACCCATACAAATTATCCGAATAAACTTCAATATAGATGATCCTTCATACAAATATTAATACATACGTAATCCAGTGTTACATTCCTTGATGCAATAATTATATCAAGTGAGAATAAATCCCTAAGCCTAATAGGATTCCCAATTTTAGAAGGAAGTTAATTAATGTAAAATAATTATCACATTTGAAACCAAATATATCTATCAAATAGAAAATAAATAAAATATAATAATAGTGATAGAGATAATGGCGTACCGAGAAACAAGTGAAACGGGAATCCCAGGGACCGTGTCGCGAGTCCGTTTCGTGCTCCACAAATTCCACCGAGGACGGCTGGGTCACCCTGCCATGCCGCTGCCATGTGAAATAGTCCGCAACGCGATCACGGTCAAGCACCTCATCACAGATTCCGCGGCCACGTACGCGCCCCCACGCACGTTCTCTTCCTGATCCGCCTCGATCCTTCATCCCCACCACCACCGCCGGACCCGCCCACGCCACCAACCCCATCCCCACCACCGCCACCACCACCGCC
The DNA here is from genome assembly GCA_011170035.1 of Teleogryllus occipitalis. Classification (NCBI taxonomy): domain Eukaryota; kingdom Metazoa; phylum Arthropoda; class Insecta; order Orthoptera; family Gryllidae; genus Teleogryllus; species Teleogryllus occipitalis. The sequence continues at coordinate 309,177 of BLKR01008967.1, forward strand.
GCTGCCTCCGCCCCCATCCCCGCCACCGCACCCGTCCCCGACCCCGCCCCCGCCCCCATCCCCATCCTCGTCCCCGTCTCCGCCACCGCCACCGCCACCTCCACCGCCATTGCCACTGACATCACCACCGCCGCCGCCGCTGCTACCACCACTACCACCACCACCACCACCACCACCACCACCACCACCGCCGCCGCCGCCGCCGCCGCCGCCGCCGCCGCCACCACCACCACCACCACCACCACCACCAACACCACTACTACTACTACTACTACCACTGCCGCCACCGTCACCGCCGCCGCCACCGGCACCAACTCCACCACCATTACCACTACCACCACCACCACCGCCACCACCTCCATCACCACTAGAACCACCACCAGCACCACCATCACCACCACCACCTCCACCACCACTCGGCTACACTGAGACCTTACCCGAACTCACTCCCACTCTCCACCACTGCCACACCCACCTGTATCGCCCGTTTGAATCGTTCCCCGTTCCCTACTAGACCGCCCCACGCTGTTGTTTTAAGATCAAACCCCAACTGAATGACCAATTTAAATAGAGATTATTATTGATATATTTATGTGCAGTGGTATCATCTTACATTAAAAGCAATCTTATGAAGTAATATTTTAACAATTATTTTATTGGCATCAATACACAAAGGCACAAAGACAATGTGGTCGCATCATCACGTGTTCTGTTCTATGATGTTAAGGTAAGAAAAACATCCATTGATCATAAAATTCATATTACAGACTCAGACACAGTTTCTACAATATTGTCCTCGATTAAGGTCTGCTTCGGGTTTTCTCTGAGGATTCCATCTATATAAATCTCGAACTCAGAATGTTTCTGGAAATCAACAGACTGATCAATATGCTGAATATCACGTCGCAATATTTCTAATGCTTACATCATTTCAACTGTTATTTGAGGTTGAGACGTTTCCACAGTATCGTGGTAATTTTCTTCTCCATCCATGCCTGCTGCGACTGATGAGTCCGTAGAAGTAACGATTTTACGTATGCCGACTTGTGTTTGTCCAGCAGATGTAGTGTTGTTTTCATCGACAGCCATCTATTCCCGAAATTCGTTTCCTGTCGTATTCGGTGGTCAAGTGTACAGAATTTCTTCACGCGGGCATCAAATAGTATATCATTCGTGTTTCGCAAGTCGCGATCTACGGCGGTCGAAACTGTGTAAAAATCGAAATTGTTTCCAAATAATGATAACATAAGACGAATTCTGATCACAATAAACGACGTTTTCTTAATGTTGTTTATACGCCTGGGCTGGAGATCATAAAAATGGCAACAATAACCGTGATTACAATAAGTGGCATCTACTGTATATATTTGTCCATATGAGTCATCGGCTTCTGAAGGAGTGCTGGCTCTTCGAGAGAAAGCCTCTTTCGGTGCGCCCCTGCATATGTAGTATATTATTGTGCCAGTTGTATGTTTGTGAAGATTTCATTTCCAACTATTGAACTTCAAATTCTCTACTGATAAGTGTTCTAGATTAAGTAAATTAGGAAAGAATAATCGTGAGTGACTTTTATTATGTTATTTTCGGTACTGCTCAGAGCAACTGGCAAGTAGAATTGTATTTCGATCAGTTGTTAGAAAAGTCAGAAAAGGTCCAATTACCAAAGAAAATCGCAGCAGGTCAGAAAAGACGCAATTACGAAACAAACTTCGAAAATAAGTCACTATCAAGTCTTGAACGTAGTACCGCCCCGTATACAAAACTCTATTGGAGAATTTCGTATTATTTAAGGAGTGTATGTTTGTTCGTTCTTGCTTCGTTTTTTAATTCAAATGCGGACTATGCTATGACGCCTTTCACTTGTAACGACTCCATCTTGCGTTGCTCCTTTTTTGAATGTCCCCATTTGCATCGTCACCACCTTCTACCGCGCCTTCTTAAAATACCCCCTCTTGCATCATTTCCTCTTGCATCGTCCCTCTTGAAGTCACCAGTCTTGCAATATCTTTGTTTTAACGCCCCTTCTTGCAAAGCCCTTTTTTGCATTGCCCCGTATCTTGAATTGCCCTGTCTTGTATCGCGCCCCTTGTTGCAAAGCTTCTTCTTGTATCGCCTCCCGTGTTGCAGAACCTCTTCTTGTATCGCCCCCCTTGTTGCAAGGCCCCTTTTTGCATCGTCCAGTGTCTTGCATTCCCATCTCTAGTATCTCATCCCCTGTTGCAACCCCCTTTTTTGCATCGCCCCGTGTCGTGCATTGCCTTCTCGTGAAACGCCTCCCCTCTTGCAAAGCCCCTTCTTGTATCGCCTCTCCTATTGCAGTGTCCCTTCTTGCACCGTCTTCCCTGTTGCAACGCCCCTCTCATGCACCGCCCCTCTTCGAGCCGCCCCCCCCACCGCCCGCACTCCGCACCCCCGCTTGCAGACACACGTGTGGCAGCGCTCCTGCTTGGCAGCTGCGACGCGGACACGCGCATAAAAGACGTTCGAGACCTGCACCTGAAAGTGCGAAGCTGTGAGATGGTGTGGAGCTAAATGACAGACGCACGAGGAGATGAAAAGGAACGAGATATTTTTGTAGATTTGGGTAAGGGCACATAGATGTGTAGTAACACCGATTGTTCGAGTGATATGCTTAATTAGTTCAAATGGGAAGTCACCATAAGACCTATACCGAAACATCACAGACCTACGTATTCATCTGCACCGTAAATTAGTAATCGAAACTTCATGTTTGTAACGATATCATTACATTGTCAAAGTTGCATAAGTTTCCATCTGCACATAAGGAATGGACCATTGCTTGTCATATTATTAAATGTTGTTATTGTCATCATAGTACAACTCTGTACTATTGTATTATGACTGATGTAATACCAGTATTCGGTTAGGATATCAGTATTAATATAGTCGCGGATAGCAAAACAAGATCACTGTAAATTGTTTGCGCTGCACCCGGACCACGCCCCTTCTACGGGTCGCCAACCCCGGGTGTCAAAAGTGTCTGCTTAGAGCTCGCAGCAGAGACCAGCGTTCAGCAGGGGACGGCGGCGGCGGCGCCTGGGCGCGGCCGCGTGGTATTGGCGCGGGCGAGGCGGCAGCGCGCGGCAGGGCGGGGGCGGGGGCGGGGGCGGGGGCGGCGCGGGGCGACGACGCGCGCGAGCCTTCGCCGCCGCCGCCGTCACGAGCGATCGCTCGCTCATTGGCATGCGCGCGCGCCGGCAGGACGCGCGTTCCCACGGCGGTCGTTGACGGCGGCGGCGGCAAGGCGACCGCGGCGACGCGACGGTGACGACCACGACGACGATGACGGTGGCGATGCCGGTGTGGCGGTGTTCGCCCGTGCGGACGCACGCACGCACGCACGCACGCGTGCACGCACGCGTGTGCGCGCGCGCGCGCGCCGCTCGCGGGGTTTTATTGTCTTGCGCGCGGCGCTCCCGCGTGGAGGAATGCGCGCTTTTATCTCTGCCGGACGGCCCGGCCGCTCCGCTCCGCACCGCGCGGAGCCGTCGCGGACGTTGCTGAGCCTTGCGCCGGCGGCGTGGGCCGTGGGCGACTGCAACTGGAACTGCTCGATGGGGGCTCTGAGAGGCTTTTCTTCCAGGCGATGTGATACAGGCTGGGACTGTAGTTCTGTTACCGATGCAAATAGTGTCTTCTATTGGCCTGCAGCAACAAAAATGCTGCTGATCAAAACCACTCAAAAGGATTTTCCAAAAAGTAGTATTCAAACTGTTTAAGAAAAACAAATCAAGTACGCTCGCATAACACTGAAATAAATTAAATATTTTAATATTAAGAGTTTTCACGAATACTCAAATTACATAGTGTAGGATATACGGATGTACAGGGCAACATTCTTTAAAATACCATGAATATAAAATAAGTTTCATAGTGCTACACGTGAACAACACAGTTATTGGCGGGCGGCCTCTTCCTTGGAGACTTAATGTCACATGACATCAGTTGTCATAACGCAATAAGTACGAATAAGTATGAATATCACATTAAACAGTACGCTTTTCAGTAAAAATCAAAATTTTTCATTGTTATTTTTTATTTTCTCGTATTGTATTTTTCCCCAGTTCCTGTGTATCTAAAGAAATCTAGATATTTCTCACGTGACCGGAGGTGCATAATGTTTTAATTTCTACGCGATTTGGATATTAGTAATACAGATCACACGGGAGCCAATATATTATGCCCCCAAATTGGCCAAAACTACTCGATACGATCTTTATTCGTAATTGTACTTAATATTGCGAAAGAGACGTGTAAGAATTCCGAACTTTAAAATCGAACGTTGAAATTAGTATTATCGTATAAATGCATCCATGGATACTAAACATGTGAAACCTACGTAATTGAACGAACGAACAATACGATATGAACTGTAGTTATTTTTACACTGACGAGCAGCAGAGGTCATACATTACAACCATCCTCATTACTACGCCATCCTCATTCCTCATAATCTTCATTTTTTTATCCCTTTGCGTTCACAGCTGGAGCGAGGGGTGTCGTTCTCCGTTTGGAGATCGCGCTCCTTGCGCTGTCACGCTCAGCGCAAATAACAATGAGCAACGGAGGTATTCCGAGGAGGCGTGGCGGGGGCCGACGCGTGTGTTCGGCAGAGGCGCAGAGGGCAGGGGCGGGCGAGGAGCCGTGGACAGCGGACAGCCGCCGGCCACGTGAGATGCAGGGAGATGAGGTCGAGGGAGTGGCGACGCGCTCGCGGGCGACTTGGCCGCTCACGACACCAGCGTAGGATGAAGCGGTGGAAAAGGCGAACTGCCGAAACGTTCCACCCGGACACTTCGAATTTTGTTACGAACGACGCCGTATCAGATTACGTAAATAAAATATTAAGGTTAAAATATGTAGGTTTGCCTTTCGGTTTCAGAACCGATCGGTTTGGTTGCGGCGTTGGTTTTGAAACCGTTCCATACGGTTTTTCTATCTTCTTATTATGTTTGTTTAAATTCATTTCTTTGTTTTTGCAAAATATTACCATAGCCCGTGACAGAGTTGTTTCAGTTACTTATATATAGGAATTGTTGGGCATAATTTTGAAGTTTCTTTTTCAAAGACATGAGATAAAACAAGGGATTTTAGCATTAACTTTTAGAGACACTTGTGTCCTTCCAATTTTTTTACTTCTTATTCCACCAATGTCCTCTCTTAATCTTCTTCTTCTTCTTCTTCTTCTTCTTCTTATTATTATTATTATTATTATTATTATTATTATTGAACGTCACCAAGACGTGTGTTAATTATGCACGTTACGGACGACTTAGGGGATACGTGATGCTCTCCACGCCACAAACGGAAGTCGAAATCACCCATATTTCACACTGCATTGGAACCAACTTCATTTCGTTCGACGCAAAGCGGTAGCCGCCGCCCCCGTGATCCTTATCGTCATTATCATCGAATCATCAATTCACTAACCATCTCTGATATAGTCATCAGCCTGCGGTGGAGACAAAACAAACAAATGACGAACGCAACCACTGCCAGTCGGCCACCGCGCTGAGGCCGTGCCTGCGGCGTCTGGACTCCGAAGGTCGCCGACCCCACACGTCTCCCCGGTCGCGAGCGCCCCGCAGAGGTGAGGGCAGGGAGTGACCGCGGCCTCCGCCGCCGCCGCCGCCGCCTCCGCCGCCGTCTCCGCCGCCGCCTCTGCCACCGCCTCCGCCGCCGCCACCGCCGCCTCCGCCGCCGCCGACGACGACGTGTGGTGCAGGAAGAGCGAGCGCCGGGCGTCGCGTGGGTGGCGGCGGGGGGCGGGTCTCGGGGAGGGGGGCGTGGCGGGGCGCGTCGCCGAACGTGGTCAGCGCCAGGTCGCCCCGGCCGCTCCCTCCTTGGCTGCTCCCGCGCCGCCGCCGCCGCCGCCGCCGCCGCCGCCGCCGCCGCGTGCATTCGAAGCGGCGCCGCTTGAATGGCGGTCGTGGGATTCGAGGGACCCGGATGTTGAGGGAGCCGGTGTACCGCAACGATGCGACACCGACCCGACGGCGCTTGCGGAGGCGGCGGCCGCGAGCTGAATGCGCTGCGGAGCGATGCGGCCGTGAACGGATTTGATAACCTGCCACGTTTGTCTTTGTCTGTACCATTATTCCCCCCTCCTCCCATCCTTCACTCCCCTCCCTGCTCCTACCGAAGGCACCGCTGTCGTCGTAGGAGAAATGCGACGGTGACCGGGAGGAGCGTTGCCAGCGTCCTCGATGCATCGCAATTCGTCTTATCCCGTGCTTTCGGCGAAGCCAAATGACGTCCAGCCCCAACAAACAATGGAAAATAATGCTCGGGATGACGAACGTCCCTTGTCTGCATTGAAAACTTGGTGGCAGCTCCAAACACCAAATCTCGATAACCCGAATCAAAAAATGAAAATAGGTTCTAATTACAGAATTTTTCATTTATCTAGATTTCATTTGTCGATAATCACATTTCTAGAGAAAGTGATCGAGAATTAAAGAATTGCGATAATAGAGAATTCCAGTAATTGCGATTTCATTTGTCGAGTTTCTACAGTGCTAAATGATATCATCGTATTTTATTTGTTATAGTGACTGATCTTGACACATAAATTAATTTTCTTAGACAAATAATCTGCCTTCGTTTTCTCTTTTTTGCGTCGCCCCCGCATGGCCACCATCCAATTGTCAAAGAGATGTGTGATGTTAACGACGAAAATGTTACCAGCACTGTCGATATGTTGCGATTCCTCCCGTCGATTACATGCTCCGACAAACAATAGCGTTCTTGATTGTTCTTGATAATGGACTTCCGGGGACTGGATTTGGAATGGAGACCCAGAACAAATCTGTGGCACCATGTTTGAGTTTGTTAGAGGCGTGTTCCCGAAATAGTTAGTTTCTTTCTTGCATTGACTGATGTCATGAACTTTGGAGTGGAAGTTTTCGGAACGGATGTATTAATTTGGCTATTTTGCTTCTTCTATGTCATTTCCCCCGTTCACGTCCACACACACACACACACACACTTCGCCGGTGAGCTAGAAGTTGGCATCGCGTGCAATGCATTCGCCTCGTCACATCCCGCACGTTCACCGAAGTCAAATGCGTTTCACCGACGAATAGCAAATCGTGCTCTGGATAGCTGGCGGAAAATCCCAAGAGAAGAGTCGACCATCAGTCGGTGGTGTGGGACAAGCTGTGGAAGGTGTGAATGTGTTCTACTTGTGATTGTGGTCTAACAAATAAAAGGAAACCAGCTCACATATCTTTTCTTCCCCAATCGCGTTATGTGCATTGATTTGTGTCATAATAATAATTTCAGTTATGGATTTTGGACACTAGTTAGGTCGAATTCGGCTATTCTCTAGAGCAGAATGGCACGTATATGTTGTTGGGGGTTCTGCTTAGGTTGAATCGGGTTAGATTTAGTATTGGCAAGACGTTTGAGTAGAAATGGGAGTAGAGATACATGATGAGTTGGGTTATGTGTGAAGAGTTTGGACTATTTATGTGGTTGTTTATTTCGTGTGGACCACGGCGCATATACTAGAAGTTGATTTTGAATAATGTTGTTTACATTGACTTTGGGTGTATTCAGCCTCTTGGGCATGCGTTCAGTAGGCGTAGTCGAATTAATGTTTGGAATGTAATTTTTGTGAGTTCTGTATTGAATTGCAAATTGCTATTTCTATTGGTTATTACTTTATTGAAATAATTCGTGTTTAGCTTGTATCACTTTGTTGCCAAAGTGATATTTCCCCCTTGGCTCTGTATATGTTAAGACTGAAAAATAACTAACGTTAGCAGTGCTCTGTTAAATCGCACATTACCCAGACGGTGTGGATAAAGTTGTATGATTGAGAATGAACAGATTATTACAGACTTCATCCAGCTAATGTTGATATCAGTCACAGGGTGCTGGATAGAAGTAGATTAATGGCCAAGTATAGGTCTTATATGTTTACAAAGAGTATTTTGGCATAAAATGCGTTGCACGGACTCAAGGTTGTTACATGTAAATGAAAAAGGATTGAAGCTTCGTTTCCAACTTGGAAATGCATAGCGAAGCGTCAATTGAAGTATATAGGTGCCTGAGAATAAAAGTTACGAACTTGTGGAACATGTAGAGACGTAGAAAACTTACCAAGTGTGAAGTGGTGGTAGTGAAAAATTTCATATAACGTAGTTCAATATGTGACACATGCCCCTGGCTGTTAAGCAACCCCGTACGCCCAGAGTACTTGAATGTGTCAAATCAACGTAAACCCCTCCTTAAACCACTTTAACCTCCCTAACACCGGTGCGTAAGGTGTTGTCAGTCAGGGGTAAATGTCACTCGTAATTTGAAATTTCCTACGACATGTTCAATGGCAACTTATTTTCGACTGTTGTTCATGCATTAGAAGTTCATAACATTTACTCTGAGACATCCTACAATGGGAGGTTAAGTTAGGTGGTATCGTGTAATTAGAAATTTACATCTGACACTATACAACGGGGCTCTCAGTGTCCTTAAAACATTCCCACCAGCAGTCTGATTCCTGTTTATTCAGTATATGCCATTTTTCGTCACTGAAACGTACTTTAACTGTGGTAGCGACCTCGTGTTGGCTAATGTGCTCTTTATCCTGCTTAGGCCTGATACTTCGAAATTCTTTCCACATCGGACTTCATCCATCGATTTTGGATAATGCGAACATTAATCGCCTAATTACAAAATTAGCCAAGTTCACTAATTTGCTCTTTATTCGGCCTACGCCCGATCCTTCGAAGCTCTTTCCACATAAGACTTTATCCTCACATTTTGGATAATGCGAACATTAACGGCCAGTTCGGAAATTAGCCAAACTTGCACCCCATCCGCAACATACGGATGTTTAGTGAGAAGGAGGAACTGGGACTGATTGGTCACCGAGCGAGACGCATCGTCATCGGCACCCGGCGCGCGTCAAGCCTCCGCGGGGGCGGGGCGGGGCGGGGTGGGCGGCGTCTCGCCCAGCTGACGCGGGCCGTCACGCGCGTGCGTAGGCGGAGGCGACGCGGCCGCGTGCGCGCAGCGGTACCCGAGCGCGTGCGCTCGCCCCTGCGCCCCGAGGCTGCCCCCGCCACGCCCACCCACACGCCGACGCCGCCCACCGACCGGCAAAGGTGGCTCAGGGCATCAACAGATGTCACTGCTGTGCCACTGTTCGGTTTTGATTGATTGATTTTTTCGTGTTTCCGGGCACGCCAACTGCTTTGGTTATTAGTACCGTTTGTGTAGAGCATGGTTTTTTCCCCGGGAGACTGCGGTGATCTTCCCCCGCTGGATGGCGAGATCCGGCGCCGAACTACCGTCGGCTAGTGGGGTTTCCCCCTAAACAGGACTCTCCCACCAGCGGGGCACCGCCCCAGCCGGGACAGGCTCTAAGCTCCCGACCGGTCTCCCGGAATATGTGGTAGTGTAGTGCATGTTAGTGTAAGTGTGTGTGTGTAAGGGGAGAGGATAGGACAAGGAAGAGGAAGGACAGATCGCGCGCGGTCCGTGGCCCATTTGGTAGGGTACAGCTCCGGCATTCGCCTGGTGTTGATCGGAGAAACTACGGAAAACTATCGATCAGAGCAGCCGGTCGCTAGAATTCTCCTCCAGACAGCGACTGAATTCGACCTAGCTGATAAGCTAGTGTCGAAAATCCTGCCGCCGTCAGGACTCGAACCTAGGACCTCCCGGTCAGAGACACTGCAATGATATCAGTTGATGCACTGAGCTACCGCTCCCGATCCTCTGTTCGGGAGATCCTAGGATTCGAGTCCCAACGGTGGCAGGATTTTCGACACCAGCTGGATAGCTAGGTTGAATTCGACCGCTGGCTGGGGGAGAATTGTAGCAGTCGGCTGGATCGGTAGTTTTCTGTGGTTTCTCGATCGACACTTGACGAATGACGGAGCAGTGCCCGGAGCAGTGCCTGGCCACGGACCGCTCACCATCTTTCCTTTCTCTTCCTTGTTCTACCTTCACCCCTTACTTAGAAACACACTCACATGCACTTGCCAGGAGACCAATCGGGTGCTTAAAAGTTGTCCCGGCTGGAGCGGAGCCACGCTGTTGGGAGATACCTGGTTGGGGAAAATCTCCGCAAGCCGTTGTCAATCGGCACCATATCTCGCACCCAGTGGGGGAAGATCACCGCCACCTCCCGTGATTAAAGAAATGCACTACATTTACAGGACTAATGACCTTAGCAGTTGACGCACCCAGGATCACTAATCAATCAATCTATTCGACCGGCCGTTGAGAATGCAGGAATAGGACGAAAATTATGAATAAAAATTATTAGATTAATATATTTCAAGGAAATAATTCATTTTTAGAATGTTCGTTATTATAAGGGGTCATGCTGGTGGGATTGTCTGATGTCACACGGTATTTGCGAAAGGGGCGTAACCAAATTTATGGCGAAAGCAAATTTATCGCCGTTTGATCACTAGCAGTAATTGGACTCGCTTGTAGAACGACAATAACGTTTTACCACGCCATCAACAACAACATCAGAGTATTCCCGTTGTTCTTATTATTTTTATTCTACATTATTTTATTGAATAATAATAATAATAATAATAATAATAATAATAATAATAATAATAATAATAATAACAATAATAACGTGTCTTTATTAATGGATAAATTGCGGTCATTAGGTCTGTTCTTTCGACTAATCATTTTCTTCCTCTTTTTCTTTCTACTGGTCTTTTTCCTTTTCATTGCTTGCTAATTAGTCCCCGGTGCTCTCATTTTTCAGTACCTACGGTATGATTGTTGCTTTTTCACTATAGCCTTATCGTCTTATATTCTCATAATGGGAGAATAGAGATCAATAAATTCTTGAGATAAACTTTAATGTGACTGGATTCCATCTTCTCTTCAAGTTGAATTAATATATTAAATATTGTGATAATGAAATTCGTTTTTTTATTTATATACATTACATTTTATATTATTTATTTATATAAATTATATTTTCATTCGAATCTTTCATTAATCTTTCAACATTCAATTTTTACCCACCTTTTTGTTTTGGTCTTGCATATCTGCATTCTAAACAGTATAGGGTGAATTATGGCGTGCAGTTCAGATCAAAATTTCTATTATATACCCATGCAATGTATGTTAAGGTAATAAGTGTCAAAATTTCTACACCTAATGAACGAGAAGTCTTGTTTTTACATGTAGATTCAATTTCGATAATGGAATAATTTTGTCGTAAGGGTCAGTCGTAGTCGACCTAATAGATTAGACGTGGCTGGCTTTGCTGCTGCCGCCGCCGCCACTATTCTCTCCGATGAGACGCTTTGCCGCCCGTGTACAGGCATGCCGGTTGCGATGGGAGACAGGCCAACGCGATAGGAGTGCTGTTAGCGCCTCTACCCTGGGAAGGTGCTTCTATGGCAATTTTAATTATTTCCGCGACTGCACCGGCATCTTGAAAGGGGGAAACGCCTCTTCTTTGAATATACACCCTGCACACGAATTCGCTTAGTTGTGGACAACGAATAGTGTTAACTCTTCCATACATAAATATTATTAGAGCCCTTCGGCTTCTTATTGAATTAAATTTGGATTATTGGATGATCTTCCAAGAAAAAATAAGAACTTTAACTTATTATTTACCGTCATATTGTTGAGAATTCATCATGTATATAATGGATAAAACGGGTTACGGGACACGAACTCCAAAGACTGTCGAGTCAGAAAATATGATTTATCTACAACGGTGCTTTTATATATTTCCAAATAGAAAAAAAGTATTTTTATGAATGCATACGAGCGTATGTGGTTCTATAAAATCATTAGGAGAGTTTTGTTTGTTTATTCGCATGTGAATCATGCTATCGCCTAACGTTTGATTTAGTATCGTTTAAAGTGCATTTAGAACACTAAATATCGTATTTATTCTCAGAAAAAACACCTTTTTCACAAAACACATATGTTTTATAAACAGGAACGAACATGTCTGGCACGAGAGTAACCAAAGAACTCATAGGATGTTGTAAGTTTACACTTGTCCCGTTGTCTATTAGAGACAAGACATGGATTGAGGAACCCATGCTGTGCTGTGTGTTTTTGATTGACCATGCCCTGATGATTATAAACAAGTTTTAAATTTTGTTGTTCTTAAAAAACAGTTATACGCATGTTCCGTTGTTTGTCCGCACTCTTTATTACTTTCGTGGGTGGCATCTTTAAATGTCAGACGCAAATTCATCTTGTGAGTGGCTAAATTTATTACTGTGCGTTAGTTTTTCAAAGTAGTTAAGAAGACAAAGAATAGGTTTATTGGGGCAGGCTGGGCCGTGCGAAGCAGAGCGAAGGCAGGCGGGAGCTAAAGTAAATTAGCCACCGAAGACGAAGTCGACGGTGGAGACAATGGCAAAGGCAAACTCGGGGCCGAAGACGAAGACAACGGCGGATGTAAAGGTAGTCAGGGAGCGAAGGTAAAGTCAAGGCCGAAGGTAAAACCAGGACTGAAGACGAAGTCGAGTTCGAACGCAACGACGGAAGCAAAGTAAAGGCAAAGTTGTGGGCGAAGATAAAGACGAGAGCGAAGGTAAATTCGAGGTCGAAAGCAAAGTCAAGGGCGAAGGCAAAGTCGAGGACGAAGGCAAAGTCGAGGACGAAGGCAAAGTCGAGGGCAAAGGCAAAGTCGAGGGCAAAGGCAAAGTCGAGGGCGAAGACGAACTCGAGTGCGAAGGCAAAGTCGAGTGCGAAGGCAAAGTCGAGAGCGAAGGCAAAGTCGAGGGTGAAGGCAAAGTCGGAGCCGAAAACGAAGACGACGGTAGAGGCAACGGCGGAGGCAAAGGTAAAGTCGGGAGCGAATGCAAAGTCGGGGCCGAATGCAAAGAAGACGGCGGAGACAAAGAAGACAGTGGAGGCAAAGAAGACGGCGGAGGCAAAGCCAAAGCGGGCCCGGCCGCGGCGACGCAGATAGAGCCGGAGGTGGAGGCGAGGGCTGCAGGGTGCGGTCCCCCTGCGAGTTTGTCTGCGGCGCGCGCCCTCCGCCACAATGGATGGCCCCGCATCGACCTCAATCCGCGCCGGTAACGAGGAAACAAAGATCGGAACCCGTGTCACGGCAATCACCGCGGGCGCTCGCCTCCGAGAACCGTCGAGAACGAGGCGAAGCGCTGCCGTGACACAGCAGCTGGAGAAATCTTTCTGGCTGAGCAACGCAAGAGCCTGAGTTTTAAAATTATGTGGTTCGAAAAAATTAGATGTTTCATGTTTTCGCGAGAAAGTGTTGTTGTGCGTTATTTCGTTCGTCCAAGAGTTCCAAGAAATGAATTCGTCAAGAAAACACGAAATCGCTTTAATTTTTTTCTTAAATCGTTAATACGATACGACTATTCCATCCAAATTTAACGCCAATAGCATTGAACACACACAGCGTTGAACATACATTTGGTATGCACCAATCACGAAGGTGTATCTCCCTAAAATTATCTGCATATACTGAACTTGTGTGTGGATACTACATACACCACCATTCATTTATACTCAGAGGGCTGTTTGTCATTGGTGGCAATCTTCATACACACATACACACACACTCACACACACTCACACGCACTCACACGCACTCACACACACTCACACACACTCACACACATATTTAGTGAACCTGAGGACACACGTTGATACACACATGTTTACGCACACGTAGAGAAATTCCAAGCCTCCGTTACACTCTCTGTTAAGTTGCTCTATTACACTGTTTAATAGAAGACTATAAAAGTGTTCACAGTCGCTGTAACAAACGGTTTGTGCTTAGCTTTTCGAATCTAATCCCGCAAAAGGAATTTTAATTAGTATCTTGTGATTCTGCTGAGGGTGGCGATAGAAAAGGTTCATGTCTCTCGTATAATTGTCTGAAAATAATCATGAAATATACCATAATTGCTCCGGAGACTAGAATATCAGTTCTCTTTGTCGCATTGCGGATCAGACGCAGAAGAATCACGCTCTGATGAATGCGAGCGAGTAAAAGACGCACTCACGTGTTTGGCCCGCACGTTCATCACGTCCATCCCACTGCCATGACATCTTGGCTCAAAGAATCTTTCTTTCTTTCCTTTCTTTTTTTTCTTTTCATTCCTTCTTTTTTTTTCTTTTCTTTCTTTTCCTTTTCTTTCTTTTCCTTTTCTTTCTTTCATTCTTTATTTTTCTTTTCTTTCTTTTCTTATTTCCTTCATGCCAGTTCCAAAGCCTAAGGTCTACGCATGGAATGGTTGAATGAGTTCATGTATATTCTTTTATCATGCCGTTGGTTATGCCTTATGACCCTACTTGGGATGAGTGAATGATTTGATAGATGAATGGTTATGAGGATATGATATGTATGATGATGAAGCAATGATAATCGAGAGAACATAATGAAAACCTTCCGAAAGCTCGCTTTGTTCCGCACTAATGCCACACTCGACGGACAGGTATTTGAAGCGCTGGACCATCGGTAGGGATGGCAAAAACTCATCGATGTTTTTAAAACATCGATGTTCTCCTCCAGAAAATCGATATATTAACATTGATATTGTGCTTTCGATGTTTTCTTCACATCGATATTTTGTTGCAAAAACATCGATGTTTTTTTAATTTTTAATTTTTTTTAAATAAAGTGTTTTAAGCACATTGTAGAGTAGCAGCAATATTGTTGTTTTGCGTCATCCTCTGTACTAAGCTGCACAATTCGCCTGTGCAATCTGAGGAAGTTTGGGAGCTGCTCGTGTTATGAATGTATGTTATCGCCAGGCGTGTCATTGCCTGAATCGACAGTGAAACACGATGTTCATTATTGTTAATTTTATTCATTACATTCGATAATAATTTTTACATACTACCAACATGCTAGTAACCAAACAATAAAATATATCCCTTTTACGTACTGAAATTAAAAATGAATAGAAAAATAACATGTTTATTAGTGTAATTAAAAGATCGATGTTTTCTCGTCGATGTTTTCATCGACATCAAAAACCCATTTGCTACGTATAGAAACATCGATGTATCGATGTTTTGATAAAATTTGCCATCACTACCCACCGGTATATGGATGGCAAGCGCTCTGTACGCCACAGCCCGGGCCGCCCTCGCGCGGGGAGCAGCGGACGCGAGTGCTGCCCGGCGGAGTCGGAGCTCTCTCCGCAAACTTCGTCAGGAGCCGGGGGGAGGGGGCGGGAGGGGGAAGACAGGGCGTGGCGCTCGACACTCCGCACTCCTCGGCGCTCTCTTCGTTAATCGCAAAGAGGATGCATGAGCTCATCGATTGAGGCGATCATCCCCCGCAGCCGCCGCCGCTGCCACCCCCGACGCACGGCGCGGCCGCCGCCGCCGCCGCCGCCGGCCGGACGATGAGCGCACGCGCGCGCCGCCCCCGCCCCCGCCGCGGACGTCGCCGCCGCCGTCGAGGCGCGCGCGGCCGGCCCGGCGCCGGGGGCGGCGGACATCCTGTTTCGCGCGAGCCGGCCGGCGCGCTCGCCCCGCCTGGTTGTCGCCGGCTCGTGCGCTTTGCTGCCTTTGCTGCATCTTGTTTGGGTTTTTTCTACTCCCATTGTATAATGCTGTCATTTGAGGGCTGCAACCGGTTGCATAATGATACTCATTACGATACAGATTTCATTATGATACAGTTTCTTTACCAATCTCAGAGAATTTTACAAACCAAGTATTGACACTTAATTGATCATTGAGAAACTTTCTAGTAAATGTTTCGTTCGATTGTGTACATTAAAATTCCTTTTGATATTATATTATACTTGCCAGGTTTAATTTCTTTTATTATTAGTTACTGTTTCGTGTAATATTGTTTAAAATAAATTGGATCGTAATTTCACTTTAATTTCTAGTTGACTGGCGCAGTACTCTTTTGTAGGCGGACTGGTAACCCCCAGCCACCTGCGGCAAAATGCGAAGGTAGCTGTCCCCTAAATGGCGTTGGCTGAATCCTGCATGTCAACTGCCACGACACGATTCAATCTAAAAGTTTAACTTACAAAAGTCGTAGAAAAAGTACCGTATGAAACTTGATGTAATGGGTATTAATGCACTCGTGTGAAATTTACGATAGGAGCGCGTATCTCGCTCCTATCGTAATATCACACTCGTGTATTAATATCTATTATTACATCATCGTTTCATAATGTACTATTTCTTTATCGTAATCTACATTCTTTTTGCTGTTTTTCGCGTCTTCGGACATGTTCGTGTTTTTCGCGGACGTTTCTTTTCTTTTTCTTCGTGGTTACTTCCCTCTTCTTTATTGCTTCTTGTTTGCTCGCTTCGTTGGCTCTTGTTTTTTTTTTGTGTGTGTTCTGCGTTCATTTTCTTGCTTCGTGGTTTTCGCGGACGTTTCTTTTATTTTATTTCATGGATACTTGCCATTTCTTCCTTGTTTCTTTCTTGGTTGTTGTCATTGATCCTCGTTCTGTGTCTGTGCCTCTTTTCCTGCTTCGTGAATCCTTAATTATTTCTTTTCTTATTGTTTTACTGTATGGAACCTCCTTTGGTTTTCTTTGTCTTATTCTGCTATCTTTTTGCTGTATTTTCCCTGTTCGTGGTTTCTCGGGCGTTTATTTTCTTTTACATCATGATTACTTCGTTTTTCTTCTTCGTTGCTTCTTGCTGGTTGTCGGTTATCTTCGTTCCGTTTCGTGCCTCTTTTCCGGCTTCGTGTATACTCAATCGTTTTTTTATTCTTTTACTTTGTTGTACTTCCTGTTTTTGATGGTTCGTGCTTAGTTTGTCGTTTTCTTCATTCTGTTTGCTGTCGTTTCTTTGTTTCGTGTAAAAGCAGAAGTTTATTTTATTTTGTTTTATCAATCAAGTAACATAAGAGGGATCTACTTTGTTTCCATTTTTTCTGATTCTTTTGTCGTATTTCTTGATATGCTTGTTCTTTTTTTCTTACTTCATGTATTTGAAGCTGTTTCTTTCCTTTTCTTTTACTTTATTATTCCTTTCTATTTGTTTTTGGTTCTTGCTTGGGTTCTTTGTCACTGGTTATTGTTTTTTCTTCCTTTCTTCGCAGTCACGTTTATTTTTATTTAACTAAAATTATTCGTTTCTGCGTGTACATTGTGTTCTTCGTGTAGTCTCTCTCGTTTCGTTTTTTTATATTACATTACTATTCCTCTCTAATTTCCTTTGCCGATTCGGGCATTGTCTTGTTTGTCATAAAATTGTTAAATAATTTTGATACCTCATATTCAATATTTTCGTAGGTTAAATGAATGATGAAAATGCGTGATGCGTGATGAAACCATGACATGCATATTGAGAGACTAACTATTCAAAATTAAGGAGGTGATTCGAATTGCTCACTCTCTTGAATGAAGAAAGAATAGGGTAATTTTGGTCCACATAATTGGTGAAATATACTTCGTTAAACACGTATAAGAAATGGAGACATTGCCAAATGTCACATATAAGCATCAGTGTTCTAATCGTGGACTCTCATAGTAGGTGTGGAAGACGAATAGACAGTTTCCTGTTATCAGCCGTTTATCAATCATGTTGCAGCTCATTTCTCATCATCCTTTCATTATTCCCCACCGAAATATCACATTTTACTGCAATCATAAATAATTGTATTTTATTTCTCTATATTTTTCTCATGTCAAAAGTTTCAATTTAACGCAGTGAGAAAGTGCAAACAAGAATAATGAAACAAAAAGATACGAAGTGGTTTACTTCTGGATTTAACCTTCACTGGGATAGGCACTTGCTTCGAAGGAGGATTCTGAAACTAATACATTATATTATTGCGTCTATTATTATTATTATTATTATTATTATTATTATTATTATTATTATTATTATTATTATTATTATTGAATTCAGTAGATCAAATTTTAGTTATCCCGAGAATATTTCCTCTGTTTTTAATTATTCCTAGATGGCATCCTTTATCAGTGAGAATGATCGAACTTGACTTGATGCTTCAGTGAGACACCTGAAGGCTACCTGTTCCCTAAATTCAAAACATTAGGATCTGGTCGGAATGTAAGTTTACTTGTGCACCAAAGCCCCGGCTTCATTTGTTTTATTTTATTTATTTATTTTACGCCAAAAACAGTTAAAAACTGTGTGTAACGTGTTACGGGAAGAAGTTAATTCTGTACACGTTTTCAGAATTCTCTGCTCCCACATACTGCCTGAATTTTGAATACAGAAAGAAAATGAGCGTTTTTTGCAAGAATTGTTAACAAAATATTCACTCCGATGTAATAAAATCTATTTTCAAGGGTAAATCAACAATAAATTTGGGCTCTTATCCCTCATCATGTCCTTCGTGAAGGAATAAAACTTCTGGCGCGACAATATGGAGAACGATAATTTGAATAACTATATTTTCCACTGAATTCTAGAAGACGTGCACAGATAATGAAGGTACATTTGTATTTACTGCAATCATATTTTCTTCAACGAGTCGACCCAGACCAGATCACCTTTCGCGCGTCCGTAAGACGGCCGCGGAAACGCACCGCCACGCAACGAGGCGCGAGGCCACGGCTCCTCGCGTGCCCATTGCATCAGACCGCCGCGGAGGCGCGGGCGGGGGCGGCCGCATTTCTCGGCCTGCGTTCCGGCCCACCGCGTTACACCGACCCCGCCCACCCGACCGGCGGCCGACCCCACGGAAAGTGACGGCCTTTAGTCCGTAATGAAGTAGCAAGTTGCTTCAAAGTGAACGCGTTTGTTTTATGAATTTGGATTGTGAATTTCAAATCTTCCGTTGAACCTTTGGTGATTATAAATCGTCAGACATAGTAAATCCCTTTCGGATGGTAGACTTTCCTGCCGGTTAGGAAAGGAGAAGGAAGGCTACAAGTCCCTCTTCATTGAGACTGAAATCTTGCCGTTGCCTTGCAGCTTTATTTATTAATCTGTAGCTTTTGTCAAAATTGACTTACTGAAGGGTGGTGACACCTTTTGATGCAGAAAAGATATAAATATCTGTTCTGAATATATCTGTTCACAAATAAATAATAATAATAATTATACACGTCGTAGGAATTAAATACATCAAGTGTCAGTATGAATAGATTATTACAAGAGATCCACATATACTACATTTACGGTACTTTACAACACATTTGCAGATGCATTGAGCGATTAAAATCTACGCATGAGTTTAAGTGCCAAGTAAAATCTTTTCTGCTGCATATCTGTATCTATACGTTTAGAGACCATTCTGACCATCAAAACGAAAAACATATTGTATTAATAATAATAATAATAATAATAATAATAATAATAATAATAATAATAATAATAATAATAATGAATTAGTTGACATTTGTACTTTATATTTTTTAAAAGGACTAAATAAGTTATTTGTCTGTAACAAGTAGTGAATTTCAACTTCTCATCTCCCCCAACTCGATCAAGTTTTTCGTCCAGTTTTCCTGATCCATTGAGGAAATGCTGAGATGGCCCCTTGTTTTGCGTCTGGACATAAATGTAACTTCACTGTGCACACGTTTTGTTGAGCCTTCCGTTTGCAGATTGTTATAGGAGTACAGTGCTTGGTGGGTGGGTAGATATTTTGTTAGCATTACTGAAAAATAAAATAAGTATTTAATTGTATTGGTGTAATTCGTTTACTTGCAATGAACTTTGCTATTGCTCGGGAGCGAAAACTTTTAGTTTTTAAATTTTGCTAACCTAGCTTTGTTGGTTTTTTATTTATCATTCAGCTATGTATAGTAAAATGGGAGGGGGGGCCTGGAGCTCGTGGAAAAGTGCGCAGATTATATTTCCCCCGAATTCGTCACATAATTTTGACTGTTTTTTTACGAAAATAAATCAAATCAAGTGGGAAATGCCCAACTCATTTCCGCACTGTTTCCCAGTCGGGATACGGGGAAATGGACGGAAAGGGATGGTACATTTGGATATATCCTAAGATACTTACAATATTATTTACATTAACATGTAGAGTGTACAATTTCAGGTAATTTCAACCACAGTATCCACTATCTACCTTGATAGCTATAGTAAACGGCCCGTTTTCTGGCGGAACGCGACGGAACGGCGTTCCGATACCTCTGGAATATATTATTAAATACTATCCGAAATATATAAGATTTCTATTAAATTAATAATTAATTTGGCGCGCGTTCTGGTAGCTAAAATTTTATAAATCAAGCTCTCTCTCTCTCTCTCTCTCTCTCTCTCTCTCTCTCTCTATATATATATATATATATATATATATATATATATATATATATACATATATTAGGCCGCAACGAAAAAATAGAATTTAATGACTTAGAGAAAAAAGTTAAGTTTTCCGTGCAAGAACAACATCGGCACCAATAAAACCGGTTTTAAATTCCGGTTAGAGGTGCCACAAACCCTATAAACACCACATTTTCAGCCTTTTCTCACTACCTTTTTAAAAAATAACCAGTAAATATTATTTAATGACATTTTTATCAACAGATTATAATCTGAGGGGGTGACCACGTTATCCCCCAACAATTTTATAATCATCAAATATTACTTATTTGCCTCAAACCGTATGCCACATTAGTCCGAATATGGTCAATTTCGCGTTCAAACCATGGAAATAGATACTTTCCAAATGGCTATAACTCTAAGGTTTTTTTTAAAATATTTTTAATTTACAGAAAAATTTTAAAGAAAGAAATTTTAAAGAAAAGCTTTAAATCACTACATTAGGAATTTTGCTTTGAACTATTTAACTGATTCACTGCAATGGGCAAAAATTGCGGCGCGCGCCATCGTTGTTAACGTTCCACATTTGCGCCGCACTGCTGTGTCTGATTTTTTGATTCACTGTTAGGATGCATTGAACATATTTGTGGGGACACCAAGGAGGTTTGGAAATTGCTAGACTTGAAAGACCACTATATTGCATTTGGAATGCCGTGAGGTAGTTTTCGTCTTTGTTTCGGGGCGTGCAGCAGTGCCCTTGTCACCGCGCCTGCCAGCGCCTGCCCGCGCGCCGCCCTAACCCGAGCCCGCGCCGCTGGTGAAGGCACGCACACGATGCATTTTTAAAAGCCACCCTTTCCTTTTCTCAGATTTCTTCTGCATCTCAAATATATATGAATCTTCTAATCTAAATGAATAGACCCTTCGGATTCAAAAGAAAAGAAAATGCTGGAAACCGGACTTCCGACTCTGGAAATTCAGGTACTCGAAAAACCGGATTTTTGGGGTAACAGAAATAAATTTTGAAGCTGCAAATTACACAGAGTTGATACAATGGAATGATAACATAACAGAACCACTTATCTCGAGACAAATTCCAGAAGATTAATTGAGGAGAATCTTAGTTGAAGATTGCACCCCACTCAAAAATCAGTTACGGTCCCCTTGCCACACTCAGGCGGTCGAGCGCCATGTGAAAACCTTCTCAACCAGTCTGCGGATAGGATGCAAGACAATGGAAAATATTAAGGTTGATAAGGTCAAGGAAATTCATGCCAATTTTGAAACAAAAAAAAAGATGATGTGGTGTGAGACAAATGAAATAAAATCTTAAATTGGAAGTTGAAATAAAAATTTGAAGTATTTGTTTTTTCAAATATAGGTTTTTATGAAATACTTTTCTTAAAAATTGTGTTGCTTATAAACATGTTTTCATTCTACAATGCATTGACGCAGTTGAGCTTCTCAGATATTTCTTCACGAGTACGATATTTTTTCGTTAAAATAAGATACAAAATACGATTTTTCATTTTCCTGTAATTTATACATTTTCATCAGATCAGCAATTTAAGTCATACTTTATATTTTCATTAATTTAATTTCCACGAAAGACTTTTGAACTTTCAAAATTATTTACGATTGAGAAAAACGCTATTCAATGTCAATTTTTTTAAACTCGAAGCATTGTCATTGCTGCTTACCGCGCGGTGCAGATTCGGCGGTCGCGCCCGAGGCGCCGTGTCCTGTTTACTTTTCCTGGTGCGTGTTCCTTACGCATGGAAATATGAATAAATCTCTTTATCTGCGATTTTGAAATGCAGAAAAATCTGAAAAAAGGAAAGGCGGACTTTTCAGAATACATTAACGTGTGCCTCCTTTAGCGGCGCGGGCCCGGCTCTGTGTTATCAACTTGTTTTCATCCTACAAGGCATTGTCGCAGATGAGTTCCTCAGATATTTCTTCACGAATACATTTTTCATTTAAATAAGATACAAAATACGATTTTTCGTTTTCCTGTAACATTTTCATCAGATTGAATAAGCAATTTAAGCCATACTTTATATTTCCATTAATTTAATTTTCACGAAAGACTTTTGAACTTTCAAATTTATTTACGGTTGAAGAAAATGCTAATCAGCGTCAATTTTTTAAAAATTTCAAGCATTGTCATTGGCTACCTACCCTGTGGTGCAAGATTCGGCCGTTGCACCCAAGGCGACATGTCCTGTTTACTTTACCTGGTGCGTGTTACGCATGAAAATCTTAGTAAATCGGATTATCTTCGATTTTGAAATGCAGAAAAAAGAAGTGGAAAGGGCGACTTTTCAGAATACATTAATGTGTGGCGCGGGCCCGGCAGGCCCGATGACATGGACACTGTTCAACGCACCGAAAGAAAGACGAAAAAATAGCTCATGGAGGTCCAAATCAATAGTGATCTTTAAAGCCTAGTAACTTCCAAACGTTCGATGTTCCCATAAATATGTTCAATTCAGCCTAGCAGTGAACAAACAAATCAGACACAGCAGAGTGGCTCAAATGTGGGACGTTAACAGAAATGGCGCGAGCCGCAATTTTTCCCCATTGCAGAGAAACAGTAAAATTTCACGAAATAAATTAAAAATCATCAGAAAATTAAATTGGTCAAAGTAAGCATCTTAAAGTAAAGATTTTAAGTTTTAACTCTATCTCACTTAAAAATATTTTGCATAAAAACGGACAAGGTTGTGGTAATTTGAAAAGTTTGTATTTCTATGGTTTTAAGACAAAATTGACAATATTCGCGCTAATGTGGCACACTGTGTGAGTCAAATAAGTAATGTTTGATGATCATAAACAGAAGCATCTGTCGGCCAACAATGCTGTTGAGGCAATGATGTTGCCGTTGAACTATCGCAGCCGTTTTTGCGCCTCCGCCGCCCCGTCCGGTCCCCGAGAAGGAGCAGTTGCTCGTGTCGTTAGGCGCCGTCACATTCCAATGTCTCGTCTTCTGCCTGGCTTCCTTGCAAACCGCTGTTCGTTCGTCACATGCATGTGTTGTGATGATGCGATTCTCTTCAGTCGAGTATGTATTATGAGATTAATAGTTTAAAACCACGTTGGTACGTTCATTTTACAATATATTTGTATCCAATTTACTAATGCATAATTTTGAACTTCAAATTTCTAAATTACACGAACTGTACTCTACTGTTCATGACCAATTTTCTCTATTTATAATAATAATAATAATAATAATAATAATAATAATAATAATAATAATAATAATAATAATAATAAATCACTGCATAAAAAAGAATAAAAGTCCAAAACTTGAATAGACAATAAATTAAAAATATGTATTGAGTGCATTGAAACACAATAGAGTACATGTAATGAAGTTCAGAATGTTTGTGAAATATCACAAAGTGTAGACGTAATATTTAAAATGTTGAGTCATTTTTTCTTAGATTTCTATAAACGTAATTTAATTGAATTGAATTTCTTCTTTTATCCTCTCTTTATTCCGTGTTTCAATTATTGTCATAGTCAACAGAGAAAATGAGGGTAACTCCGTCTTTTCCGCCTGACCACTAATCAATTGAAACTGTTGTGTGTTTAAGTTTCACTTCGTCCATTAGGGACGTCAAGAGTTCGAGGCAATTGCCCTTCTCTTCTAGCTTGAAACTCCCTCAGCTGAAAGAGACGAGTCAAATTTTAAGTGGAGCGATTTCCCTCCGCCCGGTGGCTGCGGAGTGTCTGTCCGGAAAGGGGTGTAATCTGCCGCCCCTTCCCGCCCCCTCCCAGGAAGGAACAGCTCCTCATTTCGTTTCGTCTCGGGGTCGCGGCAGGGGCCGCTCAGACGCGGCTGCGCGGGGGCGGTGAAGCGGGGGCGTGGCGGGGGCGGGGAGGGGGCGGGGAGGGGTGACGGGGGCAGCGCACGCGGGCGAGCAACAGGCGACACGGCGCGGTAACAAATTGACCTTCTTAGATCCGTCAGCCCCGCAATTTGTAAGCGGCCGCGGTGTCGGGGGCGGCGGCGGCGGCGGCGGGGGTGGGTGAGGGGCGGGGGCGAGGACGGCGGCGCCCCGCGGCATTGTAGAGCAAAGCGGTGTGTCCCGGGGAACGGGAAGGGAGAGAAAGAGAGACGGAGAGAGGGTTGCCACCCCCCGGAGAGCGGTCTTTCCGTCTCGCCGCCACCCCCGCGCTCGCGGCTGCCTGCGTACAAATTGAGCGTTTCCGACGCGGCCGCCCTCCCGCCCCGCCCCGCGCCCTGCCGCTTCCACGGCGCGCCCCTCGCCGCTCCCACCCCCGCAGCCAGCGCGCCTTCTGTCCTCCTCCCTCATCGACGCCGCGCAGCGCCGCCTCCACAGCTCCTTTCTTGTCGGCCGCGCGCCGCGCCACAGTTAGGCCTCATTCACAGTGCAAACTTGCACGTGAACGTAACGCAAAACCTACAAATGAGTTACTAAGCGAGACCATTCACAATGCCTTGACGTAACCCTAGACGTAAGCCCGTAAACTTAAGAATTCACATGTTCCAAGCCTTTACGTTAAGTTTACGTCGGAATTTTACCGAACACCAATCAGAGAGCAGTGTGGAAGGTCGATTTAAGGGTGTGTTGAGATAGTTTGTGGGTTTGCCATTTTGTTATTGTGATGTAGAAAACTAATTTGCGAACAGTTTTGATGCGTGTAGTGGATTCAAAGTAAGAATTTGGGCAATTTTTATTGTGACTTAAACTTCACATGTCGAATAAAATATTTATGGTCAAAGAATTGCTCGTGAATTTGGTACAATAGAATCCTTGTGAATACTATGAAAGAAATGATATACTGATATGGTGAAGGAATGAAACACAAATCGATAGAATTTTCCAAGAAAAAGCTAGAAACTATGGTGGAAAGATCTTTCCACCGTGCTAGAAACGAATCAATCAACTTCCAGTGCGTTGAATTTTAATTAATTCAGGCGAAACTTACGTTCCAGCTTACGTTCGTCATTGTGAATTCATGTTTTTACGTGTAAACTTTACGACTAAGTTTACAGCATTACGTTACGTTTAAGTTAGCATTCTGAATGAGGCCTTATACAGCAGTTTGCCCGTCTCAATCTGCCCCAACGTGGGGCCGCTTGCGGCTTGAGGTGCCGGCTGTGGTGCCAGGCAGTACGCTGCCGATGCAACTCGCATTCATTAACGTACAACAGGAGACAAAGAAAGTATCCTGTACTCTTTTTAAACCTTTTAAAATTTGAGTCTTATCGACTGCTAACATAATTAGCGACAAAGAGACATTTCAGTGTAGAGTACATTACAGGTACATACATCACATTGCTCTACATAGTTAAGCATTAATTATTATATTTTAAAAGCACTAGCTAATACTTTACATTTCCTTGCAAAGAAATAAAATGTTACAAACAACAATAAATTGCATTACAAAAGAATAACGTTGGATTTCTATTTCATATACTCGTAATAAATTATATGTGTTCATAAAAACAGTGTTTGTCAAAAGATTGTTATCCTATTTTGTCCCGCGGGCAAATGAAAGAGAATAATGATAATTAGGTGTACCCGTGCAAACATTCTGCACTTTGTGAATCATTGTTTTGGATGTGAAAATACTTGTAGTGTCGTACGACGATGCAACTTAAAACGTTTCTGACAACCCTTCCTGCAAAGTGAGTACCCTCTAAAAATTACATAGAACGTCCAATAAGGTATTGTGGTGTAGATTATGAATTAGTAACGTGACTCGTGGCCCAAAATTAAATCATTAAACAAATTTTGTGAACCAGTTTACCAATTCGTTTTGTGTCAAACAACCTGACAAAAATCAGAGCTGAATGAATTGTTTACCAATTAAGGACACAACGTCCAGAATTGCGTATGTGCAGTATTGCATATGTTGCGCACATTATTGTACGCGTATGTTAATTGACATGTTCGTTGACAAAATATGATCATCTTCGATCCTCCTTGCGCTACAAGTCTATAACATTTATCGTGCTACCTGCCCCCTTTTTTTATTCCTTCCTACTAATAGGTATCTGCGTATATATTTGGATAGATATAGTGTATCTACATATCTAGATAATCTGTGTATGTCATCTATATAGGTTGATAACAATATTTGTCATTATATCAGACAATTTTGTTTAGTGTTAATGCTGTCATGAATTGAAAGAAGAGCTGTTAAAGAACTTTCGCTTCACACATGTTCTCGCGTTATTCCAACTGCAATGTTGCCCAACCACGGACCGTTTCCCCACCTCCGTGGTCCCAGTTATCTGTGTTATTTCCGCTTCAATACACCGTCGGCTCTCTACCTCATTGACCACGCATCACCTCCGGCAAACACCCTCGGCTCCTGCTGCTACTGCAGCTGCAACTACGCTTCTTCCCATCATTTCGATCTTCTTTACCGGCAGAGATAGCTCAACGGCAAACCGTTGTTTCGGAAGCATCGTTGAACAGGACGTTCTAGGAGACGAGTCCCGTCAATGTCGGATTTTTGACACTGGATGCAGACCTGTCCTGAGGAGAATTCTAGCGGACGGCTGCTCTGATCGGTTGTCTCACGTCGTTTCTCGGATCAATACAAGGCGAATGCCGGAGCACTACCGTTACAAACGGATCACGGACCACGGGCAATCTTTTCTTTCTCATCTTTGCCGTCTCTTCTCCTGTTATGCATTAACACACACACACACACACACACACACATACTCGTCCTACAGTGTCACACATTTCAAAGGACCATCTAGGATATTAGAAACTGTCCCGGTTGTGGAGGTGCGAGGGTTCTTTAAATCTTGGAATGTTGAGTGTAAGTAAATTAATTATATGAAGGATAATGACAACTTCTATAATAATCAAATAGATACCACGAGTACATACATCGCCGGTTGCGTGTTTAATGTCGTTTCACAACCAAACTTGTTGCCACTGATTTTGTGAATTGTTAAAAAAATAATAAAACACCTTGTTCGGTATCAATTACAGTCCACATGTGTTCTACGACTTTCCAGAAAATATCGATTTGAAGATGTTTCGTCTCTTGCTAGTTCATGTGTTTGCAGTAGTATCTCGTAAATTACGAGAATTGCCTAATGGGCTAAATGAATTGCAATATGATATACCCGCAAACTATTCACAGAGAATGGTGGAATTTGATGCCCCAGATCTCTTGGTTTACCACTGCGAATTTTTGTTTTCAGGTACCCTCTTCGTCTCTTTTCTCTGAATACCTGTGATTTCTGTCTTTATCTCTGACATTATACACTGAGCATGAATACAAATTTCAACACTTGAATGCGTTTTGTTACACCCTTATCTTTTCTGTCTTTCAGAAATCTTGAGTGGAATTTGTGATAACAATAACGAAAAGGATGACGACAGGGGAATGAAAGGTAAGCTTGCCAATATCTTTGCTTTCTGCTTGTCGTAACTTGCTGTGTGGGAGGGCTGGTTGTGTGCTGTGTTGTGATTGGGGAGGGCCGTAGACTAACTCCATGGCGGTTTTGCCATAGCGTCAGATGAACGCTTCATACGATTATACCTGAAATTTGAAAATTAAACCCTTGTGAAAAATCTTGATCGTTGATAAAAACGTGCGTTTGTCATCTGCCTGTGATTCTCGAAGTCATATTATGACCTAGCAGAGAATAATATGAAGGCAATTTCGTGTTTAGACTTCCTACATCGTCCTCTCTCAGTCTCAAAATACTGAGTCATTTTATACAACAGTGTAAATATGAGTAATACATCATGCATTAAAATTATCATTTTCAGCGTGTTCTGTTGACATATTTCGAGAGTGGACCTTATCAAAAATAGTTCGTAAAGAAATATAAACAAAAGTAATATCACTACTCACATGATTTACCTTGAATACATTTTCAAATTTGGATTAAGATTTTAAAAAATTGACCGCTAAAAGAATAAAGATCCTACCGGAAGGGAAAAGCAATGTTTCAGCTTGCAGCTATTGACAGATTTATTTGATGATATAAGATATTTTTATTACAAGGAGGTCCACGCCCGCATTTGGCCTTGCGAAATATGGTCACTATGCTAACGTTGACGCAGGAGACTACCCAGTATGGCGAACTCGATTAACCTTTTGGATTTCTCTAGCTGGGCAGTATTCCGTATTCTAGGCTTGCCTCGTTTCTATGACGTCAGTCACGTTTTTTGTCGGCTTTTTGTGTCGACTTGCCCTCGACCAGAATGGAAGACAAACTGTGTTCAGTATTCAGTTATTCTGAAGTTATAACTAGAATTTGAATTTGGTTGTCATGACGTGAGAAATATTATCGAGTGCGGTAGGTAAACGGCAACGCGTCTCGGTTAGAAAATTAGATCAATTTGCAAGCTTTTATTCAAGTTTTTCTTGAGGAACTTTCTCCATTGTTTATTTAATTTATTTGGTACGGTCATTGTGTTCATTTGAAAAAACGTTATCATTAAGAAATTTCATATACTACTAAACATTCTTCACAAGTAAATTCTTAGTTCGTTAATCATATTTCGGACAACCATCATGCATCATTTCGGAAATACTTATTAGACATTAAAAGTTCTGAATATCTCATGATTTATCCACAACTTTTATTAAAATCCATTGTGGATTTTCATTCACTAATTATTAGAAAGCAGGTTTTCGGGGCTTGGTCAGTCACTGACCAAGCCCCGTAAACCTGCTTTCTAATATTCATTTATGGTCGTTAAGAACTCTTCATAATTCACTAATTATTACCACCTTTTTAAACTTTTTTATAATAATCTTCGCAATAATTTCCATAAGGCTGACTCAAAACCGCGAAGTGTTTATTGGTATTTACACTGGACAAAGTCTTAAGTATGATTAATGAAATGCCAATGAGAAATTGCCAAGAAAACGAAGTCCTTCAAAATTAACTACGTAAAAGGCAACGTTTGCATTCCGCGGGTAGGCAGAAGGCGACACCATTTTTTTTAATCTACAATTTATGGATATACGAGAGACATTTGAATTCCGGTATCAACTCATTCGAGTTGGACATGTCCCCGCTCGTTGCCTCACATCCGTTGAAAATGTCGAACGAGTTGTCCAAACGTTAATTTCCTATCGCGGGGTGTATGTCAAATGGAGATGGAGTAAGATGCATATAAATATGTTGTTGCTCTTGAGCCGCCGCGTGGTGCATGTGGCTTTGGAAGCTACCGAGCTTTGGTGGTGAGTCACAGGAAGGAAAAAAAAGAATGAATGAAGAAAACTTTCCGCTTCTATACTTATTTGTGTAAAGTATCATTGCAAGCAAATACAGGACTGTTGCTGATTCGACGTGCTATAACTTTCATAATTGCGTAATATGAACGTTCTATTGCATTAAAATCCATTCTTATATTGAGAATGCCTGACAAAAATTCATGGCGAAATTTGAAATATTACGTAATGTGAAATTTTGTTACTATTAAAATTCATTCTTCAACTAAGGACATCAAACAAAACGAAAAAACTGACAACGGTATTACATGATTTTCGAAACGAAACGAAGATGATTTCTGATCCGTTTCGTTTTGCTACGTAACGAAATTGAAAACGACCTTTTGGTTCCGCAATGTAATGAAAATAGAAAGGACATTTACGAACTTGATGATGAAGGGGTTGATATTTTCCTATTCTTTCAAAACGTAACGAGATAGAAATATAGTATATTGTCGTTGAGAACAAAATAAAAAGATATTTTCATTTCGTTGGTTTAAAAAAACCTCGAGTGTGGGAACAAATCGTATTTTAGTTGCGATTTCTTTTTCATGCGCGCCTTACACCAATGATACAAATGGACGTTTCGTCGGAATTTCTAATTGTTGTTTCTAAAAGTTGGTTAGAATGCAAATTATGATAGGTTTCAAAGAAAATGATGAATTCTGAGTTCTAAGAAGGTCCAAAACTGTTCATGAACTGACTGGTCTAAATGCGCTTTGTTTGCACGAATGCTAGTGATATAATATCCTATGTGGCGAGTCTTGGGGCGATTTTCTTTCTCTTTTTCTCTTTTCTTTCTTTTTTGCGGCAGGGGGTGTGTGTCAATTAATACCCCTTCATTTGACAAAGAAAAGGAGTGGAGTACGAAACCCATGTGATGTACATGTTATGTAAGGAAACGTACAACAGCATTCGCATAATTGTGCTAATCAAACTTTAGCGCGCCATTCTAGATACGCGACTTTCGAATAGTCTTTTTTTGTGATGAAGGCGAACGATAACCATGTTCCCATGCCACTTTCAAGCACCGCTCTTCCTTCTAACTGCGAAGTCGTGTGCATGCCAGCGAAGCCTGAACAGGAGGCTAAGAGCGTAGGAAGGCCCCGAGGACGGCGGGGACGGCGAACACGCCTAGCTCTGGAATTGTGGGGCACAATTGGCTCGCTAGGAGACCGTGGCGGCGGTGCCGTAACGGCCGATCGAGGCGGCTTCAACGCGCGAAGCGGCGCCGCAGCCACTGCAATTAATGCGATGGCGTAGGACGAAGGAAACGCACGCCCGCCCGCCACGCCGCACAGTGGTCCCGGGTCAAAAGAGCTCGCATGCGGCGTTTTCAATTTATTATTATTATTATTATTATTATTATTATTATTATTATTATTATTATTATTATTATTATTATTATTATTATTATTACTATTGTTATTCGCGAATAGGCCGTCTCGGACCACACAGAACGATTTCTATCCCCCAGGGTTGTTGGTCCTGGGGGGATGAAAGATGTGATGATGATGATGATGATGATGATGATGATGACGACGACGGATGAAAGGGCGACGCACACATACAGCCATACACAAACACACCCATACCCGAGCCGGGACGCTAACCCGCGATCCTTCCGTCCGAGATCGCCACGGCACTGCTGCCTTAGCGATCTCGGCTATCCGGACCGGCTATTATTATTATTATTATTATTATTATTATTATTATTATTATTATTTATTACTTAAAAATCAGTTAAAAATTGTGACCTGCTATGGGGAGAGGTGCAATCCGTTCGTTTTCTTGAGCTCTGTGTTCCCTACCTAACTCACACACATATGATGATCAATTATGAATACAGGCAGCAATGCCAGTTTTTGGCAAGAATGGATAAGAAAATGTTCGCCTTTGGGTAATAAAAACTATTATACATGAATTTTGGTTCTCTCTTTCCACTTATTTATTTGAAACCGATAATTTAGTTTTTCTGTGAAAATTGTGTGAAGTTGTCCCTTCTTTGGATTTGATTCGTAGTGAGTTTTGATTCTGGACACGTCAACGACTCGATTTATTTGAAACCGACAATTTAGATTTTCTATGTAATGACCTACATCGTTCTGCAGAGGATCGGAATAGAACCTATTACGCGGAGCCGTAGACTCCCGAATTCCAGTCTCTCTCTGAGCAATGGGTATTTTCACCTAATGAATGCGGTTAGATTGACTTTTCATACCACGTAACTGAATTCCACCTGAAATCATTTATCTCTCAACATCATTCACAACTCTTGGTCTTAACGGAAAGTGAAAAGATTGAATCCCGAAATATTTGTTTTATTTCGTGAGTTAGCTTTATTCCCGATATATTTGTTTTATTTTGTGTACCTATGAAGCTAGATTAAAAAGCCTTTAAGCCACATCGGAGCCTTCGTTTGGTATCATACCCGTAATTCCATTCAAATCCAAATTCTTTTATGTAAACGTAGATATGCATTTGTGAAATGATTGATGAGATGAATAATTGAGATGGGTTTATGAAATACATAAAGAGATGGCTTTACCTTCCACACCATAACCGCAAGGTGAAAACAGCAAGTGCTTTCGCACGGACTGATTCTACTCTATTTTCTTACATTCCGCCAACATATCTAAAAATGTGTGTAATAGATTCTGAATCTAGCGTCACAATTTACTTGCGGCAGTTCTTACATATCAATAGTGATTCTTAGTCTTGGGACCCGCAATAATAGATTTTTCTGTGCCCATCTAAACTTGTATTTGAAATTGAACGTTCTTTTTATAGTGTTATTTAAAATGACGCGATTTTGACAATTGAATAGGGTCGATGCTCAAGAAATGAGCACATTTTTCAGCTCGAGAGACTTGCGTCTTGGCGAAATAGTCATGACCACAATTTATAGTTATTACAAATGAAAGTTTATTGAAATGTACTTGTAGCAATGTATAATTATGTACTTCAAGAACCTATTTCAATCATATATATTGAACGAAAAGATTTCCAAATGTTCGTGAACAATTGCTACATTTGCTCTGTGTTCTTTTATAAACTTGAATTATTATAAAACTGACTATATAAATATTTCAAAGATTTACAATTATGCACGATGTTTTACGTGTCGTTGCGTTGTGGTCTGAACCACTGTTCTGCGTTCGATCTCCCAGCTGCATGGGTATCTGCCCCGTATAGACACGCGATTCAATTTTATGCGAACCACAAAGAAATCGAAGGCATATAAACAGCGCAATTTCGACCTTTTGTATATTTCCGGTTTTACTAGTTGCAATTTGCATCTAATTCAGACCCAGGAAAGAGCCATACGGTGAGCAAAAGGAGTAGAAAATATTGCGCAGTTCTCTATCTCGACGAAATAATAAAATCGAACCTACCTACGAGGCCATGGATTTAAATTTTAACCGTGAGATTGCATTCAAAGAAAGTCAGGTTGTAATATCTGAAGATCATATCTTGAAATATTCGTATTCGTTTGGTTAGGTAATGGAGTCCCGTAGCTTTGGCATATCTCTGGCACCATCTCGCACCAGAAGTGGACAATAATACTGTCTTTCATCGCGTAGATGAATTACTCATCCGAAAATTTACGGTCAGGTTCCTGACGGTAGTATTTTTTAATAATTGCGCCCACAACACCTCGTAATCTTGATGTAGTTTGGTGAGACCATTAAGACAGTAAATTTGAAATATGTACCTGTCTTCTTAATATCGTTTAGATAATCATAACGAAATAATTCAATAGCGGTCAAGGAACACGAGTAAGTAAGCCACTCTAAACAAGCTTCGTATTAAGACCGACAGTCATTCTAACCACCAACACAGCATTTATGTGGAATTGCTTGCGTAAAGTGCCCACTCGAAGTGTGATATTATTCTTAACTTCACAGTAATTTTTTTACTCGATAACGAATCCTGAAAGCTGACAAATATTCGTCTTATTTCTACTTAGTAGTTATTTCTAGCTAGTACTTTCGTCTTCTTTCTAGCTTTTTTTTTACATATTGCGTTATAAATTACAGTATACACTACAAATTCATATCATTGCGAGCTAGCTAATAGGGACGACTAATATTTATTCTCATGATGAAGCTATAAATACTGTGCCTGATGTAGTTCCCTCATAAACAGCCAGGTATCCAATTTCTGAACTTTTGCATCACATCGCCATTGTTTCATTTACTGAGTATACTACTCTACTTTTCTGGCATTATCAATGTGATGTGTTTCAAAATACAAGACTCGTGTTCGCAACGTTTCATCTATTTTTTTTCACGGCGGCAGTGGTCTCGCCGCAACAAACCACAAATGAACAAGAGTGAGATGTTATTGTAGGCCGTCCAAATATAACTAACATAGTATAATTTCTGTGATGTGATGGGAAAAACACGATTAAAGACAGATCGGATTCGTTGCGTTTCTTTGTACATTTTTATGCACAATAAATCTATATAGGTTTAGATTTAAACTTTATAGGTTAGTCATAGGACATAAATTATTGTACTAATATGGTTTTCTATTTGAGACAAAATAATACGAAAACCAACAAAATCAATCCGCCGTATTTAGATCACTGGGACATATTTTTGTCTAAATTAATTTTATAGAGTCGTTTGGGCTGCATAAGAGTCTCAGATAATTTATAATTGTAAATCGTTAGTTATCAAGTAAAACAAGACAATACCTCAGCATTTCCTAAATAGATAAAGAAAACTGGAAGAAGAATAAGATCAAGATGGACGTCGCAAATTAAGCAAAATTAGGTTCAGGCAAATTCAGCCCTTCAGAATTCCACAATGAAAAACTTAACTAATGAATTAGAATTATTATCGTAAAATAAGTATTTTTCATTATGTATTTTCAGTTTAATTTCTAATCTACAATGTTTTATTTGTAACTTCAACTTGTATTTCGATTTTAATTGTTTAATGTAATGAGGTAATGTGCTGTCCTAAGTTTTACGCTTTTGGCAACTGATACGCGATGCACATTCAAAACGCAGAAATATATGGATACAAGGCTTAATTTGGTACTAATATTTTGTATATAATGAAACAATATCATATGATTCGATATTTTTCGGTATGCGCACATGAACGAACTCTCACGTAGAGAAACATAGGAAAACGATATTCTGGAACTGACCTTAAGGTAGTAGGATTCGAGTCTCCATGGTGGCGAATTTTCGACACTACCTTCATAGTTCGGAGGGGATCAGCCGCAGTTTAGAGGAGAATTCTACCGGCCGACTGCTCTGATCGATAATTATTCGTGGTTTCTCCGTTTAAGATGCAGGTGAATGCCGGTCTTTTACCATGGAAACATTACTAACACACGGGCCATGCACGATAATCCCTTCCTCCTCCTTGTTGCCTCCTCTATCAATGGACACACACACGTGCGTACAGTTATTCTCACATTTACATGCACTTCACTACCGTAGGTGCCGAGAGATTCGTCAGGGGCTCGGAGCTTATGTTGTTAGCTTTATTCTTGTTCTTCAATTAATGTCAACCTAGATCTACTTTGTCGAAGGTTGTACGCGCTATTTGCAATTTGATGTTTTGCAAATTGCAACTGGCCTAAAAATACGCACGTTGTCCTCACGAGCGATCTTATTGGGTTAGTTTATTTCGCTATTGGACGCGTTCTTCCGACATGTATGTGATAATACGTGAAACACGCTGAGGAAGATTCAGAGAGAGGGAAATTCTCACAAATCGATAAGGTGGTCTTCGTCAGATCTCAGAGGAACATACCGGGAGAGGTGGCTTAGTGCATCAACTTATGTCACTGCAGTGCCTCTGACCGGGTCACCTAGGTTCGAGTCCAGACGGCGGCAGGATTTTCGACACTAGTTTGCAGCTAGGTCGAATTCAGTCGCTGTCTGGAGGAGAATTCTAGCGGCCGGCTTCTCTGATCGGCAGTTTCCCGTGGTTTCTCCGATCAACACCGGGCGAATGTCAGAGCAGTACCCTAACAAACGGGCCATGGACCGCGCACGATCTTTCCTTCCTCTTCCTTCTCCTATCCTCACTCCTTACACACATACACCAACATGCACAACACTACCGCACATACCGGGAGAGAGGTCGAGGGCTTAGAGCTTGTCCCGGCTGGGCTGTGTCCCACTTTTGGGAGATAGTGGGTTGGGGAAAACCCTACTAGTCGAGGGTATGTCGGCGCCGGATCTCGCCATCCAGCGGGGAAGATCACCGCCAATTCCATATGCAAAACCCTGCACTACACTTACGGGACTAACCAGTCAGTCAGTCAGTCAGTCAGTCAGTCAGTCAGTCAGTCAGTCAGTCAGTCAGTGAAACACTACTTACGGGACTAATGAATCAATCACTCAATCATTGAAACACCGCCACCTCCGGATTATAATATGCACCACACTCACGAAAAGAATGACCAAAGTAGATGGCGCGCCCGAAAACAAAGTATTCACTTTCTCACTCACGATACGATGTGCAAGAACTCTGTAATGTGGAACGCGTGCATTCCGGGCCGAAGGATTCGATGAAGCGCGACGCGGCGCCGACACGAACGCGGCCGACGTGAGTGATAGCCTGCTCCAGGTTTCGGGGAGGTTCGGGGCGGGCGAAGGTGTGACGGTCGGGAGTGAGGATGGGAGGGAGGGGAGGAGAGGGGCCTCCTATGGCTGGGAGCGGCCGGCGGTTTCCAAGAACTTTCCATGGGGACGTCGGAGGGGGAGGAGAGGGGAGGGATGTCGTTGCTTACAATTCGCACAGCGTAGGCGTCGGCCGTTGCTGAAAGTTCTCTCGGGCCACGCAGCCGTCTTAACCGAGAGGCCCGCGCAGCTTAATGCCGTCTTAGCGTGAGGCTCTTACGGACTCATGTGCACCAAGACTCACAGAAAAAGATAATAAAGAAAAAGGTGGAAAGAAAATAATTAGTCAAAAATATTTTCATAATTTAAACAAAGAAATAACGGAAAACGAATATAATATAGTTTTGACAGTTTGATAGCTTTTTGTATTAGCACTTAGTTATTTTAAAATTGATAAATATTTTTTACTATTTATGTCCCCAAACGACCTTTAAATTCCATACCATTGACTATTATTAGGCACCCTGGGTTTCCAAACTTACATCCTTCGTTACATACAATGTTACATCCTTCCATGTAAACATCGCTTACAGAATAAAAACCATTTAAAAAATATGCCCTTTTCGGTTCCATACCATGGAGCAAACCTTACAAAATGTTTATAGACTATATGGTAAGCAATGCAGCTTCTTAAATATTGTTTGGATAACAGCCTGGAAATAAAAATATAGTCCTCGTGCCCATCCCCTCCCTCTTTGTGTGCGGAACGTCGATTGATTGAGTATTTCGTGTTTCCGGCGCGACAACTGCTATGGTCGTTAGTCCCGTAAGAGTAGTGAATCCTTAACACGGGAGATGGCGTTGATCTGTGATTCCCCGCTGATTGGCAAATCCAGCGCCGTCCTACACATTGACCTCCGAGGTTTTCCGTAACCAGGTATCTCCCACCAGTGGGGCACCGCCCCAGCCGGAACAATCTCTTTAAGTTCTTCACTGGTCTCCTGATATGTGTGGTAATGTAGTGTGTGTGTGTGTGTGTGTGTGTGTGTGAGCGTGTGCGTGTAAAGGGTGCGGTAAATGATAAGGAAGGGGAAGGAAATATCGCGCGCAGTCCATGTCCCATGTGTTAGGGTACTTCTTCAGCATTCACCTGGTGTTAAGCGGAGAAACAACGGAAAACTACCGATCAGTGCAGCCGACCGCTAAATTCTCGTCCAGACAACGGCTGAATTCGACCTAGCTATCTAGCTAGTCTCGAAAATCCTACCACCGTTGGGACACGAATCCTAGGACCTCCCGGTCAGAGCCACTGGAGTGACCTCAGGTTATGCCCTGAGCCACCTCAGCCGGTGCGGGGCGTGGATCGCCCGGCAGCCCCCCAATCAGGCATGCCGTGCGCGCCTTGGCGACGACCTCACGCTTCACCGCGCATCACGGCGGCAGCGGCAATGGCCGGCGGCGCGATCTCTTTCTTTCTTTCTTTCTTTCTTTCCTTCTGTCTTTGTATGTTTGTTTCGTGCGCTGAGGCGCGCGGTTTGATGGCGCTTGTTCGTTCCAAACACCGCATCGCGACTCGTCGCGCACGTTGGTTAAACCTTGCCGTGAAGATCGGCGGCGATGAGGTCGTAAATTAGGAACAAAATGGGGGAAAGAATCAACGGTGGATGTTCCAGAATTGGTGATATTTTCGCGCGACGACCGCGTTCAAACAGGTTCGTCGCACAGGTTGCGTGAGTTCGCGGCAATAGCTACGCTAAGTACTCATATACGGACCGTGCAGGTCTATGATTCGTAGGGACTAGTTCAGTACTGTGTCTGCTTCGGATGGCGATGTACTTATTTGTTATACAGTTAGCTTACATTTACATTTGTCTTGCTTTTTTAATTTTACTTCGTTTTGAGTTTTAAATTACAATCACAAATGTGAAAATATTTCATTGTGTTAAAAAGTGGATATTGACGAATGTTTATTGTATTAAACTAGCTATAAAAATATATGACGAATCATCGTATGGTTCTTTTACTGGGAAATAATATCATTATATTAGTTTAGTACTTTCATTAGTTTTCTCAAAAATTGGAGAAATCGTACTCGACACGTCTTGATTTTTATCTTATTAATAAAAATGGATGTTTTCAGTTACCTCCAGACGAGTGTAGATTTTTTCTCTCTTAACAGTAAAATGAAATTTACCAAGGTGTAAATTTGTAAAATGTTTATTGACCTTTGGGTTACGAGTATTTACTGGGTGCATCCTCAATTGATCTTCGGCTTAATTTTTCATAGGGGCCTTTTGTGCTATTGTTGCACTGAACTCTTTTTTTCTGTACTTCTGAACTCTTGTAATACTTTTTTGCATGCGTTTTCTCTCTGCACGTTGTGTTGCGTGTGAGTGTGCATGCGTGTTTGCAGCGAGTGTCTCTTTGTGCGGAAGCACACCCAGCGACGCATGTTTCGGCGGCGTGCGAAAGGTGCAGACGCAGCAAGCAAGTCTGCGTGTGGAACTCCAGTCGCCTCTGCACGTTCAAACGTGCCGAAATGGCCTGCGATGATTTTTTTTTTTTTTTCGATATTTCATTCCCAGTGAGAGGCATATCCATTCGTCGCTCGGCATATTATTCGTTATTTTTTGGTGGAGGAAGGGATTATGCAGAAATTCAGGTCTCGAAGTACAATTTATGTTGCTATGTTGGGAAGGCATTGGTTTACTATAACCTGTATGAGAATATGGGAAATATTGTCGCTCAGATCGGTATTGCAACATTTGGATGTTCCTCGTAGTTGGTAAAGAATATATGATTTCATTTTGTTTCTTTAAATTATGTATATTTAATGGACTTAATAAAGAAATACTGATAAATATTCCTGAAGTTCTGATGAATATATTTTCCTTCGACAATATGTTGATTAAGGCAGAAATTTTATTTTGTGAAGACAGACAATAATATTTGACATTTAGTTGCATTGGAGAACGTGTTTTGAGAGATCTCATTTCTATTTTGGAAATCTACGTTCCGGATTGTTTATTAGAAGTCGTTCGAAATATCAGAAAGGTTTTAACCAATAAAGAAACTGAACTCTTTGTAAGACGTCTAATGATTACACCTCGTACTTCATTTGTAGGAATATTGCTCTAAATATAATCACAAAATATCACATTCTTGGAATTTAAATGTGTAAAGAATATTGTGAACCCGTAAACGTATTGGAGTTATTCCTATAAGGAATTTTCTGTTTTTTCGACAGCGAAGAAACATTTTGAAATTAATATGATGTATTTTTTTAAATTTATTTGTGTCTGATCCACCTAAAGGTTCTACAGAATTGTGAAAGTATGCAGATAACACGAGGAAAAAAATTTTAAGTTGATTACGAAATGATGATGTAGTATAAGCACTGAAGGTAGGTATTAAATGTTAACACGGCCAAATCCCATGTCTTATCCCTGACGGTCAGATCTGTTGAGGATGGCTTAATTATCTAAGGTCG
The DNA here is from genome assembly GCA_011170035.1 of Teleogryllus occipitalis. NCBI lineage: Eukaryota > Metazoa > Arthropoda > Insecta > Orthoptera > Gryllidae > Teleogryllus > Teleogryllus occipitalis. The sequence continues at coordinate 348,689 of BLKR01008967.1, forward strand.
CTAATAATTTAATGAAAGCGTTGGTAAAGATGTCACGTTGAATGTATTCGCAATCCCAAATCGTTGTAATTCAGCAAATCTAGAGATGTGAACTTATTTGTTGAAACGTATTTTTTAGCGTTTTAAGCATATGCGTTTTGTTGTTTTTAAGAAGTATTTAAATTGCTTTTAAGTCACCTAAAATAATGAAACGCTGTTCTCGTGTAACGTCAGGTCTTCGTCCATTAGATTGGCGATTATACCTAAGTTTGCTATCAAACCTAAAAATGTAAAACACGAATTTGTATTGATATATTATGTGCGAGGATAGACGAGCCAGGCTACTATATTGTGTTAAATTATCATTTTATTTTGAAATTGCATAGTATCCATAAACAATTTTTATCTCAAAATGCCTGCCGACAGTGCTACGCTAAGCGAGCCCGACAATAATTCTTGATTCCAGCAAGTCAAGAAGCAACGTAAAAGAGGGTTTATATAGCAAATGTTTCGTCTGGCAAAGGAGGGTTTATGTCAAACGTTTTATAGACTTAGTTCCCTTGAATGATAACTCAAAATATATAACCAGAAATTTATAAACCAAAAAGAACAACTAAAAATACCCAAAGTAATAATAAAAGAACACAGTAAGTAATTCATACAAAGCAATGTGGTGTTATTACAAATTGCTTTATATGAATTGGACATACAATTTATGTATTTGTATGTATTTTAAATGTATTGTTAATGATGTAGATTAATGATGTTAGGTGGTAGGTGTGGTTTATATATACTTTTGTTTTCACTCAAACGCCCTGAGGAGGTCTGCAAATCATCAGACAAAATCTTTGTGACTTAATTTCTTATTTGGTTTCGTGTCCTGGCTTGCTGGAATCTGTAAAAAAACCTTTAAATATATACCTACGCTGCTGTCACTATTACGGGGCAGTTGGATAAATCGGGAAGCCTTTTTGTTTAACTTAACCATAGAGAAACATTGTTTATTATCTTCGGAAGTTCTATCATCAAGAGGTGATCCTTAGCATTTATAATTGGAAAACAAATCATGGAAAATTTATATTTAAATTTATGTCTTCTAAGGCCTTTCCCTATTGACCCACACTTCCCGGTATTTATATTAATTCTCGAGATGCGAAGCTTCCTCGTAGAGAAAAAAAACACATTCGTGGGTGATTGAGACTTAGGCTCTTGCAGGGTACGCATGTGGGAATGGTCTTTAGTATTCTTTTATACATATCGCGCTTAGGCGGTGTAGCTTGTGTTCGCCAAGGGCACCTTGGACATAAGCCTCTTAACCTCTCGCGCTTCGGCTTACAAAGATACTGCACATTTAATTTTATACTGCACATTTACGTAGACATTTGTATAGCGATTAAGGTGCTTTTCTTATATAATTCCACTGTATTTACAATTAATTCTTAAAACTAACTTACAGTCTAGTAACCCTTCAACCGGGTTATTTACTAGTATATACAGCGCAAAGCGCTGTTAAGTCAAGTCCGAGTGTATAAAGACTTATACCATGGCAGCCAATACCATATTTTTGGCCAAGGTGACACATTCGAGGATCGGTTAAGATGGCTCAGGACATCAATAGATTTCCGACAGTGCTTCTGAGCGGGAGGTCCTATCTGACGGTGACAGGATTTTCAACACTAGTTCAACACTTTATCCGCTCTCTGGAGGAGAATTGTCGCTGCCGGCAGCTCTGATCGGTAGTTTTCCGTGGTTTCTCCATTCAACACCAAGCGAATGTCGGAGTAGTACCCTAACAAACGGGCCACGGATCATCCGTGATAATTGCTTCCGCCTCCTTGTCCTATCCCTACCCCTATCACACACGCACACATACACATACACATTTACATGCACTTATTTACCAAACATATCGGAATACCAGTCAGGAGAGCTTTAAAGCTTGTCCCGGCTGTGTGTGTGTGTGTGTGTGTGTGTGTGTGTGGTGAAGGGAGATACCTGGATGGGAAAACATCTCAAGCTGACGTATAGGTCGGCGACGGATCTCACCATCAAGCTGGAGAAGCACACCGCCACCTCCCGAGGTAAAAACGCGCACTACACTTACGGGACTAACAACCATAGCGGTTCCATAAGCGCCCGGAAACACGAAATAATGAATCAATCAATCGATCACCCGGGTAATTCGCGCCGGGCTTAGGCTCAATACTTGTCATAAGTGATCCAGCTGCTTAGCCTGGGAGGTGAAGCCCCCTCCGTACGTCGTCGTAGCGTCGTCCAAGTCGGCGTCCCGCGGCAGCTGCGCCGCGCCCCGTTTTCCACGCCACACGCCGGCTTTCCCTCGCCTCGCCTCGCCTCGCCTCAGAGCCGGTCGCCGCGTCGCCGCGCTCGCGCACTTTCCGCCAACGACATTTGCATGCCGGCGAGCGGTAACGGCGCGGGCAGGGTAGTGTCACCTGTCGAACTTCTGGTCTTCCGTACGACAATAATTGGCACGGAAACTGGGATGAGAGGGAGAGAAATACGGGCTTTGGTATGAGTTTGGACAGCGAAAATTAACTTATAAAATTGTAATTAATGTAAAAAAGTTGACGGTTACCGATGCATAACATATGTCCCGTATGTTCAGTTATGTAACATGTGCGTCGTATACATTTACACGGAATTGCGTCTAATGTGGTTATTAGTTGCTTGAAAAATGGTTTTTTGTTAATGTATTGTCTGAATGGTCTTAAAGATCACATTCCTAATGGTTTTTCTCTGAGATTTCCTTTAAGAATAATCCCACGATATTTTTAAAATGACCATCCATACCCTACCAGGAAACTAGTCACGAAGTTTATGTAAACTAGTCACGAAGTCACAATGTAATACATATCAGCCATAAAATCCAACCTTATGCTTTAATACATATTATCATTTAATATGACATTTTCTGATTTTGACAAAGTTCTACGTGAGGTGTTAACATTTAATAGTTACAGAATTATTGTCTATTAATGAAAAATTGACTGGAATCATCGTTTATTTTGTAATATTTTTATCTGTTATAGAAATGCTCATGCACATTTTGCATTAATTATGATAAGAAGCTTCTTTAGTGTCCAGAGGCAAGAGGAAAGCATCTCAGCTTTAGTTTAGTTTAATTAAAAAGCGATTAAATGAAGTTTGAATCTGCGAAAACTGTCAAATCACATAGCATTTCAAGGCATTTATTCGCTTGGTTAACACCGCACAATCCTTCACTCATTTTAAACACTACATTAATTTGTAATAACAAAGAAGTTACCATCACAAGTGATGGTGAGCCTACAATCAAGGCGTTTAGGTCATGCGTACCAGTGATCGCGTGGTGGCGAATAGGATCCCAGCAAGCTATCAGAATTTTGCGTTATGTGTTGAACATCAGTGTGTTTGTGACGTGATTGTTATATGGAACGATTTGGGATTGTGAAACAAATTTGATTCCGTTCTATTCGTTACTTAATTTTCTGCGTGAGTGGACTGGAAGGTAACTTCTTGAAAACCAACTAAATAAACTTCCATCAGCTACCATCGACTTCTGATTTAGAATCTTTCTTAGATTAGAGTTCAGATTATCGCTCCGTAGTTTGATTTTATTTCGTGTAAATGATATTCAAAAAATGTGAAAGAACAACTCTTCGAAAAATGTTAAATTTGAAGTGTAAGAGGTCAGTCATCCATATTATTAATTTTTGTTGGTGTATGTTATTTATTTAAAAATAATTAAAGACCATAATATGTTTATTTTCTATTTATTTATTTAATAATAATCAGGTTTCGTCGTTCCATATCTTGCAGCTTTTCGGGCAGGAGATATTTCCCCTCGATTTATGGATTTTTTTTTCTTTTTCGCAAATCACGCATTCCTCGTTATGTGTTGTTTACCAGACCAAATAAACGCATTCAAGAGTGACTCTGTAATGTTCGAAATGGAAGAAAACACATTAAGAAGTGTTAGATTAGCAAACCGTGTATAGAAATAGTACAACAAAACAAATGCTCTTTATTAATACATTTTTAAACAAATCTGACCCCTGAGAGTCCTATCCAACGAGCTTGCTTTATAGGGCATCGTTGCTCGAAAAATGCTGGGGGCGAAGCAGGTGACACTTTATCCCTTGGTCCATTTCCTCTCTCCGTGTGGCCCGTCACACCTCCACTACGAAAACCTAGTCCTCCCAGAACTGGGCTTGAAGATCGTGATCCCGGTGTGAACTCGCGTGGCCCGTTTCCGCCCTAGGCAGTGGCTCTAGAAGCACTGTTTTCGAAAGGTCTGATATAGCACCACAAAGACACAGTTGAACATCTCCACTGTACAGCATTTGCATCATGAATCACGCAGCGCGTTTTTATATTATTGTTTTTCGCTTCCTTAAGAAATTGGGCGTGGCAGCGTGAGGCGTGCATGCGTCTGTGCGGGAGGGCGAGCGTTTCGCGTCCGCAGCGCTATCGCCGCCCCCACCCCCTTATCGAAGGGCCCTCTCGCGCCTTTGTTTATCTTCCTTGGTTCGTTGCTGCGTGACGACCCGTATCGGCGCCGCTGCTGGCGCTCCCGCGAGGAGACGTTCTTGGCAGACAGACCGACGCGGCGCGGCGTTGGACCGTGCTGGCGGCGGCTGTGTGGTGGTGCCGGTCGCGGCGGCGAACAGGGTGACCACCTTTTTCATCTACGTTCACCTGCAGATTTTTTTTAATAATTGTTTTCGTAGATTAGTGTTAATTTATTTTATATGCCACGGAAGTATCTGAAGAATTTGTTTTTGTTAAATTTAGCTTATGCTATTTATGTTATTACCTTAAGGGCTGACTTGTCGACTAGAATCTATATTTGGCCCACATCTAGACCCCTAATCTATATATACACTCCCCGGGGTCTAGAAAATTGTGTGCTTGCTATATATGGGGTTCGGGAATTACGTTTCGTGGTGTCGGGTTCGGACTGTGTACTTTGGACGCTCAAAATCCCAAGTTTTGAAGCTTGTAAAAAAATAGTTTTGATTGCCTTCCGTTTAAAAAATGGAGCTATGGAGCGTGCCTCACGGAGTATAGGATATGGAAGCATTTACTCGGAGTATGGGACCATTATTTTCATTGTAATTGTATGTTCCTAGCATTTGTAATACAAACTGAGAAAAATAGTTTTGATGGATAGTTGATGTGAAACGATGATATAACTTGAGTGTCAATGGAGAGTAGTGGATTGGGAGGCAGGGGAAACGGAAGAACACCGAGAAAACCTGCCCCGAACTCGCTTTGTCCACCATAAATTCCACATGGATTCACCGGGATTTGAATAATAATCCTAGTGGTGGAAGATGTGCGGTGTCAATACTACAGCGCGGGTCGCTGGAGCATTGGCCCGGCCAGTTGGAGCTTGAGTCTCGAACGGGCGTGCAAGGAGCCTGGGGCTCCGAGCGGGGGGTACGGAGACCGTGGCCTGAAGAGCCGTGTCCCCCGCTTGAGATTCAGAGCGCAGGTGCGAATCTTTTGTCTCGGAGAATGAGAATCGGAGCGTGTTGTTCGGGGAGCGGAACACGCGGTGCGAATTGACAATTTTCTCCAAGGGGACACTCAAAACTGCAAGGGAGGACGAAACTACGAATTGAGGACTGAAACGACGACTTCACTTACGCAGCACAACAGTCTGAATAAATATCTGCGAATGCTCATGGGCACTCCTTTCCAGTTTGTTGATTTAGCTGGGGAACCCCCACTTGCCGACGGTAGGTCAGCGCCGGATCTCGCCATCCAGCGGGGGAAGATCACCGCGATATCCCGCGAAAAGAGCATGCACTACACTAACGGGACTAATGACCAAAGCAGTTGGCGCGCCCGGAAACATGAAACAAATCAATCAATCAATTGATTTAGCTTCCTTGACTTGAAGATATCAAAGTGTGGATATCTTAAATATGGCATCTAAATTGGGTGCCTTATTTACGAAATAATATTTATGAATAAATATTTGTGCGTAAATAATAAATAAAACACATTAATTGGGGGACATGCAGAGAAAAAAAATAATTATTATTTTTTTCGGCAGGGGATATAAGTCTCCAGGGAGAACGATCCTCAGCACTCCCGACCCCGTCAAATCGCACTCCGCGAGGTCACGACGCGTGAGGGTTGGTGCATGAGGTTCCCAGTGCAGTGGTCGGAGCGTGGAGCCAGAATAGGAAATTCTTCTCTGCTTGCTATCCTCCCTGTGCGTGGCACGGGGTGGGAGCGTGGACATGGGTGCGTGCGGCCCGGAGCGTCGCGGTCGTGCGCGCGAGCGGTGCGTCTCTCGCAGTCAATGGAGGCGAGCGTGCCGCCGTGTCGTGACATACTTTAGTTTATTCTTAGGAGCCGTATTTTTAGGAGAGTCGGTGAAGCTCGTGGTGCTCGTCCGCGCCGGACGCACCCGCCGCCGCCGTCGCCTCCGTCGCCGTCGCCACCGCCACCGTCGTCGCTTCCGATGTTCAAGCCTTCGCCACCGCCCTCGTCGCTACCACGCCTCCTCCGCGTCTCCGCCACCGCCTCTGCCTCTTCCTCGGCCTCCGCCTGCAACACCGCCTCCGCCTCTGCCTCGACCTCTGCCTCTGCCTCCGACACCGCCCCGACGCCGCCTCCAATACCGCCTCCGCCTCCGCCTTTGCCTCTTCCTCCACCTCCGCCTCCGCCTCTGCCTCTGCCTCCGCCACCGCCTCCGCCTCCGCCTCTGCCTCCGCCTCCGCCTCCGCCTCTGCCTCTGCCTCCGCTTCCGCCTCTGCCTCTGCCTCCACCTCCGCCTCCGCCTCCGCTTCTGCCTCTGCCTCCGCCTTTGCCTCCGCCTCCGCCTCTGCCTCCACCTCCGCCTCCGCCTCCGCCTCCACATCCGCCTCTGCCTCTGCCTCCGCATCTGCCTCCGCCTCCGACACCGCCTCCGACACTACCCCCGACGCCGCCTCCAACACCGCTTCCGAACCCGGCTCCGACACCGGCTCCGCCTCCGACGCTATATCCTCTCCTATCTCTGCCCCCCCCCCACCTTTCTCCGCCTCACCACGCCTCCGCCTCTACCTCTCCCTCCGCCTCCGACTTTGTCTCAGCCTCTTCCTCGGCCACTCGTCTGCCTCTTCCTCGGCCTCTACCTCGGTCTCTGCCTCTGCCTCCATCTGCGCCTCCGTTACCGCTTCCGTTGCTGCCACCATCGCCGCCACCAGCGCTACCTCCGCCACTGCTACCTCCACGATTTCCACCGTCGCCGCCACCACTGACGTAGCTTTCAAATCTCACGCCTCAGCGTCGATGAGTGAAGTGGAGGAGAACGTCTTCCATATTGGCGCGAAACTAGTTATTAAGCCCCATATTTTGAGTCTACAAGTTTGAAATTAGAATTTTCCCTCAAAAATGTTTTTATTGGTTCTAAAAATTGCCATATAGTATGAAGGTTTTCTTGAAAATGAATATAAAACACAAAACCGGTTAATACTTATACTTTTGAGCTTTTAATGTCGTAAGTGAAAACAACTCATTAATGTCACTGAACAAAAAGATAATTTAATTTTTCAGAGGAAAGTATCTTCTGCGTCTCTTCAAAATCTGCTTTAATGCGTAAAATGTGCACTCGGGATTACACCCCATAAAAGGTGCAAACTTCATTTCGGCGATTTCCATTCAATTTCGAGGCGCGCTACTTCATACATCCGACCAGAAAGATCACAATCGACCCATACATTCTTATTCTGTAATCGGTGGTTACTTGAGACAGTAGGGTTTTTAAAACAAATTTCGGTTAATTTGGTTTTAGGAATTATAGTTGTGTAGCGTGTGTTATGCATTTTATGTATTCTCCTTAACGTTAACTTTATAACCAGTTATTTTATTCTTAAATTGAATTAATTATGTGTATCCAGTGAAGTATTTTTTCTTACATTTATGTTTTAAATGTATTTTAGGAAGCTTTTCATCAATATGGTTTTATATTGTTATTTTTTTAAATGTATCCCAAAACGTTTTCCATCCTCTAACCCATCAAATACATAATATTTACAAAACTAAATCTCGATAACATTGGTACTACTGATGTAATTACACCAACATTTTGTTGTCATCACGTATTTTATTTAAATACTTAATATCTTTTTCATATTAAAATTCGAGAGTATCCTTCTGAAGTTATCAACTTTGTGCAGTATTCTATTTCCAGAGACATGCAGGTTCGATTTATACGTAAGATTTCAGCAAACGTAGTTTTTATTACAATTTTCATTATTTCTACAGCTGGCATTGCTTGGCTTTGGAAAAGCGAAAGGGAAATTTATCTCTCTTGCGGAGATGGAGCCGTGCACATATCATAATCCATTTGCTTGGAAATGACCCATCAATCAATCTACTAGAGCAGCCTTGAAATAAGTTTACAGGATTTGCGGTTTATGAATATCATTCTTTGGTTAGTCATCTCAACCTAGTTCTACTTTATGGAAGGTTGTATTCACTATTTGATTGTTTTTTTCAATTTGCAATTTGCAACTAGCCTTCTAAAAATATGCACGTTGTCCTCACGAGCGATCTTATTTGGTTAGTTTGTTCCGCTACTGGGCGAGTTCCTCCTGCATGTTTAAATGATCGAGATAATACATGGAACATCTGCGCTTCTATCAATACCTACAAACAAGAATTATTGAGATGTCTGTTCTCCTACCGATGCTGAATAACAATTTCCTTGAATAAGTAGTCAATGTTTAGATCTTGGGTCGAATTTGTGGAAGTTTCAAGTTGTAAACTGGCATGTAATGAATTCGGCGACCTTGTGTTGAAGGAGAAAGTGAAAACGCGTAATTTATTGGGGTGGTTACATTCAGGTGGTCATAACCACGCTCGTTTCGTGCAAGGTGGCTGCATCGCTTCCTGTAATGAGAGCGCTCCCGTAGGCAGCCACGAGTGCTACTGAGCAATTTTTTGGAGTGACTGCCCCCTAATCACACCTCTCGCATCACCGGCTTATCCGCGCCATTGCAGCTGCAGACGAAGTGGCAGCTGCCAATTGCGCCACACTTAAAAGGGCCTCTGTCATCTGTCGAAAAAAATTGCAAATTTTGTCTTCATCCGCGTAACCTGATGGGGGGACTCATCACAGAATTGACGCATTCAAGGTCTGCAGTGACGCACCCACGGCTTGAGAGGTGTGTGTGTGTGGGGGGGGCTTCACTCCCCCCCCCTCCGAAGCTAATGGGATGTATTCACAAATATAGTTTTTACTAATTTTCTATTGTAAATAGAGTCATTGAATATTTCAAATGGAAGAGTATTAATCAACAAATGAATATCAATTTTAAATTCGGCATAAATGCAAAAAATGCTTTACAAGAAAATATAAAGTCACTGCATCTGTACCCCCCAAAGAAAAAATCTAGTTGCGGCATCATTATGAATAAAGATGATCATGATTATGGAGATGGCGATGTGATGAATTGAGAGACAAAGAAAAGTAGGTATTTATATTAGGATTCAACTCCGCATCTTCTTATCAGTGTAGAATGCCTGCTGCCCGTCACTTATATTTGTGGTATTTGATTTTTAACACTACCGTCAACTAACCATTATCACTCCTCGCCGACATTCTAATTTTAGCTACCAAGGTCGCCCGCACAATTATCGTTGCACAATATTCGTCGCATTCTTCCCATAGTCATCTCCATTATTACTGACTAATTTAAATACTATCTCACTTGTACCACCACATAATCCCCCCTAAAATGAATTTCTTCATTGGATGAAGTCGTCCTTGAGATGTATCTAACGGCTGTTCCCGGTTGCTGTATAATCATCTTCCAACTTCAATACCCCGTCCAGCTTCCAAGGAGACGGCAGAAGCGACACCACCGTACTTAACGTACCAAACACGAAACCGCCACCGCCACCGCCACTACACTCACCACTACTAATGCCTCCACCGCAACTACTACCACATCACACTTCGCCACCGCTGCCGCCGCAAACGTCATCAACATCGCTTGATTGATTGATTGATTGTTAGTGATTCCGTCAATTACTGAGGACATTAGTCCTGTAAGTGTAGTGCATTTTTTCATCGGGAGGTGGCGGTTATCTTCCACCGCTGGATGGTGAGATCCGGCGCCGACCTACCGTCGATTAGCGGGTTTTCCCTAACCAGGTATCTCCTACCATTGGGCACCGTCCCAGCCGGGACAAGCTCTTAGTCCCAGGCCGGTCTCCCGGCGTGTATGGTAGTGTGTGTGTGTGTGTGTAAGGGGTGAGGATAGGACGAGGAAGAGGAAGGAATGATCGCGCGAGGTCCGTAGTCGGTTTGTTCGGGTCCTGCTCTGGCATTCGCCTGGTGTTGATCGGAGAAAACACGGAAAACTACCGATCAGAGCAGTCGGCCGCTAGAATTCTCCTCCAGACAGCGACTGATTTCGACCTAGCTGACAAGCTAGTGTCGAAAATCCTGCCGCTGTCGGGCTACAACCTAGGACTTCCCGGTAATAGGCACTGCAGCGACATCAGTTCAAGTACTCAGCCACCACTCCCGGTCAACTGCCATCACCATCACCGTCGCAACCTCCAAATCTTCCACCACATCTACTTCAGCCGCAATAGCCACCACCTCCAGCACCCCCGCCACCAACGCCGTCGTCGTCGCATGGAACACCTACCTCCGCTACCGCCACCAACGCAGCTCCCGCCCACTGTCTCCGCGTCCCCACCATCACCGTCACCGCCGGAGACGACGACTGCCGCGGCGGCTGCGAAAACAAGTTTGGCTGTTCCCGGCGCCGCCGCCGCTGCGTAGCGTGAGGTCCCCGGCGCAGGTGGGTCGGGTTCGATGGCGAGCGCCGATACAGCGCCCCACTTCCGCCCCTGGCGCCAGGCGCCCGGTCCGCCCCTGGAATTATTCGCGAGAGGGCGCGCGCGGGGCGTATTTCAGAATTTGAAGACAGCCTGCGCGGCAGACAGTTCGCGGAACACGCGTACACATGCGACCTCTCTTTTCTCTGTGGTCTAGGCGGCACTGCAATTGAAAGGGTCGGGGCAAATTAATAACCCCTCATTATTGTAATATTTGTAACATTAGATTAGCATGTACTCGGCTTCTGACGGTAGGTTTTTCCCCCTTCAGGGGTTTTTTCCTCAGCCGTACCTTATGGTCTCTTTTCCGCGGTATTGATGCGATGGAGAGACCATTTGGGGTGAATACCAGAATACGAAAGGTTAGAACGCGGTAGAATGTAGGTATTGTAATGACTTAAAGGCCTTCGGTCTAGCCACTTAGCATCAAGTTTTCTAATTTGTATGTAATAATTACCTATTAAATAAAAATAATATTTGTAAGCGACCAGAAAAATACATTTTCTAAAAATCAAGACACTTCTCAATTTGTATGATCACTTCCTGCAGCTTCGTACGCACATATTATAGTTCTATGAACACGTCTGTAAGCATGTCTTTCATAATGTTTGTTTTTTAGAGAAATTTTGATTTTACATACATTTCTGATGAAATGTACGTGTTTGAAACGGTATTTCCGTATTTCGCCATAATCATGCTTCGACGAAAATAAGGAATATAAACAGACAATGACACAAGTGTCAACTATTGCTCCTAATTTCATGATTATTTGTGACATGAAACAATGAAAAGAGCTATCACTTTGAATATTCCACATTAATTGTATTTTTGACATGATGAATTTGTTTGATAATCGGTTGTATTAAAAATTATATTGTTGAACCACTTTTTTAAGTAGCACTCGTAGAAATATATTGTAATGTGCTCTCATTAAATATTCAAATTAAAAGGTTTTAGAGAGGTAACGTTGCAAACGAAGCGTGCTCACGTGTGTGCATCAGAAGAAGTTATCATTAGAAACCATAACAAAGATAATGTAACTTATTTGCGTTGCTTGTCACGGAAAGTGGTGTTATTCAAGAGATGGTACCTATCTTTTTTATCATGTCTGCTTCTTCCGGTGTGTCTTGTGACGGCTATCTTGTGTGATCTTTCCGAAGCTACTGGTTTATTCAGTTGTCTGTGAATGCGAATTAACGTCCTTTTCTGAGATTATTTAATCTACTGCTATAAATTGGTAGTAATGTAATACTTAAATGACAATGTGCGGGAAATGTGCCCCTAGATAAAATTGTATACATTATTGCGAGATGAATATATTCGTGTGTAATATGAACGTTATGTCTGGACTAAAGCTATTGCGGCTATTGAATAGAGATCAAAGAAATGCAGAACAAAACTTCTCTTCTTTTATGCGTGTTATCTAAAAGTGCAATTAAATGTCATAAAATGGTTATCTTGTTCAACTCACTACAATTATATTGTAATAGCTCTCGTTTTGTACGTGAAGTTGCCCACCTCTTCATTACATTCCTCGGCCGCATTTTTCCCACACAAAATAAAATTTCGTGGATATTGACGTGGTCTGAAGTGATTAAATCATCATTGAGAATTTCTTATAGTATTCTTCGCTAAGCAAATGAGTCCATTATACGTTAATATTTAAAAAAATACTTACTGAGATTTTTACAGTAAGTAGCGGAAAACACTAAAATGAAATGATAAAGATAGGACGATACTCAACAATAATGCATATATATGCAGATTAGATGGAGTACAAAAAAAATTAGAACCTCCCGTACATGTGCATTTCACTGATAATATGGAGATGACTCTAATACCCACCATGCAACTCGAAGAACAAGGCATACATTTAGATAACATTCAATAATAAATAAGTTTTTTTTAATTTCATCAGTAATGCCCCAAAAGTCCCCAACTCTTCCCAACTCTTCGTTAAATATCTAAATATATATCCCAGTCAGATCGTAGGCTTCACCCTAATTGCTCCACAGCAATTTATCTAATTCTAAGAATCGATTATTTATCCCAACGTATACTTGTTCTTAGAAAAAAAATAGAGTGAAAGATGCGCTCTAGAAGTCACAGACTGCCTCCTCGCCGCACCACAGGCAATTTAACGCACATAATTCCATTGTTTCGCACTCCTCTAGCTCGTGTGATTTTTATCGTCGGCCAACGACATTGAATGTCAACTCGGCCGTGACCAGTACAGTCTGAAAGTGTATTGTTAGCTCAGTCTGCGCGATCTTAGATTTAAAGGCAAATAGAGGATAAGCATGATTTTTATAGTAAAAACGTCGTGTTTTAAATACTGCTTAGTATGGATTTTTGCATAATTCGAATAAATATAACGTGAAGCTCGAAATTCTAAAGTTGATTATCTATTTAGAAAACTTTACATTAAAGATTTTGTATAAGTATATATGACCGCGGAATGTTCAAAGAAACGTTATGTGCAGTATCCTTTGAACGGTATGATACAACTTAGTTTACTAAAGAAACATATTGCATATAAAATGTTAGTGACAAAGTAAAAGTTGATTTCATGAAAAAATTTCAGAATGTAGATTTGCAGTTCATCAGTTAAATTTCATTTGTCTTAACAAATCGCTGAAGAAAGTACAAAAACAATCTTATAGGAAACTTGACATCAAGATACTGTCAGAATGAGAATATGGCAGTTGACTTCTTACACTATTTGAATACTGCTTATTTATAAATACAAAATTTTCAACCTTTCTATTAAATCTATAATTTTGTTACACTCCTGAAATATGTAAATGAGTGACACGTGGTGCAATCTGTCCTACATTTTACACGGCGATGTTGTACTAGAAGTGAGTGTACCTAGATTGTTCTCGACGCGACCTGGGCACGTGCCAAGGTCTCACAGCGAGCACCTTGTCACCGTCACCGCCACAGCTGCGTCACCGTCTTCACCTCTTCCCCCTTAGCCACCACCATCAGCCCCGTCGTCGACGCCGCCGCCGCCGCCGCAGCAGCCACCGCCACCGCCACCGCCACCACCGCCACCACCATCACAACCACCGCTGCCGTCGCCGCCATTGCTACCGCCTCCATCACCTCCACTGCCTCCGCCGTCCCTTCCGCCCCCAACGCTACCATCCCCATCCTCATTACCACAACTGCCGCTCTCCCTGCCCCTGCTGCCTTTGGTGCGACCACCATCATCAGTCACCACTACGGTCACTATCATTGCCATTGCCAACACTAACGCTATACATACCCGTCAACACCAACGCCATCCCTACCATTCCGCCGTCACTTCTACCGCCGCCGCCTCCAACCCCCATTCTTCTGCCATTGCCGCCGCCGCCACCGCCACCACCGCCACCGCCGCCGCCGCCCCCGCCGCCCCCGCCGCCCCCGCCGCCCCCGCCGCCCCCGCCGCCCCCGCCGCCCCCGCCGCCCCCGCCGCCCCCGCCGCCCCCGCCGCCCCCGCCGCCCCCGCCCCCCCCCGCCGCCCCCCGCCGCCCCCGCCGCCCCGCCGCCCCGCCGCCGCCGCCACCGCCGCCCCGCCGCCCCCGCCGCCCCCGCCGCCACCGCCGCCACCGCCGCCACCGCCGCCGCCCGCCGCCACCGCCGCCACGCCCGCCACCGCCGCCACCGCCGCCACCGCCGCCACCGCCGCCACCGCCGCCGCCACCGCCGCCACCGCCTCCGCCGCCACCGCCGCCACCGCCGCCACCGCCGCCACCGCCGCCACCGCCGCCACCGCCGCCACCGCCGCCCTTGTGTCTGTGCTTTTCTGGCAGCGTCTCGGTCGCGCGTCAGGTGGTAGGGCCGCCGTAGAATCCGCGCTTTCGTCGTGGCGGGATTTCAGAGAGGGCGATGACAACGCAGCGAAGCCGCCCAATGCGATTGTATACGCGCGTTCTGGGCGCGGGATGCTTAAGGCCGCGCGTGTGCAAATAGGCGGCTTGTCCGCGCCGTCGCCTGAACCTTTGCCAGATTGCTACGGTGTTTCACTGGAACGTATTCGTAATTAAACCGTCCTACCAGGAAAACTCTGTACGAGGAACGTCTAGAACGTGAAGAAAGTTTGTCTCTCGTCCATTTCAGATAGTCACCCAAAATATAAAACAACTATTTCTGGGATATTGACGAGGGATATGCTGCAGATCTGCATGTGTAGGTGTACACATAATTCAAGTTGGTTGCAAACAGATTGGTTGCGTATGAGAGTCGCAAAAGGTATGTATACTACTGAAGTAATATAGGAGGCGATATTTCCGTAAAGATTCATTCTTTTTTAAAACACCGGATTTTAATAATGAATATTATTGAATTGGAGAATACAAGATGCGGTTCGGTACGCACTGGATGTGTAGTACGCATGAAATAGAATAGGTCCTGTATATTGGTCACTGTGGCTTCCTTGGCAGTAATAAAATGAAGCTATGGAAAATGTGCTTTATTTCAAGTGCTTACAAAGACCCTTTCTTTCTCGTGCACTTGGTGACATTATTAGGTAAAGTTTCAATGTTCTCCTATTACATAGGAGGACGGAAAGTCTGATAAGTGAT
The DNA here is from genome assembly GCA_011170035.1 of Teleogryllus occipitalis. Lineage (NCBI taxonomy): Eukaryota > Metazoa > Arthropoda > Insecta > Orthoptera > Gryllidae > Teleogryllus > Teleogryllus occipitalis. The sequence continues at coordinate 364,093 of BLKR01008967.1, forward strand.
CTCAGAACGTTACGTGTTTTCAACTCAGGATCAATCGTTGATCTCGGAGATCGCGTCTACAGCCTTTTTAGCTATTCGATTCATCCATTTCGCCAGTCGAAACAGGATACGTTTGATGTTCTTGGACAGCTTGACCAGATTCATTATCACAAAAAAATGGGTTTTTGGATTGGACATAGAACAGTTTCTCATGTTGTGGTGCCAACAAAAAAAAGCAGACGAGTTTTGAAAACAAATTGACAGGATTCATTATGGGATTTGACATTGGCGTTTCAGTGGCCTGTATATGTAAATCTCTAGAAGAAAAAACGAACAGAAATTACGAGGTAATGAAATAGTGGTGTTTCAAATTGTAGGTCTCTCAACCACTCTCTATAATTGCAGACATTAGCCAAGGAAATTGAACCATAAGATTCGTAACCCTTGAGGCGCTGCTATTATTTATCGAAAGCCGAACATTTAAACAGAAAAGAGGATTTATGAGGATCTTTATTTACATGTAAAATTTCTTCTGCGAACAAATGAGAATACTTACTTATTTGAATTATTGAACTTCAGATACGCCCCTGATCTGCTGTAGCGTTAAGCCCTTCAATCAAGTTGTATTGTCTCCGCCCAGTGTAAATGGATAAACGCAACACAAACAGCCCGAAAACACGGAACGTTCTAAAAGTGCTCCACATGTGGACAAACACGTCGCCGACGCGCTGCGTCGAGATGGAGGGTGGTGCGGAGGCGGGGGCGGGGGCAGGAGCAGGGCGGGGGCGGAGCGCGGCGGCGGCGGCGGCGACACAGCGGCCGGGCCTTATCTGCAATGCGGCCGAAAACTTCGTTCAGTCGCCTTCCGCCGCCTATAAATTTCTCGTGGTCGCGTTCTCCGCCGCCGCCGCCACCGCCGCCGCCACCCTCGCCGCCGCCACAGACGCGCTTGTTTTGCGCTTTTTGCCGCAGTCGCGCGTTATTGTAATTGGCCCCCCGCGCCGCCGCCTCTCCCCCCGCCGCCGCCACCGCCGCCGTCCCCCATCTATACAGTAGGCTGCATACGCCGATACCGACCACGCCGCCGCCACCGCCACCGTCGTCATCGACGCATCCTCCCTTGCGTCTCCAGCCCTGGCCGCTATGCACTCCCGGATCTCGTCTTCATTCATCGAAAGGAGGCACTGACGTAAACATTGCGCAGCGCTAGTCGTGATGTGGTTTGGCCTCCAGACGACGAAGCGCAGTTATAGTTGAAAGGGACCTCACGATAGATGAACGTCGTTGAAAGGGGTACTTTGTCCTAATTCTGGGTTAATTTCCCCCTAACTGCGAGTATTATAAGTTTACCATATTGGAGGTAGGCTTCATTCACTAGTGGTGAAGCTTTGTAGAATCGCGAGTTGTGTGTGTGTGTATATATATATATATATATATATATATATATATATATATATATATATATATATATACTAATAAACGCAGGCTAAAAAATCACGTTTTTATGTACGGATTCTCGGACACCATGGCTGGGGTTAGAGCCTACCCTGTATTATTGGGTAAGGGTGCGATTTCTGTACGACATCAATAGAAATATAGGACGAAAAGAAATAGATTTTGAGCTATCTTATGTTTACATTTGTACCATTTCAATGTTTGTTGTTTTATTTGTTTTTCGTCCAGCTTCCCTTCGTTCACTGAACAGAGCTGAAGTTTAATATTTAGTTACACACTTAGTGTAACAGTCTCATTATAAAATTTATTTTTACAATTTAGTACAACTACTTTGTGTAATGTTCATTCCAGAACTTTCATTCAAGAATATCACTCATGACTGTTTTCTTCGTGTTCAGAGGCACTTCCTCCGCATTGTAGACCATTATATATTTAGTACAGGAAGGAATATGCTTGAGAATAATGTAATTTTCTTCTCTTTGTGCGAGAAATTAACTTCTTTGATGGATTATTTTCAGTGTCGAAAATACTTGTCTGAAAATAAAAGAGTTTCCCATGCTTTCTCTTCAGTTGTTTACAAACAACATGTATGTTCTTGCACGTGCTGCATCTTTTTTCTTTCAATGCAATACTTTACGGTCAGGAAAATGCAAGTTCTGTTTTTAGAATGAACATTGCTGTGTATGAAAAATATTGTTTCATTTATCATTAATTTTTTATTTAGGTAACAGGAACAGTAAAGAGCTGTGTTACGTGAGGGGGAGAAAACTACGTTCAAAGGCACAACAAAAAAAACACATTTTAATATTAGCGTTTTCTTAGCAGGTCGATGTTTGTACCTGAATTCCCGAAGTTGCGTACAACCCTCGCCAATGACATGAATATTTCTAAGTCTCAGTTTAGCGAGTCTCTTGGGTATTGTCGCAACATAAAAGGAATTTGGGATCTATGCAAAATTGAGTAGAAAGTAACTTCTGTCGTCAAGACGAAACAGAGACGCTGATGGGAACTAATTGCAAGGCACACTGCAAAAGCATTTGATTAGGCGTGTTCTCAATTTGGGATTGTCTCATTACTTTTCTAAATTTTATTGCTTTACGACGATACCTTTGCGAAATATTTAACCGGTTGCAAGAAATTATGATAGAAATCTTTAGAGTCCATGGCGATAGAAGGAAGTGAAAAGGAAGTTGGAGTAAAATTTCGACTGAACTCGTCCTATCTGCGTCACAGATCTTTGCGACCTCTCTGAAACGTATTTTAAAGATAATTGACGTTCGACTTCATAATCCAAAGCTATCCTTCGTTTTTTGAATACCCTGCTTACTCACACTTCTGAAAAGTGTTTTACTATTAATACCACCCCAATTCCAAGAAATTCGAAGTTCCCTGCTCTCTTGCATGAAGCCTTCACCGGTCACGAATAAGATTCAAAATTTCAGCATCGAAGAATACAGAATAGGAGAAATGCAGAATCTGCCAATTGAATTGAATTGAATTGGCCTTATTTTATGCAGCCAATGGTGCAGCTTAGTACCCCACCACATGATACATGAGGATGGGAAGCCGCAAAATATATTGGATTATACTGTAGCTAGCTGAACATGTGTGAAGGCGTACATTTCTTGCTTTTCACGATCAGCGTCTCATCTGTGCGTTACATCAAGTGAGTAAACATTCGACATGTTTTGCCTTCAGTAGGTCTGGGGGTTATTCCGTATCCAGCAGTAGCACATTTACGTGGTTTTACGTCAGTTGACTTATAAAAGGTACGATAAATTGTGGTGACTTATAAATGGTATAATACATTTTACGTCTTGTTTCTTTAGTCTGTTTTTAATATGATAGTAATATTCAGTATAAATACAGGTACTACATTATTTAAAATATACTGTTTCTATGGGAATCCACTAATTCTTGAATAGGCTATTAAACTCACCATTAAATCGCTTTTTTAAGAGAATTGTTTTTCGCCCATCTGCTCGGTTCGTACGAAGCCGGCATTTTATATAGGCCACTGATGACGTATCTGACAAGTATTATTGTATTTTTCGCACTTTCCGTTAGTTTGACGCTTTCCGCTACCGAGCTATCCGCGGGCTAATGATTGTGTGGGGCATATTATCTGACGTGATAATAGTGAGTGATGATTGGAGAATCGAGAATAAGTAATGATTTGTCATTGCCTTCTAGTTCATAATGACATGGTGAAAATATGCGTGTCATATTCGCGATTCGAGCACAATCACGATTCGTATTCGTGTGCCGTATTCACGAATCGAACATCTCGTTAGGCGCCGAACGGTTACCGTCGCAGCTGTTTGCGATATCTAGTAGGTCGGATCCTGCACGTGACAACCAAAATCTTTCTCCGCAGTGTTAGGATACCCCGTGGTCTGGGTATCACGGTAGAGTCCCCGGCGTCGGCAGCAACGGCCGCGGGCGGTCGGGCGGACGGCGTGACCCGGGGAGGGGGCGGAGGGGGAAGCGCGGCGCACGTGGCTCCGCGGGCGCGTGGCGGGCTGGCGGGCCGACGCACGGCGGACGGGTGGGCGGGCGCGTTGGCAGCGGCGGGCCCCCCGCCCCCCGTCCCCCGCGCCGGAGGGGGGCGGCCGCGGCAGCGGCGCCGTCGGCGGAAAGGCGGGCGGGCGGACCCCGCGAGCAGGACCGGCCGCCGCCGCCGCCGCCACCGCCGCCGCGCCTTCCCGCCTGCCAACACCGTCCCACTCCAAACGCCTCTGGAAGGTCGTTCAGTGACCGAGCCGACGGGCACAGGGCCGAACCAGGCTTCGAAGCCCGAAGGAAGAAGAGGTCAGTTACATACATGACGTCACGCCGGCCACCCGTGTCTGCCAAGTATTCTCGTATTCCGAGCCGCCCCGCCCTGGCCCCCGTCGGTTGCCCGTCGCCCGCCGCCGCCGCCGCCGCCACCCTTTGCCAAGGCGGCGGTGGGCGGACCGGCGCGGGGCGGCGGGGCGACGGGCAGGCGTGAAGCCTGCTGGCGGGTTGGCGCCTCCACTTTGTTTATCTGCCCGGGGCCCGGCGCCGCTGCATATCAAATCCGCCAAACCGCCGCTGGAGACGCACGCGCTTGTTTACGCCCGGGCGGCGGCGGCTGCAGCGGCGGGGCGTGGGCGTTCGGAAGGGAGGGGGAGGGGCGTAGATAGCGCGTGCTGCTAGTGAGGCTGGGGAGGGGGCGTGACTGGGCAGGGTGAAAGTGACAGTGGCGGAGGGGAAACAGGGTGTAGCGGCAGTGGCAACAACAGAGCCACCGGCGGAAAGGATGCTGGGTCGCGATCGGCTCCGCGTGGTGGGTTCACGAGAACCTACGATACCCATTGGCAAACGCCTTTACACGTGCCACCGAATATCTGAGATCTTGGTGATCGTTGCAGCTGAATTCCATTCTGCGTGCAGCGCATGCTGCCTCTGTTCTGAACGCTGTTCTGAAATAGTTTGAGGGTAATGTAGTTCGATAGGAAAGTTTTCGTCCTGTCTGTGGTGGGTCTTCGTGTCGCTTGTTGTATAGTGAAGTATTAAGATCCATTAAGAAAGAACGAATTCCCTGAGGGACGCCCCTAATGCTCGAAAATTTCTAATTAAATCCTTCAACTAGAACATAATCTAATATCATATCTGACCCCTTGTAAATTTCCTTCTCATTTCAGACCCAAGACGCGTCATGGCCGGAGAGCTTATAATTGCACTGCTCGAAGTTACATGCGATATTACTGTTGTCATTGTATCATGTTAAGCATTTCGTTGATTCAATTACTTATTTCAGAAATAAGAGTGGAGTTCACAACGATTTGAAATGTGTTGTTGTAACCGATTTTTAAAACCGTTGTATTTTCTCTGTGAAAGAAGACAGTGAAAGAAGGCAATAGAGGCTTGCAGCAGTAAAAATGCTTTTGAACAAAACTTAAGTGGTTTTCCCCAAAAGCAGCACAGAGACTGCTCAAGAATAACGAATAAAAAACTATCGTGTAACACTGCAATAAATATAAAGTATAAAAGAAAAATAAAGTATTTAAAAAAAGGCATGAATAGCAAATTTTAATTTTTGCACACATTGGAAATTAGAAACATAAATACTCCGTAGTATTTTGTTTCATCAGTAGTTCTCTGTGCTCTTTAGCATTTAGTTTAATGCAATGGACTAATTAATAACGACCTCAAGCTGTCCAAGGGTTATATCGTAATGGTAACTCTTATTAACAGGCGCGTCCTAAATTTCGTTCATTTCATTTTAACATTAATTCATATAGACTGGTTCTGTTAGCTCAAGCGATAAAAAGGCGGGTTCCAAACGTTGAGAAGGGTCAATGACAAATAAAAAGTGGAAGACCAAAGTCACTACGCACCTCCCAGAATATCGAATATTGGCCCTCATCAATAATGTTTGAATTTAAAATAAGGTCATCTTTCAGAATGAACATTTTAAAATTGAAAAATGAAATTTACTTCTCTTGAAAATTTTTTATGTATTTTAATCATAATTATTTTTTAAGGTATTGGAATTTTTTATGATTTATTTTAAAATCACCTGTTATTTGTCACTACGTGTGCAGTCGTTTTTCTTTCGTCCCACTCGTCATTAATATGAAGTAGGGCGACTTCGCAGCTTTAACGGCACGTGTGCGACAAAAAGGTGTTTTTCAATGGTTTGTTCTTCCTGCGATTTACTTCTAGAGGGAATAAGAAAGAAATATGCCCTTATTGGTAGATGTGAAGTTAGAATAATGAGGCAGGTATACAGTGTTGCCCAGACCTAGGAATGAGAATGAATGTGTTTCTTATGCGGTACCTTTTGTCGGGGTGTTTGTGGTTCACAACTATTTCAATTAGCTCTTGGAGGCGTTATTATACATTGTTGGTTCATAAATTGATTGATTCGATAGAAAACGTAGATGTTCACTTTTTCTTCCTTCTACAGTCCCAAGACACCCATGTCTTGTGCGCAGTTTTCACCCTTAGTCCTTGGACTTAATGTTGAAAAATACTCTTCTCGCCTACAATACAATGTTCGGCTTAAACATATTTAATAGACCGTTCAGATGAAAAGCGGAAGCTTCAGAACAGTATTCATCTGCTAATTGTCCAATAAACTACCAGAATATATTTTGGCTAATTGGGTCGGCAGCGCCCCAATTTATCATACAAATCTTAGTGTATTGGTTTTGAACCAACATTTTTAACACGCAAGTAGGTTTCATGCCAGACTAGAGGTCTCTCAACTTTGTATGTTTGAAAGAACGCTTCGATTATATTTCTCGCACAATTGCAAGTATGATATATGGGAGTAAAGAGAGATTATGAAACTCGAATTTATCTAATTGAATTTGACGTTAATATGCGGAGGATAGCGTTGCACTGGATTTGGGATCATGTTTATTACGGAATCTTAGTTGTAGTTTTATGCGACACCTTGGCAGAATTCCTGTAAATACCTACCTAGAATTTTGTTGATACAAAGTAAACGGGCATATCAAGTTTTATTGTACTTTTTATTTCCATCGTCGTTGTCACGGTCGGTTACTTTGATTCAAGAACTTCATGTCTTTTTACTAGCTGAACTTAATTTGTGTTATTAGTTCTAAGTTGTTTACTTCTGTTTTATTCCGTGAATCTAATATCGTGTATTTCTGGAACGTGTCTAGAATTCAAAGTAGGTTCTAGTAATGGGCATCTCCCACCGCTTATTGTCCGACAAAAAGTTGAATTTTTTTCTTTGTCTGGTGAGAGTGTAGGCTTGCAGAACTGTCTGGGTGGGTTGTTCTAACTTTCGAAGAACTGGTCCTATTTGATCTCAAATTTATTGGATGCTGTTGCCTTAATTGGACACTTGGCTGCTACCTTAATGGTTCCTCTTTTCCGTTGGCAAGCGAATTTGGGGTAGCAGGATCGAGATGGAATTCAACAACTGCCTCCTTGAGCATCTTAAAGTATCAAGATCGATAAGTATTCAAGCATTTTCATGAACTTTTTAATACTACGGGGTGTATTTATGCGTTGTATGTTATATATTCTATGCATACGAATTTTTGTTAAAAATATTGAGTACAGTTTTTATATCCTACATTTGGGAAAGTTCAGAAATACATAACGTTACTTCTACAATAAAACCACAACACCACTAATACATATTACCTCACAAATCCACTACTAATGATAATGATTACCTAACGAGAAGATCACTAAAAACAGAGAAGAGATCATGTAATTAGATGGATATTTTAAAAGACTTTCCAGACCAATCTTGTGGGTAGAAAAACAACCATTTAAGTATTGGACCACAGGGGAAGATTAGGTAAAAAACGAATGATACGAATACATTTTTACTGCATTGGAATATTGAGGTGTAGAATTTTCCTGTATCGCGCGAAGAAATCCAAAAGCTTCGGATTTTTGGAAATTTATTTTGTTTGCACATGAATGTGGGTCAATTTTTAGCTAATTTCTGCATGATTGGTTTATCAGCTATCTGTTATAAGTTTCAAGAATGAAATTTACGTAAAATACCAGAGATATTGTATGTGTGCACAATCCGAGGATCATATTTTCTGCATCTAGCATTACATTGTCAAAAGCGTGCGTTGTAGCTATTGCATTTGATGGGAAAAGTAATGTTAATTGCATTGTATCGTTAGAATGTCGGTGTACCGCATCAATAGCCATTCCTCCAAGACGATCACTGTCCTGGCCTTTACTACTCTCGGCGTAGTTTCTGTCACTTGTAGTCTTCACGCGTAGTTTACCGTGTTTCCATTTACATGAAGATGGCAACAGCAGCCCTGACGTTTTGTTTGCTTACATTTCCACTTCTCATATAATTAGTTGGATCTTACGATGTGCAGTTAAATTTCTTTTCTGTGAAGTCCAACACTACTGTTATTACCGTCTCCGCTCCCTCTGTGGTGGCTCTTTCCTCCTTTCTGTCGTCTTCTTGCCCTCATTTCCTTTTCCCTCTTCGCCTTGACCTGTTGGTGTTCACATATATCGAGAGAGTGCTCATATTTAATATCTGTCACGTCGGCTCTCAATTTTGACTGCCGACGAACTCATCGTAAGTCGTCACGCGACAATTTTGCGGCGGATAAGGAGTTGTAAGTGGATGAATATGGCATCTTATCGCGTCATTTGATGTGATGATTGTAAGATAATTTAATTAGCCAGCCCCTATCAATCATGAGTCAACCGTATTCTCATCCGGCATTAAAAATTCCAGAGACATTGCAAGTGATCGGACCCGCCCCATACGAATAAGAAGCCGTGGAGATAAGTCCTGAGCTCCCGTGTTGTGGCAAAGCGTGGAGTGGGATGCTCGATGCTCGCCGTTGCCGCTCCTCCAACGCGACATCCCGTCCCCCGTCCCCCCCCCCCCCCCCCCCCCCCCCCCCCCCCCCCCCCCCCCCCCCCCCCCCCCCCCCCCCCCCGTCACCCGTCCTCGCCAGACGACCCGTCCGAAGCCAAGTTTGACACCGACCTTGAATTAATTATACAAGTTTTCTAATATAAATAGCGTAATCCTTGCGCGGTGTTGCCATGTCTTGAAAACACCGCTGCTGCACTGTTGTGTCTCGGCGGGCCTTTCGAAGTTGCAATGAAATTGTAAAGATAATGCAAAATGCGTAATGCATAATGCAAACGTCTTTTTCAAAAGTTTCAAACACTTTTCGCTCGCGACGGAAAATGAATATTTATAAACAGCATCCGATTATTTATTTTTTGTATTTATTTATCTATCGGGGTTTAGTGATCCTTCAACTGCTGAATGCCATTGCGGACCATAAGTGGTAATCTAATGAAGTGATGGCGATAATGAAGTGAAAGAAGATGGATCAATGGTGGAAACGGGCTGCACAATTCTGAGCCGAGAGCTGGCTTATTTCGCCACAAATTTCTCATGAATTTGGTCGTGGATCGAACCCAGGTCCCAGGCGTACAAGGCGCATGCGTTAGGCATAATACCACGAGATCCCCCAGCACTCGATATAAATTGCCTGAACACAATTGTGACAGTTTAGTTTCAACCAACTGATTCTAAGCAAAGGGCGCAACACCTTTGTGAAGATATAACATTTTATCAGATCTTCAAATCAATATGTTTTAAATATTCTTTTATTAATAATCATTTTATACAAGTAATCAGAGAATTTATAACTGTCTAAATGTTCCTTAGCGTTTATAGGATGGGCCAGCTTTGAGTTTTTTATACCGGTGGCATGCTATTCTTGAGCGGAGCTTGGTTCTTGGGGTTTCCAGATTCTCTCTTCTACCGCTGCTTCTTCAGCTAATCTTCACCGTATCTTCTCTTCTTATTGACTTTATTACTTTCTACTGATTTGCTGCAGACGTAAATGAAAGAGAGGATTAATGATACACATTGAAGAACCCTAATGCTGTGCAACGAATAGTTTTTGTGCCCAGGAGAGGCAATCAAAGAAAATAGTTATACTTAATGTGCTGTTGCTAGTGTTGCTTTTTCATTTTTGGCTCAAATACCTACTTTTATATACGCTAAAAAATTAAAAAACATGACTTCTAGAAACACTCTGGTGCGTAACGACTAACTCTTTCTGACTTTGAAAACGTGTCTGCTACATCCGTGTGTGATTGCGAATGAAGCACTCATAGCTTGCAGATTAGGAAGAGAGAAAGGTGGAGAGCGGGCAGTAAGCCATGTGGTTTTTCCGTTGAATTTCAACGGACGCTTTCACTTGTTAGAAATAGAATCATAGCCAGCTGTGCACCATTTCACGATATAACTCATAAAACTCTTGCAGTTGGATCCAATAAAACACATCCTTTTCCCTTCTTTTTTTTACTATGTTGTTCGTATGATGAACACGATTGGGCATTGCGGAAACATTAACAAATGTTGTATCAACGGAGTGAGCCGTGCTTGGTGTGCAATTTATTGAGCTTTCGTTGAAGTTGTGTTTGTTACTTCTTAAGAAGAGAATGATAATCTCTCTCCTCTCCATCATAATCTTCGCCGTCATTTAAAACCCATCTGCTACTCTTCTCTTCTGCCCGTGCTGCTTTTTTGTAGACGCCGTTTTTTATTCTGGCAATGTGCTATTCTTGAGTGGAGCTTCGTTCTTGTGGTCTTGAGATTGCCCCTTCTACCTTTGCTTCTGTCGCGTGTGCAGGGGTAACAGTCGTGTTCGTTTCTAGCAACACTTGAAAGACCATGTTTTATTCTATTTATTATATTTTCTCTGTTATTTGTAAATTACTTACTGTACTGGATTTCTGTACAGTAACAATCCTGAAGAGTTTTGAACGTACGTTTTCGTTTAGGACAGTTTCCTGTGCCTCTTGAAATTGAAATATTTGAAGAATATTCTAATGTATTTTTCTGACGTTGATTTATGTGAAAAATTAAAAAAAATATACTAATTTAGAAGAACTGGTTTTTTAAACATTAGTATTAAATCTTTGTAATGAAACAGTTATAATAATTTAATGCTTTTTTGACTATGGTGATAAGTTTTTACTAAATCAAATTCAATATTTTCACTTTTTTAACCTTTAATATGAAACAGGGAGTGTGGTAAATTATAGGCGTGAATGGAATAAAACGTCAGCTTTCATAGATTAATTTTATGATTTATATAGAATGTATTATTTCGCATAGACGATGGCAAACCGAAAATTATCAAGTGTACAATTCCTTTTTCCGAGTTTTCATGAGATTCGCTGAGATCTCATCTTTGGTTCACGCGCGGGACTCTAAGTTTAGTTTTTAAAGAGAGATTTCAATTTATGGTGTTGACTCAGTCTTATGACAGCATCTAGAAAGCTTTTTGGATTTAACGAGAGCGAAGTTCATTTGCCAGAATCAAGTTATACTGTTATTGGAAGCGACGACCAGACCGCATGTGGCCCATTAAAACCAAACGTTGGTTTGGCATGGTTCATCGAGAAATGTTACATCCATTTATTTCTCGCCTGAACTTCTTTTAGCATATCAATGGTGTTTGAATTCGAAAATTGAGATTCCCAAGCTTTTGAGTCAGTTTGTTCGATGTGTTTCGTCAAATGCTTTTCGTGTCCGGAAAGTCGCATTACCAAATGCCTTGAACCGATGTAATGATACAAGTTATAGTGAATAGCATGACATATCTCCCAACAGTGCAGTCTGTAAGCCATCGAGCCTGTGTGGCGCGTCGTAGAGGGCCATTGCCCGAACCTAAGTTGATCGATTCATTGATTCATTTTCATTCATTGATTGTTGTTTCAGGGAACGTCAACTGCTAGGCTCATTAGTCCCATTAGTGTAGTAGATGTAAAACATCTACTACAGACCAGGGGATGGCTACGTTCCCCTTCGCTAAATCGCTAAATGGCGAGATCCGGCGCCCACCTTCACGTCGACTTATGGGTTTTTCCCCATCCAAATATCTCTCCGTAAAGGGGAACAACCCCAGCCGGGACAAGCTCTAAGCGCCGGACTGGTCTCCTGACATGTGTGGTAGCGTGTAAGAGAATGTGTGTATGTGTGTAAGTAAATGGAAAGCTAAGACAAGGAAGAGGAAGGAAAGGTCGCACGCGGTCCTTGGCCCGAACCTCTGATCCGATATTCACCTGACATTGATCGAAGAAGTGACCGATCAGAGCAGATTGCCGCTAGAATTCCCCTCCAGACAGTGGTTGAATGCGACCTAGCTATTCAGCTAGTGTCGAAAATCCTCTACCTAGGACCTCCCGATCAGAGTCGCTGTGGAGACTGACTTGAACTCAGCCGGTCGGGCCAGACGGAAATTCGCCCACTGCATTATAACACTAATTTTTGTGCGTCTGAAAGAACGGAACCGGGCATGAAGCCAGCTTAGAACGTACACTCGAGCACGGCCATGCGGCGCCCGGACTCGCAGGAAAGACGGTGAAGGTGATAGCAGGGGAGGAGGGAGGAGTTGCCGCGTGCGGCGAGAACCAGTGTATGACGTAAGCGCGCAAGCGACCGCGCCCCCTGGCTCCCGGTCCCCCCTCCCCGCCCCTCCTCCTTCACCCCCACCCCCTCACCATGCTCTTCAGCGGGGTCCCCTCCTTCCCGCGAGCCACGGGAGTCGAGTCAACTCGACTCGTTTAACTCCCCAGCCGCGCGCTCTTGGCCTTCGCAGCGCTTGCAATTTACAGTTACCAGGGGAAGGGAGATTGCTGATGGGACGAGTGCTCGGACAGGCAACCTCCGCCTCCAACTCCGCCGCCACGCAGACATAAACGATTACCGGCTAATGACGAAAATGTGTAAACATTATTTGGCCGCAATTAGTAATAATAAGTGCTTCAGTGCAGTCAGCGAGACTACAGTGCCCTGACAACATAAGCTGCGCCGCCGGTGGAGAAGCTGGGCTTGAGGTGGAAGTGGGTGGGAGGCTAAAGCCCCTTCCGAAAGAAAGGAGAAAAAAGAATCCACCGCACGATTGAGGATCCAGGGGGGATGGGCGCGGGGGATATGATCTCCCTAAGCCAACATGTTTTGTAATATTACGAAATTCTAAATAATTATCGTATGTTGATCCCATCACATCCAAAGCAAAATTGTCATTATGAATACTCTCGCATTTATTTTTATTTCAATTAATGATTTTTTTTTAATATTTTGAAAAAGGGCCCCTCCCCTACAAGGAAATATTTCACACTTTGGTGTCGAATGCCACACTTGATACATATTATTAGATAGTTATTATTTCCACATGTAATTTTGTTTTAACCTGAGGGGGGGGCAGAACACTGTGCATGAGTATAACTGAAGGCGTTAATAACAAAAGTAAACGAGACGAAATTGCGATAAATAGATCATTTTACCTGATTTCGTTTGAGGTGTCGGCGAGAGTGGAAATGGTATATTAGAACGACGAAAAAAATGAGTGTTATGGTTGTGGCAGCGAGAAGTAAATGTGGAAGTGTTAGAGATAGAAGAACTCTGTGTGTATGATAGCACTTGCAAAAAAAATTGATCGTTGATTTCAGGGAGTATAAGCACGGTAGAGCGTACAGCAATCGCCTGCACGTTTGTGTCTCTGTGCATTCGCCAACTCGAATTCGAACTTAAAGTGATTGCGCCGGAACTAGTTGTCGACTTACGTCGCATGCTGATCGATCACTTTCTCATGCTATATCGAAGTTGTTCCCAACACTGGCGGCAGTGTGTTCTGCTAACTGTATATTCCCAAGACGCAACATGAAGTTTGCGGCATGAATCTGTATATATGATTATCTATGTACGATATTAGTTATATTTATTTAATTGTATAACAATTATAACATAATATACTTATAAATACATATCAGTTGTTGCTGGGCAGCTCTACAAACAAAGGCGAATCTAGAGGATGTGACATTAAGGGAATTAGGCGCACACTCTGTCACCAAAGTTCGGAACTTCTTTCACTTCGACCTAAACGTTTTTGTGCAAAACCTCTTTCTCGAGTGCACCCTCTATTAATCTGGATATCACTGTTTATTGTTGTATGCTACACCGTGCATAAACTCGCTATTCACTTTACGAGACTAGTTCACGACGACGGTTTGATAATATCTGATCCCACTAGGTGTCACAGTGGGAGTGACGAGGAAGACGATGAGATTCAAATTGCGGCGACGGCGAAGCTCTCTTGTTTATGGCGGTGGATGTGCGCGGTAGCTGTGACAGTGACAGTGACAATGGCAGCGGAATGATACTAGGAAGATTTTGTATCTTCGAACGTTAAAGCAATCGACAGCACTAGGGATCTTCTGGGCACGCACAGTTCAAGCTTCGCATCACGTTTGTGCATCTACACATGAGCAGAAGGCCGAAATTGCAGTCGATTGCTGTCCGCAAAGGCGTGCAAAAACTCTGATTCCGCGAGGCAACACAGTGAGAGTGACGTCGAAGACAGCGAGATTCAGATTGTGACGACGGCGATGCTCTGGTGTTTGTAGCGGCAGCGCGCGGTAGCAGTGGCAGTGGCCACGACAGCGCGCTCGGCCTCCCCGCCACGAGGAGTTTTCTCCTATTTTGGGGTCCCCCCACCGGCTAATAGCAGTGCTGTAAGCTGCGGCCGCCTGTTATGAATTATCCCTGCAGGGGGAACCTATATTTTGGAGCGTGGACCAGTCGGCCGCTCGTCGCCGTGCCGAATTTAGACCTCACACGTGTTATGGGAGGATGCTGCTAGCAGGTGGCGTTTTGCGGGTGCCGTGGGGCTATAAATTGCGGGAGCGAAGGCGCTCCCGAGCATATCCGCGCTCGTCCTTCCGCCGCCGGCGCGCCGCCGGCCTAGCGATTTCCAGGCGAGCGTTCCTCTCCGGCGTGGACCGCAGTCGCCCAGAGGAGAGCTTTCACCTGCCCGTGATTTGTCACGTGCGGACGTTGCCGCTGAGAAAAGGCGACGAGCGACCAATAAAAAGGTGGACACGTGGACTTGGATGCGAGAAGGAATGGCTAAACGGGTAGGTAATGTGATAAACAAGTCGAGTTGGAGGAGGTTTGGTTTCAATAAACAAGGTTCTTAATAATAATAAACGAGAAAGTGTTGAGAAAATTGTCAGGTGAGTGGATAGGAAAATTAAGAACACAAACCAAACTGGTGTCGCGTGGAATTTGGACTCATGGAACAGCAAAAATTGGCTGTTCTGAAATGGCACACGTGAATACTGAATCTTCTTTCTTACTCGTCGTATGATGTCAACTGTTCCGTCAGCAGTGACACCCTGAGTATGAGACTACAGTCATAACATCAAGTATGAGAAATACCGGATTAACAAAATCAAATGTATGAATTTTCAGTCAAAATCCAATCAGTTTTTTTTTAATTTTTACCGAGTTTCGTGGTGTCTAACGTGTCTGTCCATTGACACGTCCCATACGACCTAGAGACTACGTAGTTTTCCTTGAATTTATGAGTATATGCGAAATTAGTAATAGAGTTAAGGAATAATTGCAGTCTACGTGCGTTGAAGGAATGATGAAATAAGTGAAGAGGAAGAATGTGATACCAAATAATATGTTGAAGAAAGTGATACCTGAATGTAAGATGGTGAAGTCAGTTGCGGAAATAGAGGCTAAATAAAATGAAAAGTAAAAATGATTGTGTGGGAGAACGCGATGATAGTACATGGTGATAAAATTGACCATGCAAGGAATGCCTCGTGTGTATCTTGTGTGCTACTGTTCGTTAACAGTCAGCCACACTGCTCTAATCGAATGATATCCGAATGAGTTACTACCAACATCGGGCTCTGGTCAGTCATCTAAGCATTCGCATTTCTTCTCGAGTCCTTCTAGATCAGTGGGAATGGGGAATTAACCTATTGCCCGACCCTTAATGTGGGAGACATGGCAGGATGAGAAAGAAACAATCCCGCACATTCCGTGCCTGAGGCGACATTATTTAAATAATTAATTCATTTAATAATTAGCAACTTACAAAATAAATAATCCCGAACTGACCGCGCTTAGAAGCCAGATGCAGGTCTTGCAGGTCTTGAAGTATTGGTTGCCTTTAAATGACAAGGAATAAATAAAAAGTGTAGTATCAACACAGTTTAGAGCAATTTGTCCCGGTACACGTGGAGGTATCTCCACCCAGCCAGGACAAGCTTCTAGCCCCCGACTATCAAAGAAACTAATGAAAACTATCAATTAGAGCAGCTGGCCGCTAGAAAATCTCCTCCAGGCGACAGCTGAATTCGATCTCACTAAATATCTAGTGTCGAAAATCCGTCTCCGACGGCACTCGAGCTCTGGAACCTCCCGAACAAAGACGCTGCGAAGACGGTGACAATGCTGTCTCTGAGCTAAACTCGGTCTGGTGGAGATGCGAAGGCGCCAAATCTAGAAAATCTCCTCCAGACGGCAGCTGAATTCATCTCGCTAAATATCTAGTGTCGAAAATCCGTCTCCGACGGCACTCGAGCTCTGGAACATTCCGGACAAAGACGCTGCAAAGACGGTGTCAATGCTGGCTCTGAGCTGAACTCAATCGGTCTGCCAAAGAAGCGAAGGCGCCAAATCTAGAAAATCTCCTCCAGACGGCAGCTGAATTCGATCTCGCTAAATATCTAGTGTCGAAAATCCGTCTCCGACAGCACTCGAGCTCTGGAACCAGACGCTGCGAAGACGGTGGCAATGCTGTCTCTGAGCTAAACTCCGTCGGCCTGGCGGAGAAGCGAAGGCGCCAAATCATGAAAATCTCCTCCAGACGGCAGCTGAATTCGATCTCGCTAAATATCTAGTGTCGAAAATCCCTCTCCGGCGGCACTGGGGCTCTGGAACCTCCCGAACAAAGACGCTGCGAAGACGGTGGCAATGCTGTCTCTGAGCTAAACTCCGTCGGCCTGGCGGAGAAGCGAAGGCGCCAAATAAGTTGTTAAGAAACACGCACTGGCCCCGCCGGCGGCCCTGCGAAAGACACGCAGCGCGCGCGTTTAGCGTCAACCACGATCGGCACGCGGCGCCCTCTTGTCGGATTGCTTCACAGGAAACGAGGTGTTTGGACCGCCCGAGACGATTTATGGACGGCGTGCGGTTGCGCCGCTTGATTATATTTGGGCGAGGTGGCCCGGCGTGCGCTATGCTTGACACCCAGGGCGTGGTACCACAATCCGCCAACTGGTTATTCCAGACCTGGTTAGTCGCTCAACACGTTGGGAAAGTTCTGCTTCGGAAAAAATGAGCGAAGATGTGATGAAGGATATTAGCCTTGACTAAGCAATGGGAATTCGCCACCTTCTCAATAGTAAAACTTCATGAATAATTATTCCGTTATTTTAATGGAAACGTATTGCAAACATGTTGCGTGTTAAATTGAGTTGTTATTGACTTAGCAGCATCAGCAAGTGAAACATCTTTGCTTGTTTAAAATAACCTGATATAATTATCGTATTATAACTTACAAAATTATGATTAGCATAACGTGACAATCTGAGCCGAGAGGGTTCGATAACAAATGGGCAACATCATGTTAACTCCTTTAGCATGAACGTTTGCGATTTATTCTTAAACCCAAAGGAATCTGATTCTTCTGGCGAATGCGCGTGTATCCTTTCTCTCGCAGGACTTGTTCTCCATCGTTTAATTAGTATCGAATGTGTCAAGTTTCATTAATTAAAATATTGTAAGGTATAGCTATATACCAGTAGTGGACACACATTAAGTAAAAGAGAGACGCTTTCCGATATTTCAGATATCATAAACAGTTATTTCATTGTTATAACATTAATTAGTACAAATATTCAAATTTAATTTTAGATGTATTTTATTAGTGTGGTTACAAATTCTTCTCAAGTCCTAAGGGTTATGCAAAGTTTACATGTATAAGAAAATGTAAAAATTAAGATGGAGAAAATCTAAAACAATTATTTCAAAATGTTGAAAATGGAAATAAAATATATACCTACAACAACTCCAGTAATGGTATAAAATTGTGAGAGATACATTGTACATACAAGGGTACGAAAGGGTTCGTTCAATTCGTTATTAATTAAAGATCACGGAAAAAATAAGAAATTCAATGTTATTTTTCAGTCTAAGAGACTCTCACGTGAAGTAATTAATCTGTGTAGTGATATGTTATATTAATTCCATTATGTAAAAACGGAGTAATAATAGGTTTAATGTCGATGCTTGGCGGATACCTGTTGTATACTTTCAACAAGGGGCTAGAGACTGAGCAATCCTTCCTTCCCAAATTTGTTCCAACTCTAATCCTTAGGACCTGGTATTGGGTTTATTCTCCGTTCCCAATAATGACTTACCTCCGTCAAGTAGAAGACCCGGCAATATTGAAAGATAGCGGGTGTTGTCCACGGGCGTTGCCGGGCTTCAGCACAATAGGAAGTAAGGTAGAGAATGGTTTTGTTAGTGTTTTTAATTTACTTCCAATATATGAAAATCCTTTGCTGCTACATGCCAGTAGTAAATTATCTTTAATTTGAGCCATACTTACCTCTTGGATGCGTCGCATTTGCTTACCGTAGCTAATCAATCATTAATCACGAAAAAAAATCTTAAAACGTTTCTACATTAATCTCATTTGAAGAAAAATTCCCTCAAAATTATAATATCATTTATATCGGTAAATATCGTGAATAAAACAAATGTCGCATCAAAACCTCACGCAAGAATATAAAGGTAATATGATTTTTTGAAATTTTTCTTATTGAATTACGTTTTGATGTAAACGTGTTCGTTGTCATTTCAGAGTGTCTGAACTGTAATCCGTGATTGTGATGTGCAGTTATGTAAGTCCCAGTCATGTGGTAGTGGCAAACAGGCCACGTATCTGATACAAAGATTGTGTGCGTTCCCGACTTACTTAGATCCCGTAATCTCAGCTCGTATGAGTGATTACTGTACTGATGCTATCGTGACGTGTAGCCTCCTTAAGCGCTAGCAGTCAGGAGTATTATACTTTCATATTTCGTGAACCGAGTCATTAAAATAGGATGCTGTTATTGTTTGCATAAGCTTCTTTTTAAAAAATCTGGTTTCTGTATAACGGTAAATGTGTAATTAACTCGGGATTACGTAACTTTTGTAACGGAACACATTCCATGAGAATTATTACAAAACCTAAGAATCAATCACAGGTCCGTTCTTGTATGTATTTGATTTTGAGTTTAAAGCATTTATTTTTAAAGAAGATTCATAAAATTAAGTCTTGACTACAGTATCTTGAAGTATTGGCTTATTCAAGGGAAGGATCAATGGAAGCCATACCCTCCACCCATCCAACTTATTTCATGTAATTTACTTGTTTAATTCAAAACAATTACCGTATATTGATTGCATCACAATCTCAAGGAATATTCCTATTAGTACAATTTTTAAATTTGAAGCTAAAAATTACAAAATATTTCAAAAATATTTAGGGAAAGTCCAAACTGTAATCTACCCCACTTCGAAATACTTCTTGATTCCCCTCTCAGCCTTTGTCCGTTGTTCCACCTGGGTTGCACAGCCTCGGCGACGGTATCTTGGAGGTCATTCGAGACGGACTAGGCGGTTTCCTTGTCTCGTCCGCACACTCCCCTCCCTGTGCTGGGCGTATTTATTCTGTGCCATTAATCCCGGCGGGCGCAGCGCGAAGCGGCAGTCGGTCGCGGAGGCTGGGGCCTACGGAGAGGGCAGCGAGAGGGTACCGCCAACAGGGAAATCGACCAAGGCACGGACGGATGCACGCACGGACGACGCACATCCCCCAATATTTTTAAATACATCCAGTAGTTTCATTATAATTTTATTTCCTTTTACTTATAACCGTTTCCCAAACCAATTACGTTGATGGAGCAATTTATGAACACGCAAAAACTACTATATTACTTTACATAACACTTTATATTAAAATTTTATAACTTTTCGACCGTATGTGATTGTGGCCTTTTTCAAGTTCGAATAAAAAGAAAAATAGTGAAAAAAGTAGACTACATTATAGAACAATATCTCTGTATAACCCAAAGATTGAAAAGGAATGAACTATATCTTACGATCTTGTAGTCTATTGATTGTCAAAATATTAAAATAAAAATATATCATTCATATGGACTGAGTCAATGTTAAAATAAATTACAAAACACCGAGATGCGGAAAGCCACGACAAGCTGTAGGTCCTCCGAGACTGTAAATGTGTCTCGTGTAAAAAACAACAGAATAATAAAAAATGTGTATATCTTGAAACTATCAAATTTTCAAATGGAATAACACAGATAGGCCCAGATAAATCCACAGAGCTGTAAGTGGATCTACTACCTCTCCCTCACGTTGAACGGGAGTCGGACAACCGAATGGGCGACATACGAGCTTCCCCTCGCACGCTCTCCGTTTCCTTCCCCTCGCCCCCTCCCCAGCATCGCCGCCCTCGGGGACCCTTCGCGGCCGACCTCCCCCGCAGGATGGGGCAGCGGCCTGCGCGAGCCTGCCTGCAGGAGGGGGCCCGCAGCGGCGATGAAAGTTCAACATCACACCCCGTTATCTAGCGGCGCGAATGGGTCTTCCTGGCCCTGCCCCCTCTCCCTCGCCCTCGCCCCTGCGGCCGCCACCACAGCCACGCAGTCCGTGCGGGCGGTTGTCCGTCTCCCACATGAGGGCGCGACTCAGGTGAAGCGTTCCCCCCCCCCCAAGCAGGGGCGGACGGGAAGTAAATCGCGAGGGGTTTACTCATGGTAGTAATATACTTGAGCTCCCTGGCCGCGGAAGTGAAGGTGCAGCGATTGCAGTTTATACTCTAGTTTCTAGTTTTAATGTCTAGTTTTCAAATGTTGCTAACTACTCTTTGTTGGTACCTAAATTTATCATTCAAATTTGTATAGTAAAAGTGTGGGGTAAAGATTCTGGAGCTCAAGAAAATGTGAGCAGATTTCATTTCCCACCAATGTCACACACAGTCCTTAAAGAGTTTTTTTACGAGTCTTTACTCAGTCCTTACAGGTTTTTTTACGATAAATTAAATGAATATTTATTGTGTATGGTTGGACCAGAACCGCTATCTTTCAACAAATGAATTGGCAATTGTAAATTTGATCTATTCCCAAATTTTCAATGTTAAAAATTAATTTGATATTTTCAAACATCTTCGTCATGGCAATACTTAACTATACTTTAAAATTTTCAACCCCCTATTAAAATAGACTTCGTCAGATTCCGCTTTATTTGGCGGTGAAGTATTGCATGTATTGTATAAGTAACTCGTGTGCATTCCGTGTTTATCAGTGTTTTTATTTAAAATCGACAAGCAGATATTCGATTTCACGCAGTAAATTTCATTATCGAAGATGGACGAACGAATGCTGAGGCGAATGCTATCAGTTCGGTAAAAAACATTGGTAATGGCGACTTCAACGGGATGTGTGTTGTTTTCTTTAATTCACAGTTCCAGAATAAGGAACCACTACTTTGAAAGCTTCGATTCGAACACGTAGTTGACAGCGACAGCGGATTGTAGGTACCTGCTTAAAATGTGTGCGTAATTTTATTCCATTGTAACTGGAAAATTAAATTACAGCGGTTATCAAATAGTGACATGATATTACATACGTGCTAATTATAAGGGTTCTGAAAGTTTTCGAGAAAAATCGGGTTATTTATACTTACAAGAAACAACTAGATGGCAAATTTAACAGGAGTGGCAGTAAGAAAAAGAGAAATGAATACATTCTAAAATATACGTTATTTTAATCAGTATAAATAACTTCAACTTCAAAGGTCTCTTGCCACTTTGTCAATGCAAGTAAAGATCTCCCGTCACTCTTACCATCTGACAAAAAACAACATCATTGTCTTGTCGGTGTGATGGACCTGAGTTAAACTTTAGAATTCCCTTTCCTTAAATCTCCGCCGCACCCGTCCTGTTTGGCACTCCCCTTTCAGAGCTCATTCCGGCGTACTAGTCACACACGAGCTAAACGCTAGATAATTACCTCCGTACCCCGCAAACGTATTAAATAATCGCACAGCTTGGGGAAACGTTTAATTATGTGTATTTATATGGATAAATTAAACTGTTGTAATGGAGGATTACGAAGTCACAGTGTCATTTCGATACAAGCGAGGCTTGTAACCCACTCTAATATAAATTGACAAAATGCGAACGCATAAGATGTCCTTTTTTGCTTTATGAGCATCGGCTCATATGTCAGCTGTCAAATGTTGGCTTCATTTCAACAAAAAAGTTGTGTCGTTCCCTAACGTGTCGCATACCAGGGTAATTTCATCATGAGTGTTACACCTAAGAGACTATTCCAAAGACCACCGTTGTAGAGGAGACACTTGAATCACGATGACTAAGTGAGTTGTGGAACTGGTCTAGTAGCAGTAGCATATGTTGGATGTAGCTCAGCGTTAGGATATTTCTTTTTGCATGTAAGAGGACGGCAGTTCGTCCCTGGTGCTTTTACATTTTTTATTCTCATAGATCATTACGAAGTGTATGGGCGGAGCAAACAGGAATTTCCTATGTCCTTCGCTGTAACATAAATTTATGTATTCATTACAGCCTTGCGCTGGGTAGAAATTGTCATTTTCATATTCATGCGTGTCCATACATCGTGGATGTCACGTCGTAAGCGATTTTCTGCGTTTTCTCCACATGCTGAGGATTGCCATACTGCTTCATCGCATTTTCTGCGAAATAGTCATTTCCCGAAAATGTCATTCGTTGACAGCACAGCTTTTACTCGATAGAAACTTTGTGGATCCTAGCCATTAAACGCGAACATTATTTTGATGTGCGTGTCAAATTTCATTTACGCTTACCCCTTATTCAGGGCTAATCGCTTGATGACGATGATGCTACTGCTGTTGCTGATGATGATGGTGACGACGCTGATGACAAAAGAGGTAGAAATGAAGAGAAAATGGAACAAACTGGTAGTGAACTCTTGATTTGATCATTCTCTAACTCCATGCAAAGACATCCATTCATTGGAAGCCGCTAACTACTTTGTGTTAAAGGGACATTATAAGCCATGGGAATAAGAACCACCATGGAGTCTGCGTGCCCTTTCTCTTCCCGCAGCGAGGAGCACCAAATATCATCAAGGGCGTCGGGGCCGTTAAGCCGGCGCGTATTGTGACAAACGGCCGGATGGACACGACCCTCTCGAAGATCCTCTTTTATTGCTTCATAAGGAGAGCATAAAGACGGAGATTCAATCCGCGCCTCGTTTTGCGAAAGCGGAGCCCGGGACGCTGCGGCGGGGGCGGAGTCGAAGACGGAAGCGGGGGCGGGGGCGGGGCGGGAGGGAGCGGGCACGCGCGCTAATGAAGCACGGCGGAATCGGTGAGCGCACGGAGGAGGAGAAGTCGGGGAGGGTGGAGGGGAAGGCGAAGCGGGGGTGCAGGAGGGGGGAGACGAAGGCCCGTGCCCGCCCCGCGGCAGTTTTCCAGAGGGTTGTAAGGTACGGCGGAGGCGGTGGCAAAGGCTTTCGCGGGGCCGGGGCGAATAGCAGGGGGGTCGGGAGGGGGTGGGGGCGTGCGGGAGGGGCCTTCTCGTCCCCCGTCGGTGTCCGCCCCCTCCGTCTCCGGGCAATTACCGCGGGCATCGATCACGGGATTGTCAGGCGGCGCGACGCGGGCCCTGCCCTACGCCTAATTGCCGCCATTCTACGCGCCGCGGAACGACTCCCCCTCCCACCCCCTCCTTTACCCCTCGCGGCTCGCCGTCTTCGTCGCGGCCTTACCCGCCCCGCTCCCCCTCGCCGTCCTCGTCGCGCTCGCCGCCGCACTACCGCTTGCGTCCCGTCGGCTCTTTCTAACGATTCGGGGACGAATCTCGTTAACCTTGAGCGCGTTTCGCCGCCGCCCCCCCCCCCGCTCCCCGCCCCCTTCGCGCCCCGCCCCCTCTTCTGTCCTCGCCACCGTCGCGCTCGGCGGCGGCGGCGGCGGCGGCGGCCGGGGCAGGTTTTTGCTTCTTTTCGAAAATTGGAAACATGCTGACGCTGTTGGTGTACTTCTTTCTGTCAACCCCAACCGCCGAACACCTCGTGTGTTTGGGGGCCCAGCACGATTTTTTTTCTTTCTTTTCGGATATTGCTTTGCCGCGGTGTCGTTCATTAAGGGAAGGGTCGGGTGTCTTGGGTGAGAAATGAGGATTATTTGGGCTGCACGTGTTTGAATCTGTGTGGAAGGGTGGAGGTCTTGAGAAAGAAGTTGTGTCTTTTGAGTCCCGCGATTGCAGCTATATTTTATTCATGTGAATCACGCTTTATTTATATCTTGTCGATTTATTATGGAATTGTTATTACAGACTAATAGATACAAATGAAAACTTACATCAAACGTGCTGCTTGTTAAAAAAATGATTAATCGTGAAATAACAGAGAGAATTTTTAATGCCGAATCACTCCGAATCACATATGAAAATATTACATGTTTCTTAATAAAAATTATAATATTTTTCCATATTTTACCAGTTATTTTGTACACTACGTTTCTGCGTTTCGACCATTGCTGTTCAAATTTATTTTTTGGCATATTTTTATCTTTTGCCTGACGCAATTAAAAATAACTGTTTCTGAAAATGACTAGTTAATAAGTTACTTCGAGTAGAAAGGAAATTAACTTTGTCAATCTTTTTAATTGTTTATCTTTTGTAACAGCGTCTAGAACACGAAGGGTTTTAGGAAATTTGCTTTTTGTAAAATTAGATACATTTCTCGTTTTAGTACGGTGTGGGTCACTTTTACAGTCACGTTTTTTTTTGCGCGATTCCAGGTTAAGTAACTTCATTTTTTTCTCTTACCTGGCGTGAAGTTGATGGTCTTCGCACATAGGAGATGTGTAATTAGAAACATTGGCGAGAGGTGAGCCATGGTCTTTTTTAGCACAAACCAAGTAATGCATTAAACTCTAAGTGGTATTGTCCTTTCATGCTGCAACCGAACGTGGAGTTCTCGAACTGAATGCGGAGCCTCTAACGCCCATGACCTGATTAGTAATCGAACTCAACGATTTCCCTAATGCGTATCCACCATCGAGTCCAGGTCAACAACAAAAGCACACAGCTAATACTCCGCTGCATCAGAACCGCAGTATCAGAAAGGAAAAAGTTCGTCTTATTAGTGAGTTTGAGTGTTTCTTTTGGTGTTATATCCTCGCCCGCAAACGTTACTCATATTTGCAGTAAATGCATTCGCTTAAGTCATTGAGATCAACCATAATATTCGATTGTAAAACAGACTGCCGCGTCCATCAATACTGGGTGAGAGCGAAAAATCGAAAAGGACTCCTGTTCTCAGGATACCAGCGAAAAATCTAATTAAGTTGGCAACTATTATGTGACGCGCATACACAAAATTGAACGAACAAAATATCCCACGTCGACTCCGCTAATTTTAAATTTTACACCGTGAAAAGAGACGTTGAATGGGTTGGCCCCGAAATTCCGGCAACGGGAGGCGTCGGGGCTGACCTTTTGGCGGACCCGTCTCCGATAGACCGGCGTTCACTAGGTCCGGCGACCGGCCGGCGTAGCCGCCCCCACCACCACTACCACCATCACCACAACCACCAGCATCATCGCCACTGCCGCCGCCCCCGACCTCAGCCACCCCCGCCGCTACCGTCCCCTTCGGACCCTACATTGCCATCTCCCCCACCGCGCCACCCGCCCCCGCCCCCGCCTGTGCCGCCACCGCCATCGCCGTCGCCCTACCACCTCCCCGCAGGCGTCGAAAGAAGGAAACAGGACGGCCTCGCCGATTTTTTCCTCGTCCTCTTCTCCGGGTGTCTGATATGTCGTTATCACCAATAAATAACGGCTGCGCGCGGCACGGCACGGCGGGGCGGGGGTGGGGCGGAGCGGGGCGGGGCGGGGGCGGGGCGGGGTGGGGCGGGGCGGGGCGCAGCGATGGGAAAGGGGAGAAGGGAGATGACCCGCCCGCGGCGCCCGCAAGAAACCCCCGGGCCGCACCCCGTTTTTCTTCGGGAGGGGGGTTCGCTTTATGGCGTTGTCAATACCGGGACCGGCCGCACTATTAAGACCCAGGGGATGAGAAACCAATACAGGGGAGCTTTCCCCCTACAACGCCGAATTTAGGAAAATGCGATGATTATGCATGGCCATTAAGTGCACCGCCGCCCTTTAGCCGGCGCCGTGGATGCGGGCTGCGATCAGAAGGCGCAGGTAGCGCCCCCTGTTTTTGCGGGCCCCGCTCCCGCGGCCGGCCCCCCTGACGCGGGCGAGAGGCTGGTGGCTGGTACGGGGCTGCTGCTGCTTCATCTTTACCGGCCACGCGAGGTGCACGGAACGGTGAGGGAGAGGGGGACATGAGAGGAGAGAGGGAAGGACGAGAGAGGAGAGGGTAAATTAAAGCAGTGTGTGGGGAGGGATGGCGTGAAAAGAGTAAGGGCAGGTGGTGAGAAAAGGGAAAGGTGGGAAAATGAGAGAAAAGGGGAATGTTGAGAGGGGATAAAGGAGTACGGGGAGGAAAGAAATGAGAGAGGGAAAATGTGAGTATAGATGTGAATGGGGAGTTGTACTGAGCACAGGGAAAGAATAGAGAGGTGTAGAGAAAGGAGAGGGAGAAGACAGGGAGGAATATAGAGACAACGGAGAGGATAAAATTAGTGAGATAAGAGTAAGTCTAGACAGAGGGAGGAGAGGGTGGAGAGCGGAGAGGGTAGAGTGTGGAGAGTGTAGTGTGAAGATAGCATATAGTGAGGAGAGGAGAAACTGAGGATAGTAGATAGTCATGAGATGAAAGACTCATGATAGGAAATAGTGATAAGAGAGCCTGAGGATAGGAAAAAGTGTGAAGAGGAAAAAGTGAAGAGGGGAGAGAAGAGTTTGAGGAGAGGAAAGGAGAGATGGGATGGGGGAGCGACAGAAACTAGAGAGGACGCGCAGTGAGGGAGAGGGGTCGAGAAAGAGCGAGGCGTGTGCGAGGGAGTGGAAGCGACGTGGACGAGGGGGGCGTGGTAGCACGGGGGCGGTGGGCGGTGAGCGGCAGCGCGGAAGGCCGCAAGGGCGATCGGACCAGGGGCGAACGGTTGAATGGGCGCAAGCCCTGTGGTACGGCGCGGCGTGGCGCGTAGGGGAACGGGACAGGGTAGGAAAGGAAGGGCAGGGAGCGGAGGGAAAGTGCAGGGCGCGGCCGGCTCAAGGGAGACGTCGCACCTCGTGAAAGGGATGCGGAGGATCCCCGCGGAGGGGGAGGCTACCGTTGGCTTTTCTCGAGTCACGTCGTAAACGATGTCAGGGTGTGATTGTTGAAGCTTTGACGATGGCGTTTGCACCAACTGAAATCATTGACTGAGAATAAGGAAGCTATATAAGAATGTTCAAAGCCAGTGTAGAGGGGATGAAATTATTATTTTTTGTACATTTTTTTCAATTTCCTCTTTTAAAGAATTGGGAAATTTTGGAAGAAACTTTAAAACAGCATAATGTTTTTCTGGGCTTTGTAAACGGATTGCAATCATTGAACGAGAATTCGCGTCTTAACTACGAAGAATGTCAGGTACTATTTTCGACATCAATAAAATTTTTAAGAGTTACCTACTAGTTTGACAAGTATTAATTAAAAACTAGTTTACATGAAAGAGGCATTTGGAGAAGAGGAAAGAAAATATGATCGTTAATCTGTCGAAACACTTATATTGTTGCAAGAGTACACTTTCAACAACGAAATCAGTCTCTTTAATTCAATTTATTTCGAGAATGAATTGTATATATGTTCGTTTGCATTCCTTTGTCTTCAAAAATAATACACGTAAACGACGCACAATGATGATTTTAATTCGCAGGCTTGTGAAGTAATATCTTGCTTTGAAGTTACACACTTGGTTTTTAATCTTATAGATTTTGCTGTGTCTTTGTTTGAAACTAGAACAGCGTTCTCGTTACTTCTTCGAGTGCTGTTGAAGTGAAGATAAACAGCAGGTGAGATCTTGAAATAGAACCTTGTTGCTTTCAGATTAGTGAAATTTGCAACTCGTGCCAAAGCAGTAGCATGTTTCATTGCTCCATGCGTAGACCTCACAGCTTGCATGAAGTCATAAATTTTCTACGAGGTACTCTGAAGCTTTTGCCAGTACGTTGTTAATGAAGTGGTGCATATAGCGCCTATGAAGTTTTTTATTGAAAGTTAAACCCCAATTTTGCATTTTTTTATTCTTTCGAAATTATAAGCGGTGTTATAGAAGTGAACTATGGTTTCAAATTTTGGAAGCATTTTTAATAATTATTTGTGAAAATAAATATTATTATTATTATTATTATTCATATTATTATTATTATTATTATTATTATTATTATTATTATTGAGGACAATAATACAAATACATATTCTTACAATAATTCAAATTCTTTTTCTTTGTGGATCAACCTATGAGAAAATTAATTTCCTTTTTTGGTTTCAGTGTCGTGTCCTATAATTTGTTTTACACCTAATACCATGCATGTGGATCGTAATGTTGGTCCTAATGTTTGCAGAATTTGTTGTTTTGAATATATTAGGTTTCGAAATCCTTTCTGTTTCTATTGATTATATGAAGTGCAGAGTCGAAGCTCCAAGTCTCGGTCCCAAGCTCCTGGTCTTGTGCGCTCAAAATTTAATGTTCATATGTTCCAAAGTACGAAACAACTAATAATAAGAATTCCTCATGGATCAGTAAACCCGTCTCACTCTCTCACGGTTAGATCCCTTTGGGTCCACCGCTGGAGATAAACGAGATATCATTCTGCACGTCTCGATCTGCAGATAGAGAACTATTCATTGTTTTCTTGTACGTCTAATCTAATTTAAAAATCTTAAATTACAATATGATAAAATATGAAAAACCTTAAGATGACAAATGACACAAAACCTGTTGCAGCTATTTTGTTCAATGACAGACATAGTGTGGTGTGTTGAGTTTTCGCATAAATAGAACTCATATTACACGTGGTTGCCAGTCAACATACACAGTACTACAGTTTTTTGTATGTAATTGTAAGCCCTGAGAATGGAAATAAAATTTCCGAAACGTCAGCAAACGAGCAATAAATACGGTATTATATTGACCAATCCTATGAACTAGCTGTTTCTAAAATGAGAATACATTTAAAAACCGTTTAAAGCGTCGGAGACGACATACTAATCTACAAAGACTGCATTGCTAAATTTCGACATTAGAAACCCATTATTGAAATAATGACTCGAAATTTGTATTTTAGTGCTGTAGTTGAATATATTCAATAAAATGATAAAATGTCCGTTGAAACAGGGCGCACACGCGTCATGTGGTTCGTAAGTGCTCGAGGTGCGCCATGTTGCCGTCGCTGGGCGGCAAGCGAGCATCTGTCGTGGATCCCATATCGCGACCGCACCAAGGAGCAGTTACGCGTCTTGTCCTTTATAAATAGGAGCCGCCTGTGCGGCGGCCGCCGCTGTCACCTTGCCAATGTAATGAGGCGGGCGACGCGTGACGGGGGAGGGTTGGTTCTCGTGGCCTGCGGGGGCGGGGGCGGGGGCGGGAAGAGGAGGGGAAGTAGGGGGAGGAGATGGGGTTGGGGATGGGTGTGGCGGAGGGGGAGAGGGGTGGTTGGGTGGTGTGATGGTTGGTAGGAAGGGAACAGGACGGACACCGCGGCGGAGAATTAAAGTGAGACCACTGACGGAGTCGTCCTATGGAGCTACTGTCTGCTCCCCCTTCCTACCTTCTGATTAAGGACAGCTGCAATAAATATTTAAAGGGACAGGGAAATGCCTTTTTTAATGAAATAATTTTAATGCATTTTAAATAATTTTAATGCATTTATTTAGAGTAATTACTAATTAATTCTGTATTACTTTCCATTTGTATTTTTATTTTATAAACAATTTAAAAAATCTAAAAGACTTTTTTATACATCTTTCCACTAGTTCTAATTTTCCCCCCAAAATGAAAGTGGTTTTGAACTCAGAAAGACATTATGCCCATTTCAAAAATATTTTGGTATATTAAAGTGTTACGCAAATTATCCTTTTTTTAAATACGTTAATTGGTGCTTTATTTGTGGATTTACTTAATATTATCATTTGGAAGCACATGTATAATTGTTTTAAAATATTTGTTTTACCCTGTAGATTTTCATGGGGAGTAATGATCCCATGTGCTCCCTCGGGAGCCATCCGATGCTTCTGATAGGCATGGGGTATATAGATTCTCACAATAGAAGGAACCTTCAATATAGGAATGAAAAGCATCAATAGAAATCAATTATTTTAGGCGTTTAAACACTTAAATTTATCCAATGTGGTATTTATTACTGGATGTGTTCACGGCCATGTCCAGTCGACTTAGTATTGTCGGTCGTAAATTTTTTGCAATTAATCCATTTGGCAACGTGTAATTCCTGAAATAACTCGGATGAGGCATATACTTGTACAGTTTTAGGCCATGAACGTAGTCAGGAATTTTTCAAGAAAGGAGAAGTTTTTAGGATATGTAGGCCAACGTGTTAATGAAATAAAGTTTTCCTCTTTAAAGTAAACGATAAGACAGAAGGAATATTTTTGGGTCTCCTGTTAATCCTTAGCAACAGTTGATAGACACGTAAAGATCACCTAAAACTAATTTAAAGAGAAAATTAAGTTTTGGAATTTTAAACAATCTTTTGTTATTTAGTGTAATTTAAAAGATTGTGTATTCTGAAAAAGTTTAAATTTAATTTAAATTTAATTGTTGCTCTTTTGATCGACAAAAAGAGTTTATGCGGGCAAACGTAGCTGTTTTTCGAGAATACATCTCAGGGTGAACGAATTGACCTAAAGTAGAACTTGAAACGAATGTTTCATTCTTGAAAAATGTTGTTGTGGTAAATTTCCCAATAAAGTACTATATTCCTCAAAAGACAATAAGAAAATTATTTACTACTTTATTATGCACTCGAAAATAAACTGTCAAAAGGAAACTTAATATTATTTTATATGTGTATTCTATTGATGTATGTTCTCTGTACTCTTCGAAAATTATAACTAAAACTGATAAATATTAATTTATGAATAATGTTTTGTAGAATCATGATTGAAGTTTCATTGGTTTTATAATTCCTTAAGTTTTCATCTTTTTTCGAAAAGATCTTGTTTCTTCGGGCATTACAATTCTTAAGCGTATCGGGGACAAAAAAAACGGAAAACTAATGACACTACACAAGGATTAACGTTGCAACGCAGGAAAAGTGTTTCAACAGACATTTGCAACGAGTGTCGCAAAACCGTTGGTCATGCTGTCGTTAATTATTACTGTCAATTAGTACTGCAGGCTTTTGACTAGATGCAAAAATAGTCTCACCCCATTTAAGACATAATTAGGAGGAAACTGGTCTTCTATTATCCGATCGCTTTCCAAAGTAGATCTCGTGATCATAAAATTCCCCACGAAGCTAATAAATTTATCTAATTTATTGCTTGGCCTTTAATACTTTTAATGTTGGCGCCCAAGCAAGTTAACACGTGACATTTGGATGACGCGGAATAAAGTTGTAGTGTACTAATTTGCGTGTGAAGTCTTTTTACCTCCCAAGAAGAGCTGCTTAATTTTACGGAAAAGAGATTGGGTTGGTGTGATGAGTTATGATACTTAATAGTAGAATAACAAAAATATCGATAAATTTAAAGAAAATCATTATTCTCCTTGAAGACTTTTGTCATTTTGAAAATGCGTTTTGAAAATCTTTTCATTTTGCGGTGTCGGATTCCAATCGGAGTCTGCAGATGTGTGGAATCTATACCTTATATGTTCATTACTTGGAAGTAGGAGGGAATTACTTCCTGATAAAAAAACAAAAAATTATTTGTTCAAAAAAATTCATTATTCGTCCTTATCGAAAAAGCAGCTAAGGCCATGTTTCTCGCTATCCCGGTGCTGGTATTTAAACTTCGGTCGGTCTTTGTAAAATTGTGGGATAGTGACAGGTCTTCAATGAACACACTCTTTTTAGACGTTCATTCTATCGAATGCTTTAGCTACGTGAAATTATTCATTATCGCATCATTACGCGGAATCAATAATAATCAAAAAATTATTCAATGTAAGTAAATATTCTGGTGTGTACGTGGAGCTCTCCAGCAAAGACTGTTGATCTCAGAGAAAACCGATATCACATGTACGAAAAGCTGGCACAAGTATTTTCGCCATATTTTTTTGTTTTATTTACCTCAACACTCAACTTCTTAACGCTAAAATACAGAAGTCAGGACTTAATTGAAGAAATGTATAAAAATATGAAGAAATATAGCGAGAAAAACGTGCGGTTATTTTTACGCGGGTTACTGCTTTAGTTCCGGTTGGGAGTCGCGGAGCGCGTTCGTACAGCCCCACACCGGAGGCTGTGTTGATCTCGGAGAGAGACGATCTCGCATCGTTTTCTCGCCGCCCTCAGATGAGCCGTCCTTTCCGTGGGTTCGCAAAGAACGCCTAAAAATACCGGTCGGCGACGGTGGCGGCGGCGGCGGCGGCGGCGGCGGCGGTGGCGGGACGGCTGCGCGTGGCACACGCGGCGGCGGCGGCGGTGGCGCGGCAGGGGGCAACGGCGGTGGCGGGGACGGCGGCAGCGACGGTGGAGGTGCACACGTGTACGCGTGCATTTGGGCGACGCGGCGGGCGATGGGCAGTGGGCGATGTGGCGACGGGGAGGAGGGACGCGACGGGGCAGCGGGCGGTGGTCGTCTCGTCGCGGCGGCCCATTAGACCGGCGAGGCGACGCCGACGGCGGCGGCGGCGGCGGCGGCGGCGGCAACCGCAGGCATGCGAGTGGCGACATTGTGTGTCCCGGCGCTCGCGAGCAAGGGGAACTAAATTTGGCGCCTTCTGCTCACCTTGCGGCCCCGTGCGCGTGTGCACGCGGCGCCGTGCTGATCGGGACCCACCACCCCCGCGTGACGACGCGGTGACGTCGCGGCCGGCCCGCCGCCCGGCCGACCGGGCGACAGCGTCATCAATCTTCACTCGCCGCCTCCGCCCCACTGCGCTGGGCCACGGCACCCAGGGAAAGGTATAATGTTGCGCATCTCCTGGCAGAGCAGCCAACGAGATCGCAGGACATAGTATAGTCGCCCGTCGGCCACTTCTGTTATGTTCTTTATAACACTGGAATAACTACAGCAATAATAGTAATGATGATAATAATAATAATAATAATAATAATAATAATAATAATAATAATAATAATAATAATAATAATAATAATAATAATAATAATAATAATAATAATAATAATAATAATAATTTGCACCTATTAATTAGAGTTGGAAATTGAACAATTACGTGGGAAGACGTCTTCCCCTTTTGGAATTGTCAATTACAGTTACAACCTCATAGCTATAAAGCTTGTTGTAATTGTTATAAATTATATTTTGACTGTTCAAAGAATTGACTGCCCCAGCCGGGAATGAAACCCAGGTGTCGCGGTGTAGAGCAACTGAGCGAATACGGGTAGATTGGTTTCGTTTCCCTGCTGGGGCAAACAGTTAATTATTTGAACGGTCATAACATAATTTATATTAATAATAAAAATAATATAGTAATTGTATATGAATAATATTATAATAATGAAAGTAATTATAATAATAATATAATCAGAATAATGTATTAATAATATAATAATATATGAATAATATAATGATAATGTGTGTCACTGGGCACCACATTCTTGTACGTGCATTGGGAATAATTAAAGAGGGTGCAAAATATACTTGTAAAATAATAATCCTTGTATAATGTAAACGCAACAATCAGTTCTAAAAGTTTTAAATAATCGACTGAACACATTTTGTGTTCTCAGTTATAATTTCAATATTTTTTACCCATACGTGTATTTCGCTCAGCTTCAACTGTTTTGTTGCTTCATTAGTAAGATTTCAATGAAGGGGTCGAAAGGCCAATGTCATATTAGAAGCGTTCTCCATAACTGCATATTCCCCGACAGCTTCAGTGCAAACCAACCACCGTTTTATTTACACCGGCCACTCCTCCAGACTTAACCCCATTTCTTTCTTTTTTTCTTTTTCGATGGAAATCTTATTGAAATGGCGATGAAATTGACAGCATGAGGCATGTAATAAGAGTAAGTACTGTTTTACATTAACTTTGTTATCGATCTTTCTTTGGCGAACATATTCAGAGGCTTGGTAGACAATTACAAAGATTAGTCGTAAATAATAGAAATGCAGCTTATATGATAACTCTTATACTTCTCTCGTCTTTACATTCTCGTATTCACATTTATCTACGCGTAATACAGTGCATATTATTCGTATTCATGTTGCTATTTAAACCAAATTATAATACTCAGTTTCACATTTTTGTCTCTGCATACAACTTAAGGTTGCATGACTTCCCTTGTCCATTTGTTCAACCCACTTATTTTCTTCAAACCAGGTGGAGTGCTCGAGACCTTTGTTCTGTATTTTTACTCCCCTTAGTTGTGTAGCGGTGTGTCAAGTGACAGATGTTCCACCTCCATTCTTGTTTTTCTTTGCTACGCTAACACATTAGTCTGAATTTTCCACTGCCTACCGGTCTATCGTCGTGTTTCAGACCCTATTATTATCCCACATTACGGATGACGATTGTCGAAAGTATGAATTATGCAAATGCGCGTCTTTCTGGTGGGTGCATTTGTGATCAGTCGTTC
This sequence comes from Teleogryllus occipitalis, assembly GCA_011170035.1. Lineage (NCBI taxonomy): Eukaryota > Metazoa > Arthropoda > Insecta > Orthoptera > Gryllidae > Teleogryllus > Teleogryllus occipitalis. Next base: position 398,619 of record BLKR01008967.1, read on the forward strand.
ATCCGGAAATGGTGTAGCATTTTGCTTCGAATTACAAAACATCGTCAACTAAGCGATCATTTCATTCACATATTTCTAGCTAAAATGGTGTATTTACGACAGGGGGAGATTATACTATTCGTTGTACATATTTTTTATTTGTTTAGTCATAAAGTTTGTAAATGTACCCCACTTTAAATGCCTTTCCCTTTGCCTTGAAGTGTGTGGTTCAAAGCTAATTTAATGCTGTTCTGACAACGGAGTCCTAAGATATCATAGCAAACAATGAACTGGCAATACTTTAACCCTGCAAATAATACTACCTTCTAAACCCTATAGAGGATTTCACATTTTTCTTCGAACTAGTTGTACAATTAGAGAGCATTACAACGGCAATAATATGGCACAAGGGTTATTTGGATTTAAACATTTGAGTTTTGAAAAATTGTAAAGATGAGTATATGATCCTTCTCGGGGTGAAACATTGCAAAACTTTTTTCACAAAAGTCTCTGAAAACTTGTTAAAAACTTGAATTAAAAATGTAAAAACCATTTCGAAGTATAAGAAAGCACTTAGAAATTAGAAATAATTTTGTACACTTAGACTTTGGATCACACAATGACTTTATTTAACAACAAAAATGCTACTAATTACCGCAGAATTCACAGAGTAAAATGCATTTTCTAAACTATGTGTTACTATAATTTAGTTTTTTTTTATATTTCGAAGTCAGAATAAATGTTTTTAAATTTAACGTTTATTACATTTGTTCATCTTGCTTTCCGATTATTCCCAATATTTTGGAAACAACTCACATTTCAAAAATGTTATGGTAATTTCGGTGAAATCACAACATTTAATATTGTTTTTAATTACCGTGACTTTCTCCGATCGAAGGTGAAATAAACGAAGGAAGTGGTTCGCTAGATATCTCCAAGATTCTACCATAATAAAAAAGCTCGATGCAAGTTATTAAATCCTGAACATATCTCTGGGCTGCGGAATGAATCTCTTTAATGAATAATCGCACATCTCCGCCAACTCATTCCGGTAATGATTCGCAGTCGAGAGATAGCGGAGCTGACCTCTCTACGAATACACAAAGAACTGCAATAGATTTCTCTCTGCATCTCCACAATGCCAAGAATCGAAAGAAAAATAGAGCAGAAAAATGTGTCCGAAATTATATTCAGTATGTTTCTTTTGTTAATTCGCCGAAAACTCGCCGCTTCCCCTTTGTCCTCATTTCGAAGATGTTCTCAAGAAATTGGTTTGTTCCCACGCGAAAAGACACCCCCTCTCTAAGTATGCAAGCACTAACGCAAACCTCTTTCATCGGCTCATGGCCTCGTTTCTAAGAGCGCCCATTTACATTTTCAACTCCGCTAATTTAAAAAAAAAGAACTTCGGCTCACAAAATGCAAAATAGATAAATCAAGAGGATATCAAAAACGAACTGCTAATTTTACTCGTTGGCCCGTTTCCAGAACGTATTCTAGTCCCGTGCGCTAACAGAAAACAAACACAAACACAGAAACCGTCCCACCGCAGCCGCCCGCCGCCGCCGCCGCCCGCCGCCGCCGCCGTCCCCGCCGTCTCCGTCGCCGCCGTCCCCGTCGCCGCCGTCCCCGGCTGGTCGGTTGGTCGGCCGGCCGGTCGGTCGGTCGCCTCCAGTTGCGCACGTCACTCACGAGCTGCGCCGAGGGCGGGGTCGTACGGGGACGGGATCTGGGAGAGGAGCCGCTGGAGGTGGAGATGAGGTGGTAGGGCACGGGGCGTGGCGGAGCGGGGCGGGGTGAGGTGCGGGGAGGGCGGAGGGCGGGCAGGCGGGCGCTGAGGGACCGGGAGGGGCGGGGCGGGACAGCACGGGCCGCGAGCACCTGTCGGAATCCACTCTTAGCCCGGAAACCGTTTGTCTCGGCCGCTCCATTCCGCACGCGGCGCTTTTGGGCTTGCCTTCGCCCTGCAGCGCAGCGCCCACCCCGCGTCCTGGGTCGCCCTGTGCTTCCTCGCTTGCGCGGGCCTGCACCGCCAGTCCGTTTGCCCGCAGGTGCGAAGCCACGCCTTCGGCCTCTCAAGGCTACCACGCTTGGCAGCCCGGGCGTCGGGGATCCGAAGCCAACTTGTTACTCTTCGCGGGGCCAATACGTGGCGTCTAAGCTCAATAAACATCTTGTGATGAAGGGCGAAATAATTGAGAAAAGCTGCTCCCCCCATCTCTTCTGGCCGATGCCTTCAAATTTTGTCTCCTCTTTTCTCCAAATGTAGTCCTTACTATCTCTCTCCCCTCTCTTTCCCCCTTCACCCTCTCTTTGTCTCCCCCATTCGTTGTTTCCTCTTATGTCGTCCTCTTTTGTCTTCCCCTCTATCTTCCCCTTTTTCTTTTCTCTTTTTTGTTTCTCTCTTCCCTCTCTTGCTCTTATACTCTCACTCTCAAGTTCTCTTTCTTTTTTCTTCCCCCATTTTTCTGGTTAATCTTTTTCTTTTCTCCAGCGCGTATTCTGTGTCTCCAACGTTATACGTCCCTATGTCTCCGTATACTCCATCTCTGTAATCTCTTTCCTATCTATTCATTTTACTATTCTCAGTATATCTTTCAAGTCGTCGATGTGTTCGTCGTTAATAAATACTAAATAAAAGTAAAACCTTTTTTTTACTACGGGGCTGCATCGCGAGCGTCATTCAGGCTTTCTCAGTCCTACCCTCACCGCTTCAGACCCATCCTCAATTCTTCTGCGCCATAACTAAATTCCTCAAAGCTGTTTCTTGTTTCAGTCCTATTTCACCTTCGGCAACATCCTCCCGTTCGTCTTATCCCAATTACTTATTTATTCCTATACGTTATGCCTTATTTTGGTAACCATTGGATATGATTAGTATTTCGTAGGCATCTTAACATATTATGTCATTTCATATGCTAATTTTCGTTTACTGTATAAATTTATAATGCACATGACTCTAATAAATGGTGTACCGCGTAATTTTCGGGGTATCGCGAAATTTTTTTAAGTGGTTTATCATACATTCAGTCTCACTTCCCTGAACTCGCCTCATTTCACACCCCAATTCAATATACTAGTGGAATGTAAATTTACCACTTTACAAAAAACAAGAAGAAAAAATTAAATGGAAATATTGAATTTGATATTTCCTCGCGTTATGATCTTGCTCGTAGTGAAGGCAAATAAGTATGAAAGAAAAGAGAGATAATTTGAATTCCAGGACTATCACTCAGACAACAGTGATGATAATGAATATGCCAATTCAAATGTGTAAACTTAGTGTCGTATAGAAATTCTAGAGGATAGCTCTCTATTTTTGCAGAAAATAACAGTTTTCTTGCATCTTTTGATAATAATTGTAGCCTATACAAAGAAAAAAAAGTCACACCTACCTCTATATTGTGATTCAAAAATTACCACATATATGCTGTATGGTAAAATAAAATCCTGATTTTTTACATTTCTCCTTTACCTCCCTCGAAATTGAAGAGAGCAAGACGAGTACTACCTTTTTCTTCGCCGTAGTTTGAATTTTAAAGGTACAGCTTACTTTTGAATTTATGATATATTCATGCATATACCATCTTTCAATTTACATCGTTTCCTTAAAGCAGAAAAGACCCTCGAAAGAGTGTTTTAAGTTTCTCCTCACTAAAATTGCCTACCTTCTCAAGGACGGCTTCAGGAAATATTTACGTAGAGATTTTAAAACAATGGCATTGTAAATTGCTTTTATTAACGTAATTTGTATTTAATTTATACAATACCTCTCATTTGTTTACATTCATATAAAAATAACCTAACAATAAAACATATAAACGATATTTTTATATTTTTTCTGCTAGTATACTTTCTATTAAAACAACTTAATGTAAACTCGAAGGCAACCTTCAAAATACTTGATCTAAAAAAATAGATTAATAATAGCATTTATTTTTATTATTTACATTCAAAGGTTATTTGAGTGTATAATTTTGAACCGTATTTACAACGGTATGAAAATATGTTTTTAATTGTGAACACTTTTCGAGGAAGGACCATGACCTCTCTCTGTGGCCGCTCTTGCCCCTCTGCATCCCAAACGCTTGCCCCGTTTCTTGCTGAACAGGTTGTGCCAGCGCTCACCCGTCATGACGATCGTGGCTGATCCAGGAAAAGTATTCGTATTTCCCGAGGAAAGTAAAAGCGAAGCGACCTCGTCTATCGGCAATCTTACTACCTTCCAAGAGCATAGCGGGTTCCTGCGCCGCTCCTCAACCATAAACGTCGCCTTAAAAGTTAGTGAGTGACTTTTATTGGGGAGTTGCCGCATGTACTAGACTCCACTACTTCTGGAATATATCTGCTTGAATTCCGTTAAAAGAAACGAGTCAATCTGCGAAAACGAAACGTGTATACGTCTCATCTTACAGGTGAGTTGGGTTAGATAAACATAATGCTCTGAAAGTCTAACTCCAGTTTAGGGAGTAATTTTTTAATGTTTCTGAAAACTGCGAATGTAAACAATATGAGAAAAACAATAAAAATTATTGTATGTTACACGTTCATCAATTTTAAGGTAAAGAATATTATTTAATACATGTAATATTATGGTAAGACTGCTTTTATAAAATCTGATACTCTAAAACTAGCCACTTAATTCACAATTTCCGGGTAATGAAAACAACCACCGTATTTGATCGGCAAGCATAAAAACCAGCAACTTGATTGGTATAGTAAGTACAAAGAACTCTTTCATATAAATCTGCAACTTTGAACCGCCTGTTGTATTTTCCCTCCAAAGAACATCGTACCGAAGATGAACGTCTCTTGAAATCTGTAATGTTTGGTCGGAACATTTTATCTTCAATGCCTTTTTGTATAGTCATGATATCTCTAAAAGCATCAGTCTTTTCTGCAGTATTGGTTTAAACCTGCTCCCTGTCAACTACTTGTTTTAGATTAGTCAGAATGTGACATGTGCACTTGTCATGCACTGACCAAACCATTTTCTAAATACTATGATTTGTGTGAAGACAAAGATATTATTATTATTATTATTATTATTATTATTATTATTATTATTATTATTATTATTATTATTATTATTATTATTATTCCAGTGCCAATTTAGAAAAAATAATGCTCAACGTATTCCGCTGAGATGTAATAACTTATAGTATCTGAAACGCCAATTGAGTCATATCTGAAAAAATATTTTTTTTTAAGAAATCAACATTTTTAAATTATCAAGTTTTCACTCAAAATTACGCGAGAACTACTCATATTTTCAAAAAAAATTGATCGTAACGTTATTTAAGGATTTAATTTTGAAGAACAGATTTAATTTAAAAAATCTCTTGCTGCAATATTGTAATTACAGAATAACGAAGAATTTCTAATCTTTTGCATTTTCGGAAACATGAGCCATTTTCATATACAATTATATACGTACTTTTCACTATGCAAGAAAAAATTAAGGGAATAGGAAGGAGGAATTTCTGAAAACATTTTGAAAATACCACATGGGATTCATGTAAAGTACCCACAAAAATTAAAATAAGTGTCAAATTAAAGGAATTGCAACATCAGCTAGATCGATCGGGAAATTTTTCGTCGTCACCCGATCAATCTAACCCGGATACCCTGGCGGATACCCTGGAAAGCGAAGGCGGGACTAGAGACAGAGGTGTTGATGAAATATAGTGGGGGCGGAGACGAGGACGGGAACGGAGAGTGACGTGGAGACGGTGACAAAGGCGAAGACGAGATGGAAGCCATGGGGAAGGCGGAGACGCGGTGGAAGGCGGAGACGCGGTGGAAGGCGGAGACGCGGTGGAAGGCGGAGACGCGGTGGAAGGCGAAAACGAGGACGAAGGCGGAAACGAGGACGAAGGCGGAGGCGGGGACGAAGGTGGAGACAAGGACGAAGGCGGAGACGGAGACGAAGACGAAGGCGGAAACGAGGTCGAAGGCGGAGGCAGAAGGGGATGAGGGCGAAGTGAGCAGCAACTGAGCAGAGGGCAAGTGGTTCTGTGCCGCCGCCGCCGCTTCGGCCTCGGGGGCGGCCGCCCTGGAGAAGTGCCATTTCCATCGAGCAAACTGCCTTCTTCCCCTCCCCCCCCCGCGGCCCTAGCCCGACCACGCGCCGCCGCCACCGCCGCCTCCGCCGGCCGAGAGGGGAAAACAGATTCTTTAGATATATTTGTTCCATCCCCGATCTTTCGCGAGGGAACTTTTCATCGTGTTGCGGCGTCGCGGTGTCAACGCGGAATTGCGCGCCGCGCTGCACTGCCCTGCCTCCGCTCTCGAACCTCCCTCCTCCCGCGAGGTGGGGGTGGGGGGGCGGTGGGGTGGACAGGGGTGAGAGAGGCAACGCAGCGACGGCACCAGCATCCTTTAGCCCGCCGACCGGGTTCACATGCTGCTCGTCTTAGGAGTTTCCGGCTGTGGCAGTTTCAGGAACGCGAAGATGGATTACACCCCCTAGTGTACATCGGATAATTTGCGGTTGTTATGTACGTTTGCCCCCTCCTCCGTCTTAAACTGCTTTTACTATATTTGACGTTAAATAAATACGTAAATAAACTCTGCTAGTCAGTTCTGAGCTGTATATCATTTGTACACTTGTCATGCGAAACGATATTTTACAGGTTCATTTAATTCGATATGTAATTTTGTCCAATTAATGCAATTTTCGACCTTTATAAACATGTGTTATGGGTACCTTGTTTTGAGCAATAAATAATAAAAATAATTTCGAAATCATATTGTGTTCTTATGTACACAATTGTGATCGTCTATTAATTTTGGTATATATGGAAGGCCTATAGGAAGTAGTAAAATGATATCGTATAGAGGCAATGTATTAATCTGAAGTGACAAGCATTATAAACAGTAATGATTTTAAGTAAATTAACACCTCGTGAAATGTACTTTTGGCGACATGTAGTTAATGATATTCGTATGGCAATGTTACAGGTTATGAGGTATTTTTGTCTATATTGCCTTTTGCTAAAGATAGTGTGAAAACTTAATAACTTTTATGCGTGAATCACTAAGTATAGGTTATACAAAATTAGTATTTTATTCTTCGATCAGTCTATGTATGCAATGAATATCATAGTCATGGTTTCTATGCTTTTGTTTTTATTTATTATTTATTAGGGTTCAGGGGCCCTTCAACTATCTAGTTCACTGATGCCCATAAGTGATGATCTAATGAGTGGAGTTAGCAATAGTGTGATCTACATGAATATTAACGATAATAATATTGATGGGAATGGTGACATGGTGGAGCAAATGGCATGGGGAAACTAGAGAATGCGAGTGATATCTTTGTCCAGTAATATATTCGACATGATTTGGCCGGGAGTCGACTTCGGGCTCTAGCGGTTGACGGCGGATGTACTAGCCCTCACAGCACGACACCCAGTTGTATTGAAGGATTGTGGAAATGATATGAATGCTTTGATGGGAAATTGGCTTAATATCATTGCAAGAACTTTACATCATTTAAGTTCTTAAAAGGGATTTCAACCTGAGTATGCATTAGATCGCATTGTGTAGTAAAAGCCAAATTCCCCTGCATCACCTGGATCGACTTAAACGCACGCATATAGAAAAATAAATCATTTTCAAAGTCTCTTCGTTCTTGATAATCTAAATTTTAAGCAAGGCAGACTTTTAAAATCCTGCATCCCAGCTGCGGAGCTCAACATCTGCAGAAGTGTTTGCTTCTTGCGAAAAATCTGCCTGCACGAGGTTTATCTCCCTGTGTTTATAGAATTCCAGATCCCAAATTTCGATCCGCCTGTTTAACCGTAGTGAAAGCTTTGTAAGAGGTAATTCTGCGTAGGAATATGAAAGTATATACGGAGCTGGCGCACCGTCAATGCATGGTTCAGTTATCATTGGCTTACGCACCATTCACTGTTCTGAGGATGTCTAAATTTAAAAGAATATCTACATGAGTGTTATTGAAAAAATTATCTTAATTTATAAACTTTTACAAATATAGAAATATGTACTTACCTTTGAAAAAGTTACAATTTAATAGTTCTAAGTATGATGTTAGGTCAGACTTTCACTATCAAGGGAACCACTTTGAAGTTTTCCCGTCTTAGCTAATTGCACTTAAAATAAAATGAGAGGGAGAGATCTAATGACATCGTAACAAAAAAATTGCAAGCTTTCCCTATTGTTTTTTTCATAACTCGAAGCTTGTGTAAAATATCAGGCGGTGCAAACTCAGAAGGCGACAAGCAAACTCCAAGCACACTTTAAAAACAATTCACTTCTTTGTCTTTACAAGCATTCTTCCAAAGGAATCGGAGTAATTTTTTTCTCACAATTTTCGCAACCTCTTATATCTCGGTGCTCAGCACGTGCTTAGCATGAATTGGGAGGTGGCGGGCGGCGTTTTAGAAAACTTCAAGTACTCGGAAACAAAAATTTTATGATTTCTGCTAAAGCGCGGTGATTCATGTGGGCTCGCGGCCGCCACCGCACTTGGCATTTTTCCCGGGCCCGATGCATCGGAAGCATGGTGGCGGCTTGTTCTTATTTTCCCCCAAAGAATCGCTCGATTCCTCAGAAACAATTCGGCCGGGCTCGGAGAATATCCGCGATGCTCCCTCTCCAATCACGCCTCCTCCGAGCTCCGAAACAACCCCGAGGAAGCTTCGCGTTTCAACGGCCGTCCGGATCATCTTACTGTAACAAACCGTAATTCTCACGGCCGTGATCTACGGGTGAAGCTTGTTCGCCGTTTGGTGGTCTTGTATCTTCTCGCATTGACCCAGTGTAGTCGGGCGTTATCTTAAAAGTCGGACTGTTTGTTTTTTGAGATCGCGAGGTTTTACGGGGTGGTTGAAAAATGGCGTTCTGCAAAGCTCTCTGATGTTGCTAGATCATATTTTCCGTGAAGGATCTGTACGTTGGAGAAGATTGAAATATGTTTGTTAAAACGCAGAACTTGTTACGCTGTTTTCTAATATATATGTAGCACTTCCTCATAAGGATAGATTGCAAATCTTAAGTATTGCTGTGATATTTTTTTCAAATACTCAGGAAAAAAATATGAACTTATTTGAACATAACGATGTTATTTTTCATTATATTTGTAGTGTCCTTTTAAATTAAAGTGTTTATCTCTACTAACTAAATTGTATAAATAAATCAAGATGTAGGAAAACGAATTACGGATGTTCTATAAATGATCGTCGCACATGTAGACATGAGTGGAACTTTTAGAAAAATTTTGCAAGAAAATTTACTGTTCAACTGCGAAATCGGAGGTTATTTAGCGCAGAAACATCGGCGGAGCAGAATGAATAACAAAGATGGCAGAAAAAAGTATACGATGACAGATATGATGACGAAAGAAAGGATGTTCTTGCTAGTAGAGATGAAGAAAGTGTTCACGACAGGGATTGTGCAAATACTGACATTACTAATAGGCATCAAGTCACTTTCGTGATTGCAGCCTCTTCTTGGAAGAGGCTAGATGACAAATGGCCATTAAGTGCTACGCAAATCTTACTGTTGTGAAGGTCACAATAAATTAACCAAATTCCTTGCAAAAATATATCAAATACTGACATTTGAAAACGACCGAAAAAAGCGAGAGGTTACGATTAATGTCATCGCTAGACTGAACTTATATTCTTAATAAATCTATGATTGCATGTATTAAAAATACCTTTTTAGTATGGGAAACGGTAAATTGAACTGAGAGGACTTCTGCAAAAACACCAGTACATAGTATGCCAAATAACTACAAACTAAACAGCGGTTGAAGCAAAACTAGATTCCGTGTAAAAACGCACAATTTTCACATGTATGAAAAACACAAACATCAATGTCTGCAACAACTATTTCAGTCTATAAAGCATTTACTTCAGCTTGTTTATGGTCCTCCCGTGCAGAAGACTCGCATTGCTTCTTGGTCACAAATGATAGAGACTCACAAATGATATAGATTAGACACTTTGTTGAGTTCTCTTTTTTCTTGTTGGCAGGAGCAGTATGGTGAAAATGTTATTTCACCCCAATCTAAAAAAATCAAATCTGTAGTTGGTGGGCCGAAGAAATACGTTTTCAATTACATCGGAGGAAAAATTTAGTTGTCAAATGTTGCTAACCTCATTTTTTTTTATTCACACTTCAACTATTTAGAGCGAAAGAGAGGATTAGCGATTTCTGAGCTCAGGAAAATGCGCGAAGATTGTACTACTCCACCATACGTCACGTAATGTTTTATTTTTTTTACCATAAATAAATTAAAATTATACCAGTCGCTTTATTTGGAAAAGAGAACGATGTGCAGCTGGGATGAGTCCAAACGCATCTTCAGCTGTTCTTCATTTTAATTCAACGTACCAGATAGAAACAGTTTAATGTGAGAATATCGGGGAACTTCATAAATATATTTGAGTTGAGATTCTCATAATTATCTTCCATCCACAGCACTGAGTCTGATATCTTAATTTGGGCAGATACTTGCACACATGCACCTTTTGTTAAACCTGTGTCGAAAACTCATCTCGGATTTACCTGGCGGTTTCTATTGGTTCCGCCGCGGCTAGTTTACTCGGCGGATGGTCGAAATGCCGCCGGATTCGAGGAGGGACTGTGTAGGTGCAAAGCCGGGGATGCTACGTCGGCGGTTTCTTGAGAGGCGGCATAGTGGACGGGATGACAGGTGGAGCAAGGCGTGTTGTGAGAGGTGGGACGATGCAGAGCAAGGTGAGGTGAGACGCCACAAGGAGTGGCAAGGCAGGTTTAAGGGAAGGCGACGGAATGGGAGGGAGCGTGGAGGGTGGAGTGTGGGTGACGGCGGGAAGGATGAAAGAACAGGAGGCGGTGGTGCGGATGGCGTGATAAAGGTGACATGGCAGGAGTTGACATGGATGGAGATAGCATGGCAGGAGTAGCGTTGCGGGCGGCAGGGAGGGGTAGCAAAGGCAGAATGTGGTGCGGGGAAAGGTTTGGCTGAAAATGGTGGGAACAGGGCAGGGTAGCAGGACGAAACGGACCGGGATGAGGCGGGCCGGAACGGGAGCGAAGCTGGTTAGATCAGGAAGAGCAGGGACCGGGCGGCGATCGAGTGGGCGTCCGGGGCGAAGCGGGGAAGAGCGGGGCTGGTCGGGCGCGGGGCAGGGCGGAGAGGGGATGCTGTCGCCACGTTCTGGCCTCCGAGATTCGGCGCGAACAGCGCCTCCACGGCAAATAAATATTATTCCTCGGTGCAGACAAACATGCGCATCGCCGGCCCTCGCAGGCCGCCCGCGCGCCGCTGCGGTCGCCCTCTGCCGCCCCTGCCCCTCAACTGGCGCCACCCCCTCCTTGCCCCTCATCCCCCCCTGCGGCGGTCCCCTCGTCCTCACGGCCCCGCTTCGCTCTCGGGCTGTCCATGCGAGATCCCTCTCGTCTGGGCGGCCCTGTCTGCCTCGTCATATGGATTCTCCTGGCCGCATATAAACTTTATGCGTTGGGGAGAACTGCGCCGTCGTGTTGTGAAACATTCCGGTGTCGATTCTGCAGAGGTGAGGGTGAAGTGTTTGATATGCGTCATATAGTTGTTCGAAAGTCACCACAGGTGCTCGAAATTTGAGCGACTGCCCTATTGGGTTCCAGGTTGCTTGTGTGTTCCTTCGACCAATATCATTCCTTGTTCTTTTAGTCGTTTATATACACGTCCTCGTGTATATAAGTTCATCTTCTACCCATTCCACATCAGTACCCTGCATCTTGACGAGACTGTCACGCGTACTTATAGGTGTGCATACATTAATATTCTGTATGTGTGTGTGTGTACTCGTACATACATGGGGACTACATCAGAACCTGCAAACACAAACTAATGAGTGCCATTCTCATTTCTGAGCTACTCTTTCCTGATCATAGACGTGGTTTGCTCTGTCCACCAATGATGACGTGGTAGACGTGATATGAGAGCTGTATGATGGTGAGAGATAAATGATTATAGATGAAATGATATTCAGGTTGATTACCTGTTGGTAAAGATGCTAATCACCCTACATCGACATAATATAAACGTCCATGTTGTATGCGTGGGAGTCGAAGAATCTGCAGCCTTCGGATCTTGCGCGTCGCCCCAAACGCCTGCGCGGCCGCCGCCAGGGCCGGATTTGTGTGAGCACCTTTATGACCCATGAAACATTATTATTATTATTATACATACATACATACATATTGCCACACACACATACACATATTGCAAACTTATTATTATTATTATTATTATTATTATTATTATTATTATTATTGTTTATTATTATTATTATTATTATTATTATTATTATTATTATTATTATTATTATTATTATTATTATTATTATTATTATTATTATTATTATTATTATTATTATTATTATTATTATTATTATTATTATTATTATTATTATTATTATTATTATTATTATTATTATTATTATTATTATTATTATTATTATTATTATTATTTTATTATTATTATTATTATTATTATTATTATTATTATTATTATTGCCGACCTGGATGGTCGAGGTGGCTATGAGCGAGTACCGACCAGCGCTCTCGGTCCGAAGGGCCGCGGGTTCGAGTCCCATCGTAAGCATAGTTGTTTGTCCTCCTGACTTCGTGCGTGTTGTCGCGGAGGGCCTCGCGTTCTGCTGACCCAGATCTGGGGAGGAGGCCGCAAAGTGGTTGGTCCACAGTGCATGGTCAGCGCATGTCCCAACGGGACGTAAGGGTAATCATTGTTATTGGAGATAAAAAGTCCTATGAAAAATTATTATTATTATTATTATTATTATTATTATTATTATTATTATTATTATTATTATTATTATTATTATTATTATTATTATGGTTATTGTTATTATTATTATGGTTATTATTATTATTATTATTATTATTATTATGGTTATTGTTATTATTATTATGGTTATTATTATTATTATTATTATTATTATTATTATTATTATTATTATTGTTTTTCTTGTTGACATATTGAACATACGTATACAAAATGAGAATAAAAATTATACTGTCGCCATTTACAAATCATAATTAGGCTGATGAACACAATGTATTCATGCATATAAACGTATTCCGAAATAATTATCTTCTGCATTTGTGTGCGTCAAATGTTTTAAAAGTTAAAATTTATTTGTTTTATTAATTTTAGCATCGTTTTTTTTAAATAGCCTAAATTAATGTTGCATGTTATCGAAACAATATAAAATATTAATTAAATAAAGATTGGGGCCCTAAGGACGTGCTTAATCTGCTCATATATTAATCCACCCTTGACCGACGAGGCCTACTTAAACGACTTCTTACAAAATGTGTGTGCTTGCGTTTTGCCGAAACGAAACCGCTTGCGTTTTCTGTTGACAGTATTGGAACGCACACTCAGTCGAGATACTCATCCTCTCGTTGCCGACAGCAACCGCCTCTCTAGGCTCCCCATCCTCTCAAGCCACCAAAACCCTGTATCTTCACGAGACGGTCTCACGCACACATGAGCCTGAACACACACACACACACTCAGTAACTCACCCACACACATATCAGACACACACAAACACACATCCCTCTCGACTGCCCTTTGGCTCCGAGTTTTCCGCACCCCTCGCTGCTCCCGTGCTGACGTCGAGGCCACCCTCGCCTCTCGTCTCTCTCCCTCTTCACCCTCACCCTCGCCCCGTCCCGCCCCCTCCCCTTGCTTTTGTTGTTTATGCTCGGCGAGCGTCGCGCGTTATGCACGAAATACGGCCCCGCCGCCGCGCACCGCGCCCAGCTGAGTGAACGAGGTTTTTCGTGGCGTTGCGCGTTCCGTGCAATTGAACCGGCGCGGGTTAACTCTCCTTGCCGCCTAGGAAGCCACTTCTGGCAGTCGACAACTCTCGGCCGCGCCGCAGGGGCCGCCGCCACCGCCGCCGCTGCGTGCAGTGGGCGCAAGCGCTATTCCGCAGGGACAAACCATCACGATGGGTTATTTGAAAGTAATGTAGCAAATGCATTGGATCTGTGAAACGACGGCTGGATGTACTAGGGATTTGCGAAGCATGAAATTCTTATGAATGAAAATATTAAATAAATTGACAATATTACTTGATATTAATAGTACGTATACTGGTTACGCAATTCGACATCAGTATTATACACAATCCGTACAAAGATAGTCGTACATCCAAACAATAAAACTAAATCGTAAAATCAGCGAAAACTTACGTTGCGAATGTATCACGAATTGGGTGGCATGGAAATTATTAATATTTTTGGTTCACACATCGCAAATAAAATGGTAGAGTATAAATATCGACAACTGAGGTTCGCATTTGGGCCTTCATTTCATATCATATGTCCACGGTGGTGTGTTTCGGACCACTGTACGGTGCGACGGCGTTCAACGTGGCGGAGAACAATGGACGCAAACACGCTTTAGTTATGGGGAGCCGTAATGGTTTTTATATCGGTATGAGGTGTAATTAAACTTGAATGCTTTTTATTCGAGTTGAATATGAGCAGTGAAGTACCATTTCGGTTATTTATATGCGTTGCGTTCTGTGACGCGTGTTTATAAGTTGTATTTCGCAAATTGAAATGTAACTGTGTCGTAATAATGGTATTCATTGCTATTATTAATTATCACCGAGCAGATTCATAGTGGGTTGGTGAAATAGTGCTCCGAACAAGGTTTCGTTTGACTTCTTGTAGTTTCATTTCGTGAAGATTCCACCTCGGTGAAGATTCATATGTTTAAGACGGTCTTAAATCTATTAATAGCAATCTCATTTCTCATTTCATAACTAAAAACTTTGATTGAATAATATATCGCATAGTTGTAAACAATATGACGAAAATATATTTTATTTGAAGAAGAAGATGATGGAGATGAAGAAGAAGAAGAAAAAGGAGGAGGAGGAAGAGGAGGAGAAAAAAGATGAAGGCTTATAGTGTTGAAAAATAAACACGTAATCATTAATAATTAATTAATAAAATTATACTTTTAGGTTGTACGAGTATTTAGAATTACTGTGCAAATCAAATAATGCCCAATTTGTTTTTAAATACATTGACATTTTTTAGTTTTGCCCAATCACTGCAACAACTCTAAAGACTCGAAATAAATTTTAATTTAATATGATAATTGATTAATGTCTCTGATATTGCGTAATTATTTGTATTAATATTTTTCTCGACATTTTATTGTCGACTGCTATATCTGGCGAATGCAAATCATTGCAGAGAGCGCTCATGAACAGGAATATCCTGTTACAATTGACACGTTGGCAGGAGAAGGAAGAGATTGCAATTGATCGACGATAAACGGCTTTGTCGAAATCTTTCATTACACGTCAACGTGGATCTCTTCATGCACTTTTTCCTCCTCAACAAGGCGTGAGTCCTGTCTAGATACTGTTGATGCGATGATTGGTTATCTCCACACGTCACTCAGAGAACAGGATTGCCGTCAGTTTATTTTGATGAAAAGCTACCTTAATAGAGCAACAGTTACGTTGGCTCTTTCGGTCTGTTTCTACGCATTGTTAATTAGAGGTCACAGCGAAGTGTGCGGTAATAATTAAAAATAATTTGAGTGTCGAATTAATGCACGTTCTCTCAGTGCACAACATCAGGCGAAACGTCGGTCAATCTTGTCATCGCCAACATATTTCAATCAAGTGGGTAATTGACTATCGGATTTGTACCGGTTGTCACGAATTACGAGCAAATACTTACCCTTAATACAAATACTATCTCACAATCATATGCATATTGATCACGAAATATGTAAGCTGAACTGAGTTTGAAGGATTGATGCGAATACGGTAGAAATCAATGGAAGCGTTTTCATTTCATTTAGATTGAAAACGCACCATGTGTGTTTCATAGCACAGAGGAGTAAAGCTGTAGTCTGTGTCATGATGTACTGCGGCTTCACTTTTGTTCACATTCTCACTCTGCCTTCTGTTCTTTTCTCACTACAAGTTGCATTGTTACCTTGTCAATGTAAGTTTCTGTTGTATTTAGGGGACTTACGTTCTTCATTACTTCCATACTTATACAATTACTTATCTACTTATCGTTGCATATTCCAACCTCGCCAAAAAACTTCAACAAAAGTTCTTTATTTCTTTCTCTTCCATCCCTCATTGCTCCATTTTTCTCCTGCCGATTCTCACTGTTGCCTTTCCCTTACGTATTCCCTTACATACATCCCTTACCTGTTCCTTCTCTCCTTTTCCCACACCTTTTCTTCTTTCCCTCCGTTGTCTCTTCCTTTCTTTCCTTTATTCTTCATTTTTCCCTCCGTTTCCCTTTCCCGTCCCTACTCTTTCTTCATGAAAGCGTTCTCAAATCTTCGCGCATCCTCTTCCGCCTTTCCCCACCCCCGCCAATGACAGTCGGTCTTGAGGCCCAAATCCAGAATTTCATTATGGCGTCGGGGTTCCTCCGCGGCGAGCGCGCGTCCTTCTATTCAGCGCGGCTTTATTCGCTCGCTCCCCACCTTCGGGTGGCGGGGAGGCGATGGAGCTAATTACCTCGGCTGCCTTTCAAGCGCCGCTGCTGTCCGCGCCCCCTCCCCTCCCCCTCCGCCTCCCCCCTCTTCGCCCCACCCCCGCGCCTTTAGCAGGCAGCATCTTCACCCGGCGCTTACCCCCGGTCCGGTCGCCGTGTAATGGACGCTGCGGCTGGCCAGCCGCTGGACCACCCGGCCGGATCTCCGCCGGCGGGGGCGGGGGCAAGGAGGAGGAGAAAGGGGCGGGGGACGACGGGGCAGATGCCGGTCGCGAGCCGCTAAGCGCCTCTGGACGCCGCCTCATCTGCATATCGCGGTTCGCCGCCGCAGGCACAGTCTGGGCCCGCGC
This sequence comes from Teleogryllus occipitalis, assembly GCA_011170035.1. Taxonomy (NCBI): domain Eukaryota; kingdom Metazoa; phylum Arthropoda; class Insecta; order Orthoptera; family Gryllidae; genus Teleogryllus; species Teleogryllus occipitalis. Next base: position 415,466 of record BLKR01008967.1, read on the forward strand.
CCCCTCACCCCCTCGCCGCCCCCGCAACACGCAGGGCGCCCCTGCCCCCGGCCTCTGCCGCCACGCGCCTGCCTTCCTTCCGGCGCAGTGCGAGCGCGCTCAAACGCAGCACGGAAACGACGGTAATGGCTGTCACGTTTAACGCACGACCAATCCGCTCCCCCACCTCTTCTGTTTCTCTTTTTCCTATAACTCCTTTTCCGTACCGTATTTTCCCCACTTCTTTTCACTTCTCCAATTACTTCCCTTTTTTATCTTGAGTTCCTCCCTAATATTTTTCTCTTTTTCTTCTTTTCTCCTCTTCACATTCTTTATTAGTCCTTTCCCCGCTTCTTTCACTGACTCCCTCATCCTTTGTTTCTTTTCATTTCTTGTTCCCTGCTTCTTCTTGTTTTCCTCTTTTTCCCCATCTCCCTTCTCTCTTCCCTCTCCTCCTCCTTTCTCTCAGTTTCCTCTCCACCAAACAGACCAATAAACAAATTCTTACGGCAGTTCATTAGTAAACGCATGAAATGCTCCTCCCCAATATGACGATAATCTCGTCACTCCCGCTAACACCCGTGGCGACTAGTGTGAAGGCAACGACTGACGGCATGAGCGTTCTGGTGTTTCGGAAGTCGCGGGTTCGATCCCACCAGCTGCCGGGAATTTGCGTGATGGTGAGTTTTGTGGGGCCTGCCCGAATAGAAGTCACAACCGACTGCTCTGATCAGTGATTTTCGTGCTTTCCCTGATCACTTCCAAGCGAATGTCGGAGCAGCACTCTAGAAAACGGGCTACATTGCACGACCATCCTTTTCTATCTTGTTCCCAAACCCCATCCTTATGTGGCCAAGCGATAGACAGATCGCCCACCCTCGAATAGACCGTCATCCACTGATGGAAAAAAAGTCTTGTGTCGGATAAAACTGTCAGTGCCATACGTGTGCGCACGGGGGGGGGGGAGGAAATACCTCTTGAAATTTTTGAAAGAGGCCCCATAACCTAACATAATTAAAGGTTTTATTTCGTTTAATATATTCAATCCCCGATTTTAACCCCGATTTTCATGTTTAACCTGACAATTTCGGAAATTGTTATTCGACATTTCGGGAACAAGTCTTCAAATTATCTGGCAACTATGTAAATGGTTTAACATAGGATCACATGAATTTATTAATTTTCTAAATATCAAATCAGCTGTATTTATTAATTATTTAATTTCATTCTCATTGTAGAACGTTTGATTAATTTACTAGTAAAATATGTCATATGCAAATAATAAAGTTCAATAGCCTCGACATATGGTTGGCCCTCCTCTTGGTTTAGCCCGCGCGCGCCTATGGTAAGTGCTGTTGAGCCTTCACCTGAAGAAGAAGGGCGTTGTCTATCCCACTACGAGGGCCGTTGGCCGCTGGGGCGCGGGTGGGCGTGGGGGCGCGTGTCACCGGCTCCGTGCGTGTGATGGCCCAGTCGCGCCGCGTCGCTGTTTATTTACCCGTCCGCCAGGGCCCCCAGACGCGCCCGTCACCAGAAGCGCTTTCCCGAAGCGGCGCGGGGGCGTGGCGTGGGCGGCGGACGCATTCTCGCTCGCGGCGCGCTGCGAAGGGAACTCTTCCGGGCGGCGGCCCACGTGCGACGGCGATTAATGGGGTGTGCGAGCCGGAAGACCGCCCACTCACGTATGCGCTGTTAACACGCCCGCTGATAACCGCAATGCGCGGGCATGTCGGCGGATATTTTACGGATTTATTGATGTCATTGAAGGTGCCTGGTAGGAAAAACTCGCGGAAATTTTGAAATGTTTCATCTCGATATAATGCTCGGTGACTGTAGTTTTGAAATATTTCAAAATTTTCTAAAAATATGTTAACGTTGGGACACTAAAATTAATATTTCTGCTGTAGAGAGTATGCGAATATAGTGGATAAAAGTGAGAATGTAAATGATGAAAGCTGAGACGAATACGCGGAGAAGATTGATGAAACTTGATTTTGGCAAATTTTCTTTAAATTATCGTATAGTGTAATAGTAAGCCGTTAATAGTAATATAATAGTAATATAAATAATATAATATATAATAATAGTAATAATAGTATGTTAATAGTAAGCCGTTAATATTCATCAATTGAGCAATAAATAGCGTAAATACTGCTCTTCAAATTTGATAACGATCTCAAAGTGTAATTTTCAGCAGATTTGAAATGATACCCATTCTTCATTGAAATTCGTGAATAGTCCTTGAGAGGGTTCATATTCAGGGGTCATTCCTCGTTATTTCCCCCGCCGTTGCTATCCCCATCGCCGCAGTGGTACCGTGTCGGCAGCCGGAGACAGCATTTTACTCGGCCACTGAGAGCAGTAATCATATCACTTACAGCACACATAGGCCCGCGCGGGTCCACTCCATCCCACATCCCCGCCCATCCCCCTCCGGCCCGCTCGGAGGTGCCTGGCGATCCCTCCTCTCCGACACGTCCCGCCCCGCATCAGCCCGTTCCACCTCGCCCCCTGCTCCGTCCCGTCCCGTCCCTCCTCGTTCCGCTGCACCGTGCTCCATTCCGCCGCACCCTTCCTCCCCCTGCATCCCACCGGGAGCGGTAGCTCAGTGCATCAACTGATGTCACTGCAGCGCCTCTGACCGGGATGTCCTAGGTTCCCACTCTCCACGGCGCGGCGGCAGGATTTTCGACACTAGCTTTTCAGCTAGGTCGAATTCAGTCGTTGTCTGGAGGATAATTCTAGCGGTCGGCTGCTCTGATCGGTAGTTTTCCGTGGTTTCTCCGATCAGCACCAGGCGAATGCCGAAGCAGTACCCTAACAAACGAGCCACGGACCGCGCGCGATATGTCCTTCCCATTCCTTGTCCTATCCTCTCCCCTTACACACACTTACACTAACATGCACTACACTACCGCATATTCCGAGAGACCGGTCGGGAGCTTAGAGCTTGTCCCAGCTGGGGCGCTGCCCCGCGCTGGTGGGAGAGTCCTGGTTAGGGGGAGACCCCGCTAGCGGACGGTAGGTCGGCGCCGGATCTCGCCATCCAGCGAGGGGGAAATCACTGACATCTCCCGAAAAAAAACATGCATTACACTAAGGGACTAATGACCAGAGCAGTTGACGCGCCCGGAAACACGAAAAAATCAATCAATCAATCCCCCTGCATCCCGTTCAAATCCATCTTGCCCCGCCCTTCTGCCTCACCCTGCTTCGTCTTGCCACTGATCCCTTCCGCGCTGCACACTGTTCCGCCCCGCTCCGTCCCACTGCTCCCGGTCCTCCCGACTACACTCCCCAGCACTGTCCTTTCCCCATGCCGCCCCGCACCGCTTCCCAGTGGTCGGCGCCGCCCCGCGTGGTCTCCCCTCGTCCGGCCCCGCCACGCCCCACACCGCCTCGCCCCGCCTCATGCCGCGCTCAGCCGCCGCCAACTTGGCGTTCGCCGCCCGACTTCGGCGCATTCCTCGCGACTGTTCACCTAGCGGCCCTGCCCTCTATGCGGCCGGGCGCCGGCGCCGCCTGGCCTCTCGCCTGCCCCGCCCACCGCGCCAAGCCCCACTCCCCTCCCGCCCCGCCAGCGACACACCGACATACTGCGCCCCAGCCTCACTCCCTCGGCCAGAGATGGCGTCCACCTCCCCCTGCCAGGCTGTCCCCACTCCAGCCCTGCGCGATAGTCTCCCCCAACAATTCACTCTGAGTGAAACTGTAAACTTTAAATACCTTTCACGGAAATGAGAAAAGCTAGCCTTTATTATTTACGACGGTCAAATACGTGCTAATTCACCGATGTGAAATACCTTTCAACATTATATTTAACATAAAACAACACACGTTGAACATAATTTAAAAATTTATTGGAGATCACCATAAGAGGTCATACATGCTATTATTGCACGAGTTATTGTGTGGATATCCTACAAATTTTATATATTATGTTCAACAAATATTGACAATTTTTTTATATCTGTGAATTAAGTATTTGTCATCTGCGATTTAAATATTTATCCGTCATAAATAATAAAGACCAAATTTTCTTATTTGTGTGTAAGTTACATCAAGGACGACCAAACTATCTATTTTGAAGTTTAACACCTGTGTAAGACAAACATGTCGACGAAATAGGAAATAGTCTCTCTTACAAACGTTAAAATTATAATTGAGTTTTATAGTTTTAAAAGAAAAAACTAGACTTTCTCGTACCGCGTGATTGAACACCTGATTATCATTCCAGTTATTCTTTAAATTAGTTTCCATCTATTTAGTTCGGCAGAAAGAGTTCTGATGAAGGAATTCTAGGTCAACTCGGGTTTGCTAGGTACATTGTTTTAGCTTTCTGATGTCAAGGCGGTCAGGAGAAGTGTCAGTTACATATTTTTTGACCTAGAGGGCCCTATTCATTTTTAACATCCGTGGCTCAAGTGTTCACATCTTCGTGGCATCTTATTCAGGAATCCTCGATTCACTTACACGATTGTATGTCCTCCGTCTCGTCATTCTTACCATTGTGGCTCCTAGCGGAATGCTTATGATCTCGACTAATCTAAAACGTATTTTTTATATCCTAGCTTCTGATACCTTACCTTAGTGTCTTCATTCTCTTTCTATCTGTGCTCTTCCTTCTTCTTATGCCTATGTTGTAGATCAGTTTCAATATGTTCTTTCCACCTCCTATCTCGTATTATTCTTTTCAATTTTGTTTTAACTTGTAAGTATGGCTCAGTTTGCTCGCCAACCACCGAATGTAAACTTGCTACATTTACATTCTCGATATCGTTTCACGATTTCGCGATCTTTATCTATCATGTTTCAATTCCTTCCTCTGCTGTTCAACCGGCATACTCTCTTCTATTATCTTCCTCTTTTTTCTCACCACTACAATTTCAACGTAAGGACTTAAAAATCCAGCCCGTTTCAACTTACATCTGCCATATATTCTAGTTTCTAAGATTACCCAATAGATTCTTCCCTGTATATCTTGCTTCGCTCGTTTGTTCTTAACGACGCAGCATTAAATTCATGCAAATTGTACCGACGTCTCCTTTCTGTGCCTACGCACTTTTTTTTATTTCACCACCCACTATTCTCCACCTCTGTCGCCAACAACTGCTTCAGTGTTTTTATCTACGACACCACTGCCAATTTCAAACTCATTCATCTTCATTCCTAGCTCATATCACTCTTTGCATGACATTACCACCGCCCTTCACGATCCCCTCCCCCACCCCTTCCCCGCTTCCTTCCCATGCAAACTCCCGCTCCAAATCACGGCTCACCGCGACACACATACACTTACCACCCTTTCCGCTATCCGCACCGTTGCTTCATCGCTCAACGCCCACATATCACCCCCTGCCCCTAAATCTCCACCCAACGCCGCCCGCCGCCCGCCGCCCGCCGCCCGCCGCCCGCCGCGCGTCTTTTGGACACCCCGATGGCACGCTGGGGCGTGTGCCAAGCGCGGCCTACGAGCGTGTAGCCTTGCAAGGACAACTTGTTTTGCCAACGTGACGTAAGCGGCGGGCGGGCTGGGCGACGGGCAGGCGGGCGGGCGGGCGGCGGCCCGGGGCGACGGGCGGCGCGCGTGCGCGGCCGTCTTTGCCGCGGTCCGCCTTCGAACCCCGCGTGCGTCCTAGATTGCTTAAGTTAGGGGCGGACGCGGCTGTGGCGGTCCCACTGGGCCATCGCGGACGCTTCGTGGTCACTCGCCGAGTGCATCTGCTGGCCACGTGTACAGATGCGGTCAGCGACCGCCACCGGGCTCAACTTCGGATGTCAATAGAAACAGGGCACGGATCTACAGAAGAATCTAGGGCGGTAGAACACGATTTCGAAACTATCTGAAATCCGTTATTGTGCAGAATATCGTTGCGCTCGGAGACTCTTTATTCGACTCCAGAATGAAAATCTTATTAATTTTTTTTAGAAAAATATTGTAAATTATTTAAAATTCTGAAGATGGAGGAGGTGGGTCGGGCATGTCTATCGTATAAAAGAACTCTTGTTTTTATCTTCAGATCAAACGGCGAAGAAAATATTTTCAAGAAGAATGTAATCGAATTAGACATTTGGGAAGAATTTCCTTTACTAATATTCACCTAATTTTAGTTAATAATATTTCGTTTAAATTTCACTTTCATAATATATCGCATTCGTGGAAATAAAAAGGTGTGACTTTTGCAATGTTGCCCGAACCTCTCTCAGGATATCCTCAGTAAACATTCCGTCGATAAAACAGGCAAAACTGATATTTCATTCGTGACTTAAATTTAAATAAATTCGCCTGCACGATTTTATAATGATTTTAGAATAAAACAGATTGACAGTATAAGAAGGAAAAGAAAGTTAATGACAAAAATGATTTCTAAAGCGCTACAAGGTGCAGCCAATTGAACTTGGAAAGAACGATGTAGTTTACTTTTTTTGCTAAAACATGTATTATTACCTCTAATAAGTATTTTACAGAGATTACATAATAATAATAATAATAATAATAATAATAATAATAATAATAATAATAATAATAATAATAATAATAATAATAATAATAATAATAATAATAATAATAATAATAATAATATAAAGCATATACAAAATCAATATGCATCGTGTTATATTATAATCTTGTATAAAATATATTCATACTACAATAATCAGTATTACTTTCTATTATGTACACATATTATTCAATACATTTGAATTTACTTTCACTTTTATAATTCTCGGGTCAGAAAAATACTAAGCAATGGGCGTAGGCTAACCACTAAATCTTGAGCAGCCGTGGCTTTCGCGCCTAAATCTCCTGCGCAGCAGCCGGCGAAGAGGAGAGGCGCGAAAACGCTCTCTGCGCCCCGCCCCGCTCCCCGCGTTCCACTCCCCGCTCGTGCCTATCTCCCCACCCATCCCTGCTCCCCGTGTTCTACTCCCCTGCCGCCCCGCACGTCTCAAACTCCCGCTCCGCCCCGCTCCGCCCCGCTCCGCCCCGCTCCGCCCCGCTCCGCCCCGCTCCGCCCCGCTCCGCCCCGCTCCGCCCCGCTCCGCCGCGCTCCGCCCCGCTCCGCCCCGCTCCGCCCCGCTCCGCCCCGCTCCGCCCCGCTCCGCCCCGCTCCGCCCCGCTCCGCCCCGCTCCGCCCCGCTCCGCCCCGCTCCGCCCCGCTCCGCCCCGCTCCGCCCCGCTCCGCCCCGCTCCGCCCCGCTCCGCCCCGCTCCGCCCCGCTCCGCCCCGCTCCGCCCCATTCCCCGCGTTCCACTCTCTGCTATCCGCTCGTCCCAAACCCCCTGCCCTACTCCACTCCGCGCGGTCCACTCTTCGCGTTCCACTCCCCGTTCTTCCTGAAATCCCCGCTTTATCTTACTCCCCGCATTCCACTCCCCTCCGCTCTATTCGTCTCGATTTCACCGCCCCATCCCGCTCTCTGCCTTTCACACCTCGCCGATCCGCTAGTCCGTATCTCTCCGCCTGACCCCACTCTCCGCATTTCACTCCCCGCCGCCTCAATCGTCCCAATCTCCCTGCCTCAACTCGCTGTTACTGCTCACCCCTTTCCGACCCGACCCGTCCCACCCCGTCCCACCCCATCTATTCTAACCCGCCCCACCGGGCTCGATCCACCCACCTTCATTGCATTGCTCCGCCCACCCACCTAGCCCCCCCCCGCCGTCACCCCACCCCGCCTCACTCTCCCCGCTCCCCTCAGTCTACTCCACTCACCCTGTTCTACTCTCCCAGCCGCATTATTGTCGCTCCGCCGCCCCCGCTGCCTCGCTGCCTCCGCCCTGCTCGCCCCGCGGCAGACTTCGCCGCCTCGCGCGCGCAGGCGGACGCAGGCGGGTGCAGGCGGGTGCAGGCGGGTGCAGGCGGGTGCAGGCGGGCGCAGGCGGACGCAGGCGGACGCAGGCGGACGCAGGCGGGCGCAGGCGGGTGCAGGCGGGCGCAGGCGGGCGCAGGCGGGCGCAGGCGGGCGCAGGCGGGCGCAAGCCGGTGCGAACGGTGGGCGCGCGAGCGCGTGGAAGCTGGCTGCAAATGGGATGCAAATGCTATGCAAACGCCGCGCGCGAGAAGGAGCGGCTCGGCGACGGCGGCGGCGGCGGTGGCGGCGGCGGCGGCGGTGGCGGCGGCGGCGGCAGGCCTTAGCCGCGGCCTTCGCGCCCCGGGTCCCCGCGACGCCACGCGCTAATCTCCAGGAGATCGCTCTTGGTGGCGAGTCCGCAACTAATCCTTCGTCCACAGGGAGGTTCTAGGCTCGAGTCTCGACACGCGCTCTTTAGCTGAGTGGGACACTGCCGCTGCTAAATGAGATTCCTAGACCAGCTGTCTCGATCTATCGTTTCCATAGAATCCTTCGATCAGATCCAGGCAGATGCCGGAGCAGAATCTTCAACAATAGGCAGCGTACTCAATACTTCCTTATCCCGTCTCGGAAAGTCCGGACAATGAACTGATTGATCTTGAAGGACTCCGATAGTACTTCTATAACATAAAACACTATAAGTCGATCTAGGCACTCACTCTTTCGGTCGCGGACGCAAATTACTGAGCTTTCGTAGAACGTCATTTGTGGTTTAGAAAGAGCCTTTCGTCTCCTCTCCTATTCTTCGCGAATGTAATGCATTCCGAGAAAAGTGGAAATACTCTAACGATGATACGTATGTTCATTTTTTGTCATTACAATAAACGTCAAAAATCAATTTTAAAAAAATGTAACGTGGGGCTGCGATAGATTTGTAGTGTTCAGGATGTAGCAAGAGATCATGTTTTGAAGATCATCGCATCATTCTATGAATAAATGGAAACTAGACGAATAATTAATCCGTTCGAGACGTGTGTGTTATGTCCGGATAACAGAGGTATTATGTGCCAAAAATGAAACGACTTGTAATTTCTTTTTCCAGTCATCAAACTTATGAACGAGCCTTACACGAAATATTACTTAAAGATAGCAGCACCAGCATTTTAGACTGAGCGGAACTAACCATCCGGAAGAGTTAGCATTCTGTGTAGAGGAGAGAATAAAGTAATTTGAGTGCTTCGAACTGGAGGCACTGCTTAAAATCTGATATGTTTTACATTTCTATAAACACGGTCGTTCTCGTGGCCAAAGATTAAAGACTTGTTGACTTGTAGTCTAGCCGCGATGAGTGTAATTTTGTTGTAGAATTTCAGAGGGCAGGCATACTGCCCTTTCGAGTATCATGTGCACTAATCTCAAGGAGGGCTAGCGAGGATCAAGTGTCGAAGTTGCGACTTTTGTGGGGACGAAATAAAAAATATGGGGACTCATATTTTTTAGGGTCCCGGCGCTGTAGCAGTCGAGGTTGTTCCGAAGGCGCGGGAGAAGCCCAATTCGTTTGGTAATAGCAATGCGGTAGAGCAGTTGGATGAGTGTCGTGTATTTATTATCTGTGCAAGCGATAGTATAATATTTATCGTCAGAATGTTCACGTTTAATTTTTTATAAACATTAATTCGTTTCCAATCCTTGCTGTCTGCATATTTTTTAATTTATTACTAGCAGTCAAGATATGCCGATAGACGGCAAAACGGGTTCATCCATTGGTCTGTCGTGATATGTGATGTTGACATGTTTGCGTATGGGGAAAGAAGTAGGAAGAGAAGAAATAAAGGAACAGAGAGAGAGAGAGAGCAAACCAGACTGAATTAGTCGAAGACAAATATAAAAAATGGAATGAGTAGAAGATCTGAAGGACAGTACCTGATAATTCAGTTACATGGGCGTCAAAATTCTATTAAGAATTTATAATTTCACAGCGGTTTCAATTTCCAGATTTATCTTTATAACAGTTTTGTGGTTATGTTGTTTTCGTATTGATGAAGGGACGACTTCGTCAAATCAGCAAATAATCCGGTGATGATGGGACATTGTAGACTCAAGTAAATTGATCCACTTTTTTGACACCCACACCTGTGCCAATGCCTTCTAATTGCTATTAATTCAATTACATTCGTATATATAAATTGATTTCTCAATTGCATGGTAGTATTTTCTATTATTTGTGGTGCACCGTTTATCTCTCAGTACACGAGATTTTACAGATGGAATAGGTTTCTTTTCCTTCTCTTGAGAAACAATCTGCGAGTTATAAACATATAATGGCAGGAAGCCTCATACTTTCCCACGCTGCTTCTACATACCCTCCTTCCGCCCCGCCTCTGCCTATTCCCACCTCTCCCCATTCCGCTCCGCCGCGCTTCCGCAAGCTCGATGGGCGGAGTTTATGAGTGATTCATTCTCGGCGGTTGTTTTCGACGTCACAGTGCATCCCAGGTTCGCGAACTCGTTTTCCATTCGGCTGCTTCATTCATGTCCCGTGGGGAACCATGCGAATTACCGTCATAAAAGCTAGAACAGGATCTTTCGCACCACTTATTGCGATCGTTTCTCTTCCGTTTATCGCACTCCGTTTGGGAGGAAGAAGACGTATACTTGGGTTTTTCTAACGTGGCATCTGAGGGCAGAATCTCAAAGATGGAATAAGGCCCGACATTTTGCGTCTTTCTCGATTCTGCCACAAGATGTCACATGATCGCGACCTATCAAGCAGTGCTGCAGATCAAGTGAACCTAGCGGCACGACGGAGAAAAACGCGAAAAGCGGCGTCATATGTCATCTTGAAGATACTACCCTCAGATGCCTCGTTACAAAAACCCTAGCATAGTAGGGTGTTATCTTGGTTCCTGTTCTTTTAACAGGGTACAAACAAACGTATAATTCTTTCACAAAATCAATTGTGTGTCTTATAATTACAATCTATAAGCTATGTAATAACATTGTTAAGCATAGGCATGCGTCCGGGGGGAGGGGGGGTAAGGGAGACATGGTCACCCTGAAAATTTCGAAAGGGGGCCTCGTAGCCCAATGTAAGAAATAGTTTATTTCCGTAAATACAATCAATTCCCGATTCTCGCCTTTTTAAACCGACAATTTGTGGAATTGTACACATTTGGGGAACAGGCTCTCCAAACTCTCTGGCAATACGTAAATGGTTCAACATCAAACCATTTTATTAATTAATTGTATCATTAAAGTTATTTCACTTTCCATGTACTATTTTATTTAATTTCCTGTAAAGTCACTCATTCGTGAAACTTTTAATAGGAAAGTGGGCTGCAGAAATGTGGTGTCTTATAATTACAATAATACAATATAAAAACAATAATTACAATAACAATGGAATTACAATAATTACAGTACGTCTCTTGTTGTAGGCTGAGCCCGCCTACGTTGTTCAGAGAACCTGCGTGAGTTGCTTCCACGCACGTGCGCGGGTTCTCAGTAGGAAACAGACTGATCTTTGGCAGAAGCGTTTGATTTATGATGCCTTTTTATCGTAACAGCACCTGTGGAAGTATTATATCAAATTGACAGTGGAGAGATTCATTTAAAAAACGAATAATACGAGGGAAGGAAGTTGTGCTCATCACTTGTTTAATTGAATGTGTCGCACACACGTACACTTACAGACAGAAGAATTCAGTTCTCGCGATCGGAACACGTACTGTCCCTCAAATTTTGTTTTCCTGGTGCTCCGTAGCAATAAGTCCGGTTGTAATTCCGCCACAGTCCGCGCGAAAGCATTGCCAAAAAACTGGCTGTATCCGGCTTCGACGTTGACTTCCCGTTTCCTTACCGGCCATAACCGCATCGCCTGCGCACCGCGCCAGCCTCACCTGCTCCCGCCCATAAGACATGCCCCGTTCTGCTCGCCCCGTCCCCTTTCCGCCCTCGGATTTGTCTGACCAGGTCCCCGCTCCGTCCGGCTCAACTGACCCTGGCTCTACCAACTGCACTTTCCAGCCCTTCTTGCCTTTGACCCTAGGACCGTCTCCGCCCGCCTGAATCCCCGTTCTACCCCTTGCTACTTGTTATAGTCAGGCCCACCGGCGGAGTGTAGCTCAGAGCCAGCATTGTCACTGTGTCTGTAGTGACCCTGACCGGCGGTCCTAGGGTTCGGCGCCGGATCTCGCCATCCAGTGGGAGAAGATCACCGCCACTTCCCGATGAAAAAGCATGCACTACGCTTACGGGACTAATGACCTCCTTAGTTGACGCGCCCGGAATCAGTAACATGTAATCAATCATCCCACCCTTATACCATTATCCTCGCACTCTCTTTCAACCAGCATGTACTATTGTTTCTTCCCAGCCCATCCTTTCTGTTCCGTCCCGCTCAGATCAGCCCGTCTCATCTCTCCAGCGCCTTCTTCGTGTCGTCGACGGACAGCACGCGCCCTTCGCGTTCTGTGCGCTTCACGTCCTGCGCCCTTCCAGTGCACCACCCTTCCCGATTTGGTCGGTTGGTTAGTGATTCCGGGCGCGTCAACAGCTTCGGTTATGTCCCGTAAGTGTAGTGCATGTTTTTTCCTCGGGAGAGGGCCGTGATCTTCCACCGCTGGATGGTGAGATCCGGCGTAGACCTACCGTCGGCTAGTGGGGTTTCCGCCTAACCAGAACTCTCCCACCAGCGGGGCAACCCCCCCCTGCCGGGACAAGCTCTAAGTTCCCGACCGGTCTCCCGGAATATGTGGTAGTGTAGTGCATGTTAGTGTAAGTGTGTGTGTGTAAGGAGAGGACAAGGAAGGACAGGTATAGGACAAGGAAGAGGAAGGAAGTATCGCGCGCGGTCCGTGGCCTGTTAGGGTACTTCTCCGGCATTCGCCTGGTGTTGATTGGAGAAACCACGGAAAACTACCGATCAGCCGCTAGAATTCTCCTCCAGACAGCGACTGAATTCGACCTAGCTGAAAAGCTAGCGTCGAAAATCCTGCCGCCGTCTGGACTCGAACCTAGGACCTTCCGGTCAGAGGAGCTCCCGATATCCTTGCCGACCTGCGCCCTCCTCGACCTGCGCTCTTCCCGTCCTACCCCGGTGGCCCCGGGTGCGTCGCGACGAGCGGAACCACCACCTCTGGCATTTGCTCGGTCGCCTGCTTTCTCCGCGACGCGTGCTCCGGCGCAGTAAGATGGCGGGTTTACGCGCCGTCGCGCGCCGCGCCGCACCGGCTTCAGGAATCGAAATAGCGAATGATTGGAGCCGCAAAGCCGAGAGGCCGGCTCCGGACGATGCGGTCGCGAAAGCCGCCTCAGCCACAGTGCTTCCAATGATAGGCCCACGAGGGGCGTGTTGTGGCACGTTTTGAAGGTCTTCTTCTTCTTGGCCGTTTCTTACCACGCTACACGATTAACGTGTGTGACGTTTAGGATCAGCTGTATCCCTCGGGACAACAAGGTTCTTCCGCCTTGAAGCGTGAATTATGAGAGATGATGATGAGGTGTGAAGGGACATTCACAAATACTACAATGCCTACGGAGGACTCGAACCTGCAGTTTCCTCGGCGTAGCCGACAATGCAGGAACCTTCTGCGCCACGGCGTCGGCTATATTATTATTATTATTATTATTATTATTATTATTATTATTATTATTATTATTATTATTATTATTATTATTATTATTATTATTATTATTATTATTATTATTATTATTATTATTATTATTATTATTATTTATTATTATTATTATTATTATTATTATTATTATTATTATTATTATTATTATTATTATTATTATTATTATTATTATTATTATTATTATTATTATTATTATTATTATTATTATTATTATTATTATTATTATTATTATTATTATTTATTTATTTTGATCGCGAATAGGCCATCTTGGACCACGCAGGACATGCACTTGCACGGGCTCAGAATCTTTTATCACGTTGCAAGTCTTGCATGTAACTAATCAGGGAGATCAGCATTAGGGTGAATCCGATTTTTTACCCCAGGGTTGTTAGTCCTGGGGTGATGGAAGATGGAATGATGATACTGAAGGATGAATGGACGGCACACACAAACAGACATACAAACATACCCATGCCCGAGGCGGGACTCGGACCCGCGATCATTCCGTCCGAGATCGCCAGGGCACTACTGCCTTAGCGATCTCGGCTATCCGGACTGGCTATTATTATTACTTTTATTATTATTATTATTATTATTATTATTATTATTATTATTATTATTATTATTATTATTATTTTATTCACCCCTACCCAGCCCTTAGCAATTCCTTGCTTATCCTTGAAGAGTATTGTCATTTTTAGTTATTCGTATCAGTGGAATTAACTATTCATACTTTTATCTCTTGAGCGCCATACAAGATGGGATGGGGCGGATGTCATTATTTTAGTTCTTTTTCTGGTGCTATTTCACCGTCCATCTCTGTGTACCTCGAGTCAAATCCCAGTCGATCTGAGTGGATTTTGTTGGTTGACAACGGTCCATGGCATGATTTCTTGGAGTTATCCCATTTCCCCACCTCTCATTTCATCACTCCACCATCATTATTCATATCACATCACATCATCGTTATCACCTATCCATCGAAATTATTCCTTGAGGTATGGCCTTGAGTATCATAATAAAAATATAAATAGTAATATCACTAATGAGGCGATGACCACTAAGAATATAATTTATATTCAACTCAGCTCTTAGACTGCTATTTAAGTGGGTTAATTATATTGAAGTTCAAGAAAATCATGCGATATTATAAATCTTTCCAAGCTTCCTCCTCCCCCGTCCTTCTCTCTCTCTTTCTCTCTCTTCATCTCCCTCTTCTGCCCTATAACCACCTACATACTGACGATAGATTACAGAGAACTGATACTTGAATATTCTGGTCATTTATCAACTGGTGAATATTTAACTGATTTTGGAATTTAATTATTATATGAGAAATCTAGTGGTTTCTCTATCCCTTAAATGTCCTCATAAAATGGTGGAATCCACCACGTCTTACAATGGAATAGAAACCCTGCCGCAGAGCAATAATCGCTGCAAACATCCCTGTGCAATTTAGGGTCATCCTATAATGATTTCACTATTTTTATACCGAAAAACATGGACATTACACTGTACGTAACACTGTGTCTATAGTTCATTATTTTATTTTATTTCGTGTTGAATTAAGTCTATATTAGATATTATTTTAGAATCAGTTAATTGATAAGAATAATTATAAAATGTAATCATTGTATTAGCTACATTACTTTCATCATAGAATGTATCTTGTAACTTAGAATATTCCTTTGTTTTTAAAATGTGCGTTCTACAAACATAAAATATTAAATGAAATCAATTGGAAAGCGAAAAAAGTAATTAAGTATTTTCGTTTATGGAATTCAGCGTTCTTTTGGGAATTATAAGATACCGCCTTTTTTAACTTGGCATGTCTTTATATGTATCGAGTTTGCATAAATACGTTTGAGTGATAATCACACAACATTCCTCACTTCACTTTATTTCCACTTTACTTGTAAACAGGCAATTAAGTGATGACTTATAACAGATCTTTTTTCATCTACTTGACGGTTACATTTTCTTTACTTTCAGTCTCGCTTTTTCTATTCTCTTCCCTTGCTACTACCATCTTTCTCACAATTAAAAAATATTTTTGTATTATTTCATTTGTGAAACACCAGTTATTGAATCACATAATTTGAATTCCGAACATTTTTTTCAATTACAGACATAATATTCAATAGTTTATCAAAACATTTTTTTAAATTACAATATCTTAAAAAATAAAATAATATAAGGAAAAATGGTTTGGTTAGGTTCAGTATGGGTGGTATTACATTAGGGTGGTAAACCATATACTCCTCTTAAATCTCCTTACCATCAGAAACCTTTTTTATTTTTTTAAATTTTTTAGTAAAATAATTTGATGCGCTTACCTACCTTTACAATTGGTAACTGCATCTATAGTCTGAAAATTCGAAGTTCTCGGTATTTCCCGATGCTTTCTATCATCCCAACTTTTTATATGACTCAATCAAGTTTCTTCATTAGCCTCCTTTCATTTGCCAGTTATAAATGAAGCAAGACATCTCGTCAAGGTCTTTATAATTTAGTACCTACTTTCTTCAGACTCCGGTACATATTTATAGTTCAGAGAGAAGAAATATTACACACGTCAAAACGCATATTACTTAAATTACTAGACAGGCTGAGTGTGTCCTAGAAGAAAATGAAGTCTATGAATATAACTTGCCTCGAGACTACAAGAATTATCGCGTAACACAGATAATAATAATAATAATAATAATAATAATAATAATAATAATAATAATAATAATAATAATAATAATAATAATAATAATATTAATAATAATATTAATAATAATATTAATAATAATAATAATGATAACAATAAGAAGAAGAAGAAGAAGAAGAAGAAGAAGAAGAAGAAATGGGGAAAATTAGTGGCAAACAAACCGAATATAGTTATCCGGGATTTGGAGAAAAAATCGAGTCTACTTGTAGATGTTGCTGTGCCCTGCGATCAATAAGTCGTAACGAAGTAGGCAGAGAAACGTCTGAAATAGAGAAGAGAGAAATAAAGAATTTGGAAATAGAGATCATCCGAATGTGGGGCGTAAAAGGCAGGTCGTACCCATAGTCATCGGATCTCTAGGATTTGTTCCACAAAATTTGTGTAACAACTTGGCTTAACTCCCAGGTCATTCATAAGGAAGTATTCCTTGACGAAGGACATGATGAGGGATAAGAGCCCAAATTTATTGATTTTATTACATCGAAGCGAATATTTTGTTAACAACCCTTACAAAATACCCTCATTTCCTTTCTGTTTTCAACATTCAAGTAGTGTATGGGAACATTCAAGTAGGGTAGGGATCAGAATTTTGAAAACCAGCACAGAATTCACTTCTTCCCGTAGCACATCACACACTGTTTTTATCTGTTTTTGACGTAAAATAAATAATTAAGTAAACATACAAAATACTGGGTAGTGCAAGACATTTTTTTTTTTATTTGGAACAGCCCACATTTAGTGCAAAGTATTTTAAACGCACCGACAGTCCCTAGATCTGCACCTTAGGTAGCTGTTTGCAACCTGAAGTAGGTTTTATGTTCAGTCGACTCATAATATCTTCAGTCGTTATATAGAAGGGAAATTATATATATCCAAGTTATTATAGAGAAGCAAATACTTTATTATGATGCAAGAAATGAGGGAAATTTGTATTCGACATAAGGAGAATTAATATATGCTGATGTATTGTATTAGCAAACAACTTGCAAATAAAAAAAATGTACTGACATAGTGCAAATATCAATCAAAACTATCATTTAAAAAATATTCATATTTTTCTATTTTGTTCTTCCCTACAGAGACCTTTGTAATTCTTCGCGTAACCACCAAGAATGACATTTTTTAGTTATTCGTGGCAGTGGAATTGGCTTTTCAAAATTTAACCCCATGAGCGTCATACAACATGCGATGGGGTGCATGTTGAAACGCCAGCTATACTAGTGCATTATTTTAAAACCAGTTTGTAACGAAACGAAAGACTAGAAAGTTTTTGCTATTGTAAACCGATACGTTAGAAAGAACCACGTGACCAATTGTCGTATGAAGTGTTGAGAGGGTTTGCAGAGCGTTTTCGTTCTAATAAGACTGCAGTAATGGAATAAATTCCGAAATGTGACTGAAGTATGTGTGCTGCTAATGCTATATTTCCACAATACCACATCCTTGTTTAGTAGTTGTTCGTCTAGAGCCGTCCAACAATATGACATGGTATCATGGAAATTCAGCGATACAAGCTACTCTGTCACCACAGTTCGGTACCACTTCCATTATTGTGACGTCTATGTATCGTAGACCATATAGGACGCAATGATTTTGGTGAAGTATCGTTTCCCGATATAGTTTTATGATAACGTTACAGTTCGCGCATGCGCAAAGGTTCAGAGTGCGCACGTGTATCGTACACGATACAGGCCGCCTAATTCTGGTGAAATATCGTTTTCTCATATAGTTTTATCGTAACGTAGTACGCGCATGCGAAGGGGTTCAGAATTGAGTGCGTAACGTAGGCGATATCTTGCTTCATGCCATGCAAAAAGTCTCTGCCCTCTTGATTTGATTTATTTTCGTCAAAGTAAACATAAAAACTGTATATCACGTATGAAGGAGATGTACAACTACTAATTGCGTCCATATTGTCAATGGCTGTAGTACCCACATGTAGTTCACACTACAGTATAACCACATATAGTAGTGCAGTCCCATGCACTGCATGTCCCCAGTTGGGAGGGTCTATTTCTAAAGAAATATAGTGCGCCAGGAAAGTGTGTCCGCACTGACCGAGTCAGGGCCTCCTATTAAAATGGCAATGATCTTAACAAACAGATAGCTGGGAAACAAGTGAAGGGGAGAACACTTCCGGCATCTGTTACGATTGTGGTGAGTGGGTACTTACGTTTTCTTTTCTTACACGCTGTTATCAACTTTTTTGTTGCACGCAGCAAAGTGACACTGCGGAGAAACTAGTTATGCCGCAGAAGTTATACGTGCTCTTAGCATTTAAAGGCTATTTCTGGAAATTCAAGCTGTTAGACATCAGCAAATAAGCGGTTGCTCCACTGAATCTGAAAGTTCTCTACCTGGTGGAGTTCTTGACGTGTGGCTTCAATGCTGCGCGTGGTAGTGCTGGGAAAGCGGAGGGTGGCGAGCGGGCGCGGGAGCGTGGCCGTCTCGGGAACGCGGGGCAGGCCGGGCACTGCATTTTGGACGGAGTATTTTAATCCCGTCACCGCCGCCGTCGCCCCGGCCTTCCCCTCCTCTCTCTCTCCCCCTCCTCCGTGACCATCCCTCATCCGTCTCCTTCTTGTCTTCTTCCCGTTCCTTCATCTCTTTTTTGCTGTACGTCGCCGATTTATTTCTCTTCCTTCGCTCTCCTGGACCATAGACTAATTCTTTTCTCTATGACCTTTCTTTCTCCCTCTCGCACTTCTCTCATTTTTCATATCTCTCTAATTTCCGTCTCTTTATCTCTTCTTCTTCTCTCTCCCCTCTTTCTCGCTCCTCTCTCTCCTGTCTTTCTCGTTTTTCCCTTTCTCGTTTCTCTCTTTATCGTTCCTTTCTTTCTCGTTCCTTTCTTTCTCGTTCCTCTCTTTCTCGTTCATCTCTTTCTCGCTCCTCTCTTTCTCGTTCATCTCTTCCTCGTTCGTCTCTTTCTCGTTCGTCTCTTTCTCGTACGTCTCTTTCTCGTTCCTCTCTTTGTCGTTCCTCTCTTTCTCGTCCCTCTCTTTCTCGTCCCTCTCTTTCTCGTCCCTCTCTTTCTCGTCCCTCTCTTTCTCGTCCCTCTCTTTCTCGTCCCTCTCTTTCTCGTCCCTCTCTTTCTCGTTCCTCTCTTTCTCGTTCCTCTCTTTTTCGTTCATCTCTCTCTTCTCTTTCTCGCACTCCAAGCGAGAGGAGTACTCTCGTACTCCTCTCGTTCTTCCCCTTCCGTCCACCTCCTTCCATCTGGATTCCACTCCTGTCACCATGCTCTCACCCATATCTGCCTTCCAGCCCTCTTCCTCTCCGCTGAATCCTCCTCCGCCGCCGCCGGGCGGCACCTGAGAGGGCGGGGGCGTCGGCGGTGCGCGGAGGAGAGGAGGTCACGGAGGTGGAGAAGCCGGGCTAATTTAAGGATATATGGATCTTAGCAAATGTTCCGTGCTGGGTCTCGCGACAGTAGACGCTATTTTTGTTTAGTAAGATTTCGTATAGTAAAAAATAATACATCAGATACAAGATGATATGAATATGTTGAGAATTAAGAATAAATCACGTACTGGCAATTTTTTTAAATCATTCCAGTAGTTCACGAGTACAATGTGAGACTTTGTACCGGAACAGTAATTAATCAATTCTCACTGAGAAATTTCGGTTTTTCGGGCAATAAAAACATAACTTTCATTGGAATACCAGCTACAGCGTGGGTTCTGTAGATTTCCATGAAAACAACCGTGAGTGTCGGTAGCAAAAAGTGTGAAGTTTCTTTGTTACCCCCAAATCTGTGGATGACGAGAGAGAAAGCAGATAAACACAAATATGAAATGAATGTGTGTTCAGAGTCGAATGTACCACCAATGCGTCTATTTAAGCACTTCCAAGGGAAGTTGATCTCACAAAGGAAATTGGGGAGGGGATTAAATCCTCCCTCCACATCGGTCGACATTAGTTTCCCCTGCCTCCCGACAGGCTCTGTAGCGTCGCGTCTCAACCACAATATTTCCGTCACTTCAGGCGAATAATTAATTTGCAAATGATACTTTTAAGCGCAATGAAGTTTGTTAAAAATCTTTTCACTGTCTGATTTGTTTGCAAGCCATCAAAAAGTGAAATTCACATTCCTAAGCATTGTTAATCAACTGCATCATTCGGAATATTTTGTTTCTTCCGAATATTTTGGGCCCCGAAAAAGGTTTTTGCGGGCAATCTGACGTCCGGAGAGGAGGACAAATTATTTGAATCTCTTCCCTGGTGTCAAATGACTGGACTGATCGTCACTTCGAAACAAGCGAGGAGTGTCCTGTGTCGTCTGGAGTGTTCCCTGGGGTTTACTATCAGCAAGAAGGCTCCGAAAAACAATTCTTTCCAATTACCATAATAATTTTTGCTGTAACCCACTAAGAATTATATATTGAACCATAAATACATGTAGGTGAAGTGTAAAATATTTACATTATATCAAAGCAGATAAATTACGACTGAGCTACTCGTATAGTGGTTACACCGCTCACTTTCAAAATCTGATTGCCAAGGTTCAAAACTTGATTCCCCATTTGGGATTTGTGAGAAAGATAACATTTTCATTATTATCATCGTCTGCATCATCGCTAATCATTCCACTTTGACTCAATTACCGAATTCCATGCGTCTGTGAGTTAAACAGTGCTAATGAGTAGCGGATGCATCACAATCGCCTCTGGCGGTTTCCTCACACCTCAGATCATTTGCTAAATAAAACGTAGTAATGGCTAACATTGATTATTTGGTGGTGAGGGTGGAACTGCACCCTCTTGAACTTCCCTGGGCGGCGCCTCTGGCCGCATTGGGCCACGTGCAGGGCTTCGAGGGGCCTCCGAAGAGGGCGGAGGCGAAGACGCTCCTCCTCAAGGAATACGATAATCGCGGCGTCGGCCGCTCCGGCAGCCCAACCAGCTCGCTAGCGGCTATCTTTAGCGCGACCGCAACCGCCTCCAGTCGCTCTGCTCCGGCCCGGTCCCCGGCCCCCGCCGCCGCCCCCGCCGGCACCGCCGCCCCCGCCGCCGCCGCTACCACCGCCGCCGCCGCCGTCCCCGCCGTCTGCCATCGGGACGCGGCTTTTTTCGCCGCTCGCGCTGCACGCCGCCTCCCGCCACCCCCACCGCCCCCACCACCTCTGCCATCCCCGCCTCCTCCTCCCCAACCACCGCCCCACCATCACGCCACCTTTACTGCCATCCCCTCCCCCGTGCCTCCTTCGCCACCGCCACCGCCGCCGCCGCGGCCGTCGCTGCCCCCACCTGCGCCTCCGCTGTCGCCGTCGAAAGATGTTTGCCCGCGCGCGTCGCGATGCCCGCGCAACACATCGCACTCTTCCCCCTTGTTCTCTCCCTCTCTCTCTTTTCCTTTCTCTCTTCTCCTCTCTTTTCTCTTCATTTTTCTCTCTTCCTTGTATTCTCCTTTTCTCTCTCATTTCCTCTCTCTCATTTTCTCTCCCTCTCATTTTCTCTCCCTCTCATTTTCTCTCCCTCTCTCTCTTTTCCTTTCTCTCTTCTCCTCTCTTTTCTCTCCATTTTTCTCTCTCCCTTTTATTCTCCTTTTCTCTCTTTTTCTCTCTCATTTCCTCTCTCTCTCATTTTCTCTCCCTCTCATTCTCTCTCTTTCTCTCTCTTTCTCTCTGTCTCTCTCTTTGTCTCTAATTTTCTTTTTCTTTCGTTCTTTCTCACGTATCTCTCTCTCTCAGTCTCTCTCGCTCTCTAAGCCTCCATAGCCCTGGTTTTCTTTGCATTCTGTCTCTGCGTGTCTATTTATTGTTGCTTTGAGTTGTGATTGTCCAAAATGAACCCGAAAGAGTGCTCTGGGCGTTATATTTCAGAAGGAAGGCGCGATCCTCCATCTAACTCTTTCGACATTGGATGCACCAAATATTGAAGAAGCATCAATTTCGTTCATTTTTCCCGAGTTTCCGGTCGACCTGTGCCATCTGAGAGAACACGAGGAATGTCTCAGATGCTTGTCAGCATTCTATTACGTCACTTTACATGAACACAGGTCAGAGGTGTTCATCCGTGTCTGCGTTAAGACCATCTCTTACATGTGACACAACGATGGGAAAGAGCGAAATTTCACCGACCAACGCATGCCTACGAACAGAAATCCACGCCTGTTGAAGGCGTGAACGTGTTAATTACTTGACGTCATAATAATGATGTCAAGTTGGTGACGAGACGGCCGACTCTCAACACTCGGTCGCAACTCGTGCCATTCGCCAAGGAGCCGGCCATCAATTCGCGCCGGCTCGGCAGACCGCCTCGTCTCGTCTCGTTTCGTCACGTCTCGTCTCCGCGCTCGCGGCATAGACAGCGACCCGGCCCGGCCCGGCCCGTCACGGCGATTCGACCCCGACGTTAACCGGATTTTCTGGAGACAAAACTGAGCTTTTATGACCCGGGACGGCCGCGAAAGCGTGGGAGGGGGCGGCCACGGAGGGGAAGGTTCAGGGGCGGGCGCGGGAGCGAGCGCACGACTGGCTGCCTTAGCTCAACGGCAACATCATTGCTTCTGCAGCATCGGTGATAGGGAGATCTTAGGATTCCATCTGCTCCAATTTTTTTTCTACAAATTCAGAAAGGGGAAATTTCTACACCTTCAAGTTGAAGCTGGAGCGCAAAGCGTGCTGCAAGTATAACGAAGATCGGTGGCATCGTACGAAAATGTGTTTGCCTAATGTTTCCTATAAAACAATCGATATTTGATTTCTTTAATTGACATTTCTACTTATAACTTTATTTCGTGTTTATTTTCGTTTTTAATTTTCCCTTGAATAAACAATTTTGCCAAGGAGGCAAGAATACTTTTGAATCGTCAGATATTTACTGTTTTCGTTTTGTGTTGCTTTATTAAATCATTGTTATTTTTTGTATACAGAAATAATGTGGAATAAATTAACAAGCCTGTCTTGCGTGCAGACAGCTCTTTTAACAGATAAGAATCTTTGTTAAACTTCTTAACCTGAGCTTAGAAAGTTAATGCAAGTATTGCTCTCTTTAAGTAAACGCGATTACGAAAGCTAGATCTGCAAAACTTTTAATTTTAATCTCAATTGACAAATTCAAGTATACGAATGTATTTCATTTTTATGGATCTTTCTTTAGTGGAGGAAATGGGAATTAAACTCGCTTTTGGGATAATAACTGTCAATTGTCTGCAAAAGACTTTCATCTGCATGGTATCCAGTGATGTACCGCCTCCCCGGAGTGTATTGTACAGCAAAGATTGTTACTTTTAAATCACGCGCCAGTTGCTGTAGACACAGTACATTGCCTATGTAGATTGTGACTTGAGGTGTATGGCTTCTTGTTTCTTAAACATCCTGTAGAAACAGCCAAATGCCTACGAGGTTGGTGACTGAAATGGAATTCCGCATATTCAAAATGCACAAGGAGAAACTTTCATATTAGTTCATTTTGATTATTTCATTCTGAAAGAAGAACGGCGAGGCCAATGAGTAATCCAGGATTCCAGTTTCACATCTACACTTGCTTTTCTGTCATCTCCTCTGAACTATATGTGTAGCAGGTAGACCGTGGAGATATTATCACTAACCAGGCACTCGGTAAATATGACCTCTCAGAGAATCCGGCACCTTTGATGGATTTGTTTGTGGCTTTGTGTTTTCTGTTGTAGCCAGACTGATAGCTGGTGCTTTCGTGGCGCCATCATGGGAACATCAGCCACATAACTTCGCGACAGTCTCTGCATCTCGAATAATGCAAACATGTAATTCGTCATTTTGTTGCATGTTCTAGTTTCGTTTCCGATAAAATTATGAGAGGTCTTACTTAAGACCTACTACGAGATTACTTATCGGTTTTAGATTCAACTACGATTCTATTGCTTGCATCTCATATTCTTTATGACTTTTATATTACGTTTGTTGCTACTTCCAGCTGCTTTCTTCCTTGTGTCAAAATCTTTCATGCACTTCTGACAAGAGCTAGCCTCTCTATTGATAATAATCTGGCTAGATTTTATTAATTGACGTGTAAACCGTAGCATTTGCCTCATAAGCATAACTTTCAGGTATTTATCTTATTTATAATAGCGTAAAACCACAGTAAAGCGTTAGTGTAAAAATATATTTCAAACGTACATGCACTATAAATATGTAGTACAAAACTACTACTGTTGTGCATATTACACCATATCTAACAACTTGTAAGTATTTCTAGTTAAATTACATAACAAATTAACGATAAATCAAGCTATTAAGTTTTACAAAGTGAATTCTTACAAATCAAGTAACTACCTGTACTTAACGTTGCTTACTTCGCTTAAAACACTGCACTTGCATGTGTATCTTTCTTCCGATACCATTTGGGAAACACTTCTCCCCGTCCCCCGGCTTCATGCCATCTGCCTTCCCGCTGCCGTACTCCTTCTCATACCCTTTCTCTTCCCTGCCATCTCCGCCCATTCTCCCCACTCGAATCATCTTGGGAGTGTTCAAACTTATGGCCTAATGCGCGAACTTGTAGGCGTGTCTGATTGAATTACAAACCACAATATTGATAATTAAAAGTATTGCTAACTATTGATAATTTAAACTATTCAAACTAATGAGTACTAGGCGAGTTCTGTACAGTTACAAATAATGTGACTATCTGCCCTGAGCGTCCCTTCATTACTCTTCCCTTACTACACTTTACTTGCTTGTGTATCTTTGTACCCCATAGTAGTACACTTCTACCCTTATCCTCTTGTCGCTGTATACCATCCTCCTTCCCCCTATCTCTCTCCTTCTCTTCCCGTCAGACCCTCATCCCAGCCCAATCCCACGCTCGGATCGTCTTGGGAGTGTACAAATTCGTTGCCTAGAGTTTTCGTTTGTTGCCTCCTTTTATTTGTCAACATTTATTTAAATATTCATATTAGATTTATGTAATAGTTAAAAAATAATGTATAATTGCGTATAATATCGTATATTGTTCAGATAAGTTGTCTTCATTCCTTGTGTTGTTTGTTTACTGTAGCCCTGAGGAAGGAATTACATATTCCGAAACGTCGGCAAACTAATCTGTTTTATTAATTGATCAATCCCGTGATCCATACCCCACAATATCGTATAATATTATATATATACACAATATAATAACAAATATGTTTATTATTTAACAAAAATCTTCACCCCCTGACACACAAAAAAGATCGGCTCGATCAACTCCTGATTCTACTGCTTGTGTACCTTCGTGATGCCCCTTCGTAGAACACTTCTCCCCTCGTCCTCCCGCCGCTACGAGCAATCCTCCGCCCCATCCCATCCTCAGTCGCTCTCTTCCCCTCTCCGACCCCCGCCGCCCGCGCCGCCGCGCCCCGTCCCTCCGCCCGTCCTTCGCGCCGCCTTCGGAGCATCTTTGAGTGTCCGGACGCGTTGCCTCGCGCCGCCTCGCCTAGCGCCGCTCCCCGCCGCCGCCGCCGACGTGGCAATCTTTTCTTTGTGCGTACGCATGGCGATTCCCGTTTGTCTTCGCGCGCTGACGCCTTGGCAAGGCGGAGAATGTCTTGCCGACGCCGTGTCGAGTAACTCACGAGCTACTGAGCCGATTGAGATAAAAAACAACAACAACGATGTTGTGTTTCGGCACGTATTACAACGGTGTCGGGCGCTGCTATGTTTGTTTTCTAATTTCGGAATAAATGTGTGGCGTTAATGCTTAGCGAAAACTTAGGGCGATGAAACGTGTTCGTTTAATGATGTTATACGCAGATCTTTTGGTTCTAAACCTCAACACCAGACCTAGAACACCAGACATGATTATAATTATTCTCGTATGCTTATTGTCGTTTCATTTACTCCAGAACCTATTGTTATAACGATAACTGACAGTTCACTGAAACAATAATGTGCACTTTAAG
This sequence comes from Teleogryllus occipitalis, assembly GCA_011170035.1. NCBI lineage: Eukaryota > Metazoa > Arthropoda > Insecta > Orthoptera > Gryllidae > Teleogryllus > Teleogryllus occipitalis. Next base: position 441,457 of record BLKR01008967.1, read on the forward strand.
ATAATACTTTTTGGTGAATTATAACCCAGTACATGATGATTATTGGACTGATAATGGAAGTTTTCTTATATGATCGTGTTAAGCATGAATCATTAATGGGAAAATATCTTCCGTAACTCGCATTTACTTTATCAGTTCTGAAATAAGAAACATAATTAATCTGAGAATACATACAAGTATGTGTATGTGCGCATTTATGGTTTTTGTTTTATGACAGTTTGCAGATATTACCATATTTTCCAGTTTTCTACGAGACCTCACATGTGTTTATAGTCAATGATTTAGAACAATATAAAATACTGACATACCAAACTCTACTAAAGTTGTTTCTTCTCAAACTTTAATTATAAAGGGTAGCACATAGGCTCTCTACGTTTGTAACCAAGATATTCCTGACTTGCTTCTTATTACATCAAACACTGCCCTTTTGGAGCATTAAAAAATCATTGTCTTCAGTCGATTTTTCATCCACGGAGATTGGAATCCTCCTTTAAACTGGGCACCATTGGCATATGATAAAATTGAATTTCTCTTGGAGCTCTCCGTCCCCGTTGGAAGCAAATTCAGGCGAGAAGGAGGTGACGCACCCTCAGCTGGCGGCAGCGCTGGCCCAAGGCGCGGTCGAGGGGGCGGGGCCTCCGGGCGCGCAAGGGCGCGGCGCGACGCCTCGCACATGGCGCGTGGCACATGGCACACGGCACATGGCGCGGATCAGTTGCCTATTGCTGTTGGACGCGCGTCAACTCCCGGCCCACGCGCGCCGTACGCCTTTCACCACTACTCTACTACTACGCACGGGCCTCACGGGCCTGGGAGCCGCGCGGGCTCTCTCTGGGCCTCGGGCGCCCCAGGGCCGGCCCGCCGCGGCGCCGGCTCTTCGCGCCCTCGACACGACGGCAGCACGCGGCCCCGGTACACGGTCGGCTCGCCACGCCTCCGACCGGCCACACCGCCACCCGCCACACCGCCACCCTGCCACCGCCGCACTGCCGACGCGCCACTTCGCTCACGCCCCACACCGCCACCCGCCACACCGCCACCCGCCACACCATCGGCCCGCCACACTGCCATCCGCCACACCGCCACCCGCCACACCGCCACCCGCCACACCGCCACCCGCCACACCGCCAATCCGCCACACCACCGGCCCGCCACACTGCCATCCGCCACACCGCCACCCGCCACTCCGCCACCCGCCACACCGCCACCCGCCACACAGCCACCCTGCCACCCGCCACACCGCCGACGCGCCACACCGCTCACGCGTCACACCGCTGACTGCCACCCGCTACACCGCTACACCGCCACATCGCCACACCGCCACACGCCACACCGCCACTCGCCACACCTCCACACCGCCTCCCCCCACCCGCCACACCGCCGATGCGGCACACCGCTGACGCGTCACATCGCCGGCGCCCTACACCCGACGCACTGCCTTCCCGGCTCGACGCCGACCGGCATATCCCCGTCCCTACTCCTCCGACCCGTCACATCGCCGACTCGCGACACCGCCAGCTTATTACGCCGTTGATCCGCCAGACCATCGACCTACTACTCCGCCTACCCGCTACTTTGCCATTTCATCTCACCGCCGATACGTTATACCGCCGAACCGCCACACTGCCGACCCGTCATATCCCGGTCCCATCACCTCCGACCCATCACATCGCCGACGCGCCAAACCGTCAACCCGCCACACCGCCAACATATTACACTGTCGCGTCGATCCGCCTCACCGCCAGAAATCTACGTCGTCGACCCGCACACATCGCCGATACGCTACACCTCCTCCCTGTCACACCGGCAACTCGCCAGACGGCCTACACACCACACCGCAGTCCCGCCACACACTGTCCCCTGGCCAGATCGCCGATATCCCCACTCCACAAACAAGCCAATCTGCTCTCTCGCCCTCTCGCCTTCCCGCCACACCGCCAAATCGCCCCGCCTCATCGCCTGGCGGGACCACTGTATCGCCGACCTGCTATACCACGTAATCCAACCACACCTCCTCTCCGTCACAAAGCCTCCATGCGTCGTCACATCCATACTCCGCCACATCGACGCGGAGGGGTCGCCACATCGACACCGTCACACCGCCAACCAGCCGTATCACCAACCCACCAGAACCGCCGTCCGTCACACCGCTGAACAGCGAGTGCCGTATTGTCACATTGACGTCCCACTACACTGCTGTGCCGCTTCTCCTCTGCTCCAACAGATCTGCCGAATCCCTCCCTTAGTTCTGGCACTCTGTCACATCGCCACTCTAACTCTTCGAAGTACTTACTCTCCGCTACATCGGCAGCCCCCTCCACATGACACATCAACCACATCCCTGTGTCATCACATCGCCTAATTCCTGTCCCTTCACTCAGGTTGCATCTGCTATGCCACCTCAGAAACCGAGCTACCCGCCCGTTTGTTCAAATAATCTTCTTGTCTTGCCTACTTGCCTTCACTTTATTCTCTACCACTTATATTTTCACACCTTTCCTATGGTGCTTTACATGTTTACCACCTACCTCCACGCCACATCTACTAATCTTTCTTATCACTCTTTTGTACATCCACACCAATCCTCATTGGTGCCTCTTGCGCCATTTAAATTGACAGTGCCTTTGTTTTAAGTGCAATATAACACACTCTCTGGCGTCTAAACAATCTCTGAATGGAGTCATTAAACGAGTCGAGATTGCCGAGATAGGGGGTCGCTTTCTGTGATTGTCTAATAATGTTATTTGTTGAGAAAATACATTAATTAGTGATTGTCGTGATAAAGTAGCCAATTATCGATCCGTCATGAAAATAGAAGGTTTCAAAAATAACAAAATGGCTTATCAAAGCCCTTATAGAAAGTGCAGCATTCTTGAAATTAAAGATAGCACTTCTTTTACTTCCTTCGGCGAGTTCGCGTGTACTTCTCTGAAATCACAGTTCCCGCGTCTGTCGTCTAACTCAGTGCTCTGCTCGACTTGTGCCCTCCTTCCCCCCTCCCGCACCACGCCCACTTCCCTCGCCCCAGCGTGAAGCGCGCGCCGCCGCCGCCGCCGCCGGCCAGACGCGGAGCGTGTCGTACGCGCCGGGAAGTTGTATTTTGGGTAAACAGCCAAGCACCCGCGCGCCGCAGGCACCAGACGGAGGCGACGGAGGCGAGAACTGGTGGAAGCGGAGTGGCAACGGAGAAGGCGGCAGCGGCGGTGAGAAAGCAGTCGGGTGCGGAGAGGGAGGTCGAGGCGGTGGCGGCGAGGACGGTGGCAACGAACGGGTTTGATTGATTGATTGTTTCGTGTTTCCGGGCGCGTCAACTGCTTTGGTCATTAGTCCCGTTAGTGTAGTGCATGTTTTTTTCTCGGAAGATGGCGGTTATCTTTCCCGGCTGGATGGCGAGATCCGGCGCCGACCTACTGTCTGCTAGCGGGGTTTCCCCCTAACCAGGACTCTCCCACCAGCGGGGCAGCGCCCCAGCCGGGACAAGCTCTAAGCTCCCGACCGGTCTCCCGGGATATGTGGTAGTGTAGTGCTTGTTAGTGTGTGTGTAAGGGAAGAGGATAGGACAAGGAATGGGACGGACAGATCGCGCGCGGTCCGTGGCCCGTTTGGTAGGGTACTGCTCCGGCATTCGCCTGGTATTGATCGGAGAAACCACGGAAAACTACCGATCAGAGCAGCCGGCCACTAGAATTCTCCTCCAGACAGCGACTGAATTCGACCTAGCTGAAAAGCTAGTGTCGAAAATCCTGCCGCCGTCAGGACTGGAACCTATGACCTCCTGGTCAGAGGCGCTGCAGTGACATCTGTTGATGCACTGAGCTACCGCTCCCAGTGGCAACGAACGGGGGTGACGATGGGCGGGGCGAGGAGGAATGGAGAGAATAACTGAAGACAGTGGGTGGAGCGACTCAGGGCCGTAGGGGAGGTAGAAGTAGTGTCGGCAGTGGTAGGAGCCTTCAAGTCCAAGCAGGATATGGAAAGGATTCAGTGGGGCTCCGACGGTTCGAAGAGACGCCAGTCGCGGCCGGGCGAGGAGGGCCAGGACGGGACGAACTAGAGCAGGACCTGATGGAGCGGGACATGGTGATGAGCAGGCGACACGGAATAGGACAGGGTAGAGCGAGGAAGGCGAGGCATGTGAGGCGGGACATGAGAGGCGGGGCATGAGAGGCGGGGCATGAGAGGCGGGGCATGAGAGGCGGGGCATGAGAGGCGGGGCATGAGAGGCGGGGCATGAGAGGCGGGGCATGTGAGGCGGGGCATGAGAGGCGGGGCATGAGAGGCGGGGCATGAGAGGCGAGGTAGAGAGGCGAGGTAGAGAGGCGGGACATGTGAGGCGTGGAGCGAGAGGCGGGGCAGGGTGGGGACGGTGTGGGACGTAGCGATAATCGACGGGAGGGACCCGCTGGAAAAGGGCAAAGCACGCAGCGGAGGCGTTGGATGGCGCGTGGCGGAGCGTGGCAGGGTGGAACCGACCGAGGAGGAGCGGTGGTGAAGCAGACGGGGCGGGGCGGGAGCGGGCGGAGGCGGCGCTGACGGCAGCCGGAGGCGTCGCTGTCTCCGCGGGCATCTCGTTTTCTCGGCCGGCCTCCTCCCATCCCCCATCCGGTGGATGCGCGCTGCGGGACTCGTGCGAGGAGACGTGGCGGGTGCCGGCTTGACGCCTGTGTTCTATTTCGTTTGATATTTGATAAGCGTCGGTTTGAAAATAATGCACGAAAGTCTACGTAGCTCAATTAACGAATGGAGGCAGAAAGGAAATACTGATTGGAACTACTCAGAACTATTTATTTTACTATTTCTCTTCTTGATATCAAACTGAACGAAATGACAACAAATCCTGCCGTGTCAAGTCTAATGCAAAAAGTGAAAAGAAAGATCAAATGCGCGGTGCCCTGAATTTTTTGCATTGCATATCAATAAAACGGCCACAATGAGCGTCGATTCTTAATAATAGTCGCGCTACTGCTCTCAGTTTTCGTTCTCTTTCTTTCTGGGACAGAGTGTGTTTTCGTATCATGTTTGTTCCTATAATTCCCGCAATATCCAGAAGCAAAATAAAACCGACCAGAGGGGACTTTGACACAGAAACCGAGTTCTAATAACCCGCTATGTCCGTCTGGTGGACATTTAAACGATCTATTCTTAACAGAAATTTCCCCGACTCGATGTTCGCGAACTCCTAGATTAACGGGAGTCTGCGCAGAATATGAATCATTAAATCCTTTCAGTTGCGCGGAAATAGAATTACGACGACAGATGGCAGTGACCAGGCAACGTCTTAGCGTCTCCACAGGCGTTTCGGCGATTGAGAATGAATCACCCCGCCTGTTGCAAAGCTCCGCAATTCGCGGCTCGGGAGAGGGCCATTACGTAAATGCCGTCGGCAGATCCGTCAAAGACGCCTGTCGCGCTCGTGATGGCCCAGGAGGGCGGTAAAAGACACATCGCGCCGCGACGGCCAGTTCAAAGCCGCACTGTGCGCGCCCCGCCCCCATCCCGGCCCCCGCCCCCGCCACGGCTTCGTCCCCCGCGCCTGCTTCGCCTCGCCGAGCCCGACTTCCTCGAATCCCATTTCGCGCCCGCACTCCGCCCCTCTGTCCTCCCGCTCTCCGCCCTGCTGCACGCCCTCACACTATGCCTCTGCGTCGCACCGGGAGCGGTAGCTCAGTGCATCAACTGATGTCACTGCAGCGCCTCTGACCGGGAGGTCCAACGTTCGAGTCCTGACGGCGGCAGGATTTTCGACACTAGCTTTCCAGCTAGGTCCAATTCAGTCGCTGTCTGGAGGAGAATTCTAGCGGACGGCTGCTCTGATTGGTAGTTTTCTGTGGTTTCTCCGATCAACACCAGGCGAATGCCGGAGCAGTACCCTAACAAACGGGCCACGGACCTGTCCTTCCGCGCGATCTGTCCTTCCTCTTCCTAGTCCTATCCTCTCCCCTTACACATACACTTACACTAACATGCACTACACTACCACATATTCCGGGAGACCGGTCGGTAGCTTAGTGCTTGTCTCGGCTGGGGCGGTGCCCCGTTGGTGGGAAAGTCCTGGTTAGGGTGAAACCACACTAGCCGACGGTAGGCCGGCGCCGGATCTCGCCATCCAGCGGGGGAAGATCACCGCCCTCTCCCGAGAAAAGAACATGCACTATATTAACGGGACTAATGACCAAAGCAGTTGACGCGCCCGGAAACACGAAAAAATCAATCAATCAATAAATGAAAAACCTCTGCATCGGCCCCACCTTCAGCCACTCTTCAATAACGTACTCTGTCCCGCTTATGTCTCGTGGGCTCATCCGCCTACCTCCCGCTCCCGTCCCACCCCGCATCCGCCCCCGCCCCGCCTCCACTCCCGCTTCTGTACCCCCGACTCCCCGCCCGCCATACTTTCACTCTCTCCCAGCTTCCACATCCTCGGCCTCTATCACTCTTTCCGTGCTGTGCATCCACACCAACCCTGCCTCCACGTTTTCGTCCTCTGGCAGCTCCCGTGCCGTTCTCACTTCTCGTCCATCCACGCTCACGCCTTTGTCCTCCCCTCCGCCTCAGCCCACGATTCCCGAAATTTTCACCTTTCCTCCCCCACCCCACACCGCCTTCCTTCCCCCACGCCGGCGCAGAGGCTCCCTCTACCCGCGCACCCCCTTATAAAATCCTCGCAGACCAGTAGCGCGGGCCGCTTGTTTGATATTTCGCCGTGCGGGGCTTCGGTAAACCTCATCGCGGCTATTTGTTTGTAGTGGAGGGGACCCTGGTTTTTACGGTCGCCACTTCAGACGCCGAGTGACAGACGGAGGCTCCCAGACGCGCGCCCCGCTGCCCCCCCTCCCCCCGGCCACCCGCGACAGCCCGGCTGTCCTCTGGCCGCCCTCAGAAGAGAGGCAGTGAGGTAGTGCGCTCGCCGCCCACTCCCCAGTCCCCGCTTCGAATGCGGCTCGCATCAGTGTAGTTTCTAATGTGGAAAATGAAGGGCTTTTCTAGAAAATAACTTTAGCAAGGGGCCATTTTATAAAACTGCATCATGGACTGTAAACGCGTTGTAAGTCATTGTTTTTGCTTTCTTGTCTTGCTTTGTAAGAAGAGAAAGTATGGTAATTTTGCGCCTGAAATCGGCGATTTTTTTAACAGAAAAACTCATATTGCCGGGTCCTGGAAATGAAAAAGTAAATAAATCTTCTTACATTTAGTAAATTTCTTCCCCTAAAGACACGTTGTGTATTCAGAATTCTTGTTTTGGCGGGTGGTCATTGATACCGAAAAG